>OY740785.1:88539916-89055778 GCA_963514005.1 Raja brachyura | reverse complement strand
CAAGGTTGCAAGCCTGACCTTTGCTCTAACCCTTGTCCACCAGCCACTTGGTTAGTCCCTTGTCCCATTGCCTTTGAATGATCTCCAGGCTCAACTCTGGCCACCTGTCCCATGCCAGCCAGGAGCACCCCCAACTCACTACTGACTGCACCCTCACCCCCCTCCACCCCCGATGCGAATAGTTTTCCCCCTGCCGAGTTGCCAAACATGTTAACTCCCTTTCCCATTCCCATTCTGACCATTCTGTCCTGGGCCTCCTCTACTGTCAGAGTGAGACCACACATACGTTGGAGGAACAGCGCCTCAAGTTTTGCTTGGACAGCTTGCCACGCAGCAGTATGAATGTTGATTTCTCTAATTTCAAGTAACCTCTGCATCCCCCCTCCCCCCACCCTTGTCATCCTACTAGTTACACTGTTCGCATCATTGCATCCTTTCATTGTCACCTCTTCCCTAGCCAACTGTGGGCCATTCCGGGCTCCACCTTTCCTTGGTCATTGTTATTGGCCCTGATTTGATCTAGCCTTTTCCTTCCTCCAGTTCCCTCCCCTCTACTTTCAATCTGAAGAAGGGTACCGACCCAAAACATCTACCATCCATTTTCTCCAGCAATGTTGTGTCCCTCTTCACATTGATATCTTGACACAACTCTTACTCTATCTTTCCCTGATGAACTCCTGCCCTATCCCCATCCTGAAAATTGTCCCAAATCCTTTATCTGCCTCCAAGCCTGACCCTTGTGCTGAACTACAACCCTGCCTATTTCAATGAAAATAGTTTGACTTCCCGAGTGAGAGCACAAGAGCCAGTCTTCCCATCATTGCATTGGCCCTTGAATACTGAACACTGTTACAGCTAGCCCCCAATCAACACTGCATTATGGGACAACACGGTGGTGCAGCGGTAGATGGGCTGCCTTACAGCACCAGACACCCGGGTTCGATCCTGACTGCGGGTGCTGTCTGTACGGATTTCATACGCTCGTCCTGAGACCTGCGTGGGTTTTCTCCGGGTGCCCCGGTTTCCTCCCACACTCCAAAGACGTACAGGTTTGTAGGTTAATTGGCTTCAGTAAGATTGTAAATTGTCCCTAGTGTGTGTAGTACAGGGCTAGCATGCGGGGATCGCTGGTCGGCGCGGACTCGGTAGGCTGAAGGGTCTGTTTCGGTGCTGTATCTCAGCACTAAACTACACAGTTGCAGGCCTAGTCAACTGCCATGCAATGTCTCAACTCAGTCTATTAAAGTTGACCTCTCTGATCGTTTCTGAAGTATTGTATCATTATGTACTCTTCAAAAAGAAAATCAGCAGTGGCAATAGATCCAGCCCCCATTACTTTGTTATGTACGTTGGTGCCAAGTCAGTTACACATTTGAACCATGTTCACATTATAAAAGAAACTGTAGTGCCCTTGAAAAATCTGGTCCTTTGATTAGCAATGAAGCACTGCAATCACTCCGAGCCAAACCTGTGCATCTGTTGTGAAGTCCCCTGTGATTTTAAGAAGGCAGCCATGAAATGGCCCTGCTATCAATCAAAACTGATAACAGGGAATGAATGCATTCTTGATCATTACCATGATCCACTCTGATTTACAGTAGCTAGCGTCTGTCCGGATTGTAACTCTAAATGTTGAAGAAGTAAGTATGTTCAGGAGGTAAGACAACTCATATCAAAACTTTTCTCTGGCACATCAAGGGCAGCATAGTGATGCAGCGCCAGAGACCCGGATTGGATCCTGACTATGGGTGCTGTCTGTAATGAGTTTGTACGTTCACCCCGTGACCTGCGCACGTTTTCCCCAAGATCTCCGGTTTCCTCCCACATTCCAAAGACATACAGGTTTGTTGGCTAATTGGCTTGGTTATAATTGTAAATTGTATTCAGTGTGCAGGATAAAGTAAGTGCGCGGGGATCACTGGTAAGTGCAGACTCGGTCAGCCGAAGACCCTGTTTCCTCGCTGTATCTCGAAACTAAACTAATTAACACCAATATCGCAAATGTGGGTAAATAATGCTTTTACAAGCAGGAGGGGGTGAGTTAAAGTGAGTCAGAAATCAAGTGTTTCCTTTCCAATAATGTCAGTCTCCAAATCAGAAAGTCTGCACAGCCACCAATAAAAAGCTGGTGTGGTTATTTTAGCTGGAGATATTAATGGTGCTATTCTATTATGTCCATATTAAGGCTGGGATATGGCAACCAGTTTTGTTCTAACTTCTGATTTGCGTAATTGAGCCGAAGAAGGGTCCCAACCCAAAAAGTTGCCTGTCCATTCTTTCCTGAGATGCTGCCTTACTCGCTGAGTTACTCCGGCCCCTTGTGTTTCACTCAAGATTCCAGTAACTGTGGTTCCTTGTGTCCAGCATAATGGCCCTGTCGCACTGTACAAGTTTATTCAAGAGCTCTCCCGAGTTTAAAAAAAACTTGTGGTAAGCACAGAGAATGAACATAGCAGGTACGTCGGAACTCGGGGACGTCTCTTAGCAGCTCGAAACGCTAACGGCAGGTACTCGGGAAAGCTCGGGAAGACTCGTGAAGATTTTTCCACATTGAAAAATGTCCACAAGAGCCCCAAGTACCGATGAGCGGCCATTACCGTAAACCTCCGAGTTCGAATCAGGGCAAACTCAGGAGAAGTCTTTCAATGAACTCGTACCGTGGGAGAGGGCTTTAACTTGAACTTTCTCACAGATACTCAAGCAGAGACATCAAGAGGTTTTCAAAAGATACTCAAGCAACATATTTGAGAAGCAGTGCACGTGGTCTTAGAAACACAGGAACATAGAAAACAGGTGCAGCAATAGGCCATTCAGCCCTTCGAGCCTGCAACGCCATTCAATATGATCATGGTTGATTATCCAAAATCAGTACCCCGTTCCTGCTTTCACCCAATATCCCTTGATTCCATTAGCCCTAATTCTTGAGCTAACATGCTACAGTATGGTGCAGAATGACTCTGGGTTTGAGACAGATCATGGCTCTGTCCTGGGATGTGTCAGAAGGGATAGATCAGTGATTTCCTGTAGCTGCAAGCGAGAAGCACCTCATTGTTCCATCTCTCTCACCCGAAGCAGCTCTGACTATTCCACAAATAATTGCCATTTATTTGGTTAGATCAATTTTAGGGTGGCACGGTGGCGCAGCAGTTGCCTTATAGCTGTCTGTACGGAGTTTGTATGTTCTCCCTGTGACCGCATGGGCTTTCCCCGGTTTCCTCTCATATTCTATGGACATACTGGTTTCAAGTTGATTTCTCTTCGGTAAACTTGTAAAATTGTCTCTAGTATATAGAATAGTGCTAGTGTACGGGGATCGCCGGTCGGCACGGACTCGGTGGGCAGAAGGGCCTGTTTCCATGCTGTATCTCTAAACTAAAATCAAGGGAGACTACCAACAAGATATTGCTAAGTCTTCCAGTAGCTCCTATGAAGCAGATTAGCTTGGTGTACACCCTTTTGAAGTTAAAGTTGCCAAAAAAATTCCAGAAGAAATATTGCATGTGAGGTTTTGACAATTTGTCCAGAAGGACATGTTTATATATTGGCACTCTTCACATGCCCAGAAGGTATGAACACGAGGTGATGAGTTTGAAATCATCATCAGTGCCATGTTTACTCCCAGCAGCTGGCTGCTGTTCGTAGACGACATTAATACAAGTGCTAGCTGGCCGAATGGCTCTTCAAAGCAATTTAAGAGTCAATCAGACTCTAACAAGTCTTGGGGCTGCCAATCCACACTCAAGCTTTCAACACTCAGTCACGATATTGCCTTCTGCTCATATGGGGTTACGTTGACAATTCTTGATTGTCACAAGAACTATTTGAAATATCACCAATACACCATCATAAAATAAATTTTCGGAGTGGCGGTGCTGCTTGTCAGCTGCGGCTCACCTGCAGTCCGTCTGTCTTTTATTTTATTTTTGTCCTCGTCCCTGTTTTTGGTGTTTATTTTTGGTTTGTCGGGCTGTGTATGTGTGTGTGGGGGGGGGGGGGGAGGGTGGGAGAAACGGGGTTTTAGTCTCTCCCTTCGGGGGGATGCGACTTTTCCTGTCGTGTCCCCCGACACCGTCTCCGTCTGTGCTGAGGCCCTGGTGACGGCCTTCCAGCTTCCAGCGGCGGCGGCACGGCCTTCAGAGCTTCAGCGGCGACCTGGCTTCCGGCGGCGGCCTGAGCTTCGGCAGCTGCGGTGCTCCAGCGGCGGCCTGGGTGTCGGGAGCTGCCGTGCTCCAGCGGCGGCCTGGCTCCCTCTGAGCTGCGGTGCTCCAGCGGCGGTCTGGCTCCCTCTGAGCTGCGGTGCTCCAGCGGCGGCCTGGGTGTCGGGAGCTGCGGTGCTCCAGCGGCGGCCTGGGTTTCGGGAGCTGCGGTGCTCCAGCGGCGGCTTGGGTTTCGGGAGCTGCGGTGCTCCAGCGGCGGCCTGGCTTTCGGGAGCTGCGGTGCTCCAGCGGCGGCCTGGCTTTCGGGAGCTGCGGTGCTCCAGCGACGTTCCGGCGGCGGGCCCTGTGGCGGTGTTCCGGCGTTCCGGCGTCAGCGGTGGCGGCGGCCTGGATCCCCTCAGCGCAGAGGGAGAATAAGGAGGGGAGAAAAGACAGAGACCCTAAGACTTTTGCCTTCCACCACAGTGAGGAGGTGTTTGGTGAACTCACTGTGGTGGATGTTAATTTTGTGTTTATTGTATGGTATTGTATTGTTATTTTTATATATGTATGACTGCAGGCACGAAATTTCGTTCAGACCGAAAGGTCTGAATGACAATAAAGGTATTCAATTCAATTCAATTCAATTCAATTCAAAATGTTAAATTATTTACTCCTGTATTACCAGCACTCAGAAGGCAACATACTTCTTTAGCCAATAATATAAAAGAAGATACCAAAAGTTCCTTCGGATATATAAAGAGTAAAGGAGAGGCAAAAACGGACTTTCGACCGCTGGAAAATGATGCTGGGGAAGTAGTAATGGGGAATAAATAAATGGCAGCTGAATTGAATACGTTTTTTGCAGGGGAAGACACCAGCAATGTGTCAGAAAATGAATTGTTGTGGGACAGAAATTAAAGGAGCTGCCATTACCAAGGAGAAGGTGCTTGGGTCATTGAAAGGTCTGAAGGTGTATAAGTCACATGGACCAGGTGGACCACACAACTGGGTTCTGTAACAAATGGAGCTTCAAAGATTCTAGAGGCATTCGTAGTAATCTTTCAAGAATCGCTAGTCAGGAGTTGTCCGGCTGTTCATGAAGTCAGTGAGGCAAAGGAGGGGAACTATAGCCTAATTAGCCTGACTTCAGTGGTTGATAAGATTTTAATCGTCCATTATTAAGGATGAGGTTTCCAAGTACTTAGAAGCACATGATAAAATAGTCCGAACTCAGCATGGATTTTTTAAGGGGCGATCATGCCAGACAAATCTGTTGAAATTCTTTGGGAAAGTTAATAGTAGGATAGACAAGGAGAGTCAGTGAATGTTGTTTAATCGGATTTTCAGAACGCCTTTGTTAAGGTGCTGCACATAAGGCTGCTAACTGCTAAACAAGATGAGAGCCAAGGGCATTAGAGGACAGATGCTAGCATGGATAGAAGATTGACTGAATGGCAGAAGACAAAGAGAGGGAAAAAAGGCGACTTTCTCCAATTGACTGCCGGTGACTAGTGTTGTTCCGCAGGGGTCAGTGTTGAGTCTTCTACTTATCACGTTGTATATTAATGATCGGGAATAGATAGCTTGGTGACCAGCTTTGAGGATGATATGAAGATAGATTGAGGGCAGGTAGTGTAGAGAAAAAAGGAGTTTGCAGAAGGACTTGAACAGGTTGGGAGAGTGGGCAGAGATGTTGCAGATGGAATAAAAAGTAGCAAAATGTGCAGTCATGCCCTTTGGTAGTAGGAATAAAGGCATAGACTATTTTCTAACTGGGATGAAGATTCAAAAATTGGAAGTGCAAAGGGACTGATGTAGGATTCCCAAAAGTTAATTTTCCAGGTGAATCTGTAGCGAGGAAGACAAATGCAATGATAGCATTCATTTCAAGAGACTATTAGAATATTAAAGCAGGGAGGCAATACTGAGTCTTTATAGGGCACCGGTCAGACCGCATTTGGAGTATTGTGAGAAATTTTGGGCCTCATCTCTGGGGAGGAATATGTTGGCATTGGAGAGGGTCCAGGGGAGATTTACACGAATGATCCTGGAGATGATTGAGTTTAAAAGGATGACTGGGGAATTGAAACTTACCGAATAATGAAGTCCAGGATGGAGTGAATGTGGAGAGGATGTTTCCACCAGGGAGAGAGTCCAGGACCAGAGGCCATAAGAATAAAAGGACGTACTTTAGAAAGGAGATGAGGTGGAATTTCGTTAGTCAGGGTGGTGAATATGTGGAATTCATTGCCACAGAGGGCTGTGGAGGCCATCTTTGTGTATTTTACAGCAGAGATTTATGTTCTTGATTAGTAAGGTTGGCAAAAGTTATGGGGAGAAGGCAGGAAAATCATTAATCTAGAAGATAACAATAGTAACAGATCCTAGCACAGATCCCTGTGGCACAGCATTGGTCGTAGGCCTCCAATAGGAAAAAAAGCCTTCCACTCATACTCTGACACCTTCCAGCAAGACAATTAATAAAAACAGAGATAGGATATAGTAAGCTAGCTTACCCTGGATACCATGTGATCTACCCTTTTGGACTACTGTGCCATGTAGGACTTTGTCAAAGGCCTTGCTGAAGTCCTCATAGACAATGTCCATTGCCTGCCCTTATCATTCACCTTGATAATTTCTTCAAAAACTTGATCAACTTTCTGACGCATGATTTCCCATGCACAAAGCTGAACTGACTATCCCTTATCAATACAAATGTCAACAGATCCTGTCACTCAGAATCTCCTCTGTGACTTAGCCACTAATGGTGTCATGCTCACCTATAGTTTAATAATATCATTAACAGGAACTGCAGATTCTGATTTAGACCAAAGATAGATATAAAATGATGGAGTAACACAATGGGTCAGGCAGCATCTCTGGAGAAAATGGATAGGTGATGTTTCAGTTCAGGATCTTTCTTCAGACTTTAGTTGCATAGTTCCTTGGCTTGTCCTTGCAGCCCTTCTTAAAACAAGATACAATATTAGTCACCCTCCAGTCCAGTTGCGATTTCATCAACTCATGGCTTCCTCTGGGTTGTGTGGTTTACCACAATATCACCCGTGCTATCTTTCATATTAGTGTCAAGCAAGCTATGCACCAAAGAGCATCACAATGCAGATTATCTGATCATTCACACATACAAGCATATGTTCAGACAAATATTCACATAGCACACGTATATACCATGTGATTGGGGTACTAGTCAGTGTACGAAACATGGCAGTACCCATCTCCAGAGGAGCTAAGAACCGATGTAGGGTTTTGACCCAAAATGTGGACTACTTCTTTGCCCCCCACAAATAAATGCTGCTTAACCTGCTGAGTGCTTGTTGCTCCAGATTCCAGCATCTGTAGTCTCTTGGGTTTCCCTTAGCTACATCCATGGATGCATTAAGATAAAATAAACTAATATAATCCAGAAGGAGATTGCATCTGGGAATTCTCAGGTCTCAGTAACCCTGACAATGCGTTTATCTCTCAAGCCAATGAGCTTATTGCAGTGGTATTTTAAAAGAAAATGTACACAAATACTTAAAATTCACAATAGCACCTATTATCACCAAAATGTTATTATTTTCCTGTAATGGTTTATGGAACATTATAAATGTTAACATGCTGCAACAGGATGATTTTAAAGAAGTATTAAAGAGTTGAATCAAAAACACAGACTATACATAGAAACTGTGCACTGCAAAGAAAAAACATCTTTAAGGTAATAGTAAAACACAATACAGAAAAATAAGCAATTCCTGACAAAACTCTCTGTGTATTACATTAAATTTGTCATTCCTTGCAGCAAAGAGATAATTCAGAAAATCAATACTCAATGTGATTGCTTCTTTGAAACAAAGGGAGTCCTTATTAATTCACAAAGCAAGCTCAAAAGATACACTTACAATCTGTGCTCATCAATTGCTCTAATAAGACATTTGTTTGGATGCAGCTAGAACAGTTGTAAGAGTTTGTTGAGTCTCCAAAGGCATATCACATAATTAAAAACAGGTAAATTGGACCGAAATTTAATGTCCTGTTCTCTTGTCGTGAAACAACACCCCTTTTCCGGTTGGATGGTCCTGGATTCTGAGATGAGAGATGGTATTTACAAGATAAATTAGCTAATGCAGTCTTCCCTTTTCCCCCATCATTTCTTACATTTTCATTCCCTGGACATTAGCAAATTAAACAAATGCTCACAGGGCCACCAGGCAAAATTAAGTAATTCATTTCAGGAAGATATTAGGTACAGACTGTACTGAACTGCATCCCTCAGCCCTATTGGCCAGGGCAAGCAGTGAGCTTGTTGGGTGCTGCAGTTTTAAATTGGTTTATCTACAGTGATTTTACTTTCCACCCAAGCCAAATAATCGCTCAAATGCGCAGATAAAAGAGGAGTTTTAAGTGTGCATGGGCAATAAAAACTCTCCCACATTGCCAGCACACAGTGTCACTACCAGAATGATCTAATCAGATACTCCTCATTCAACATTACCGAATGTTCAACTGATAGTGCTTTCAAGAATCAATGACATCATTTCATACTGTGTTCTATCATTACCCTGGAGATGACATCGCTTCTCAGTATTCAGTTGTGTTTTTTGTAAACAGTCTGTCTTTTTAAATATAACTATTACTTCCACGAAAATTCTGTAAAGCTTGTGTTCTGGCTTGTTGTTCTGTTCTTAGAAAATGGCCCGGATCATGATTTTCTCTAACACAAAACCGTCTGCACGCGTGTCGAGAAAGGTGATGTTAAAAAAATCAATTTGTGTTTATTTATTTTTAATTTCATTTAAATTCCAGAGTGAATTTTATTCAGTTATTCAAATTCATGGGTAATGATTCTATAATGAATTCTGTAAAGCCAAATAACTGGCACCTAAACGGCCAAAACAATGTCTTGCCTGTATTTTACAGTATACCTGTTTAGTTTAGACTTTAGAGATGCAGTGTGGAAACAGGCCCTTCAACCCACCACGTCTGTGCTGACCAGCGATTCCCATACACTAGCACTATGCTACACACTAGGGACAATTTACAATTTTACTGAAGCAAATTAACCAACAAACCTGTACGTCTTTGCAGTGTGGACGGAAATTGGAGCACCCAGAGAAATCCTACATTGTTACATGGAGAACGTACAAACTCTGTACAGACAGTGTCTGTGCAGTCAGGATCTAACCCGGCCCTCTGGTGACATGGTGGTGCAGCAGTAGACCTGCTGCTTACAGCGGCCAGCGACCCAGGTTTGATGGGGGGTTACACAAAAAGCTGGAGAAACTCAGCGGGTGCAGCAGCATCTAAGGAGCGAAGGAGATAGGCAACGTTTCGGGTCGAGACCCTTCTTCAGACTGGTCAGGGATCAGGGAAACGAGAGATATAGATGGTGATGTGGAGAGATAAAGAACAATAAATGAAAGATATGCAAAAAAGTATCGATGATAAAGGAAACAGGCCATTGTAAGCTGTTTGTAGTGTGAAAATGAGAAGCTAGTGCGACTTGGGTGGGGGAGAGATAGAGAGAGAAGGAATGCCAGGGCCCGAGGGCTGAGGGAGAGGTGGGAAGGAGAGGAGGCAGCCAGGGTTAACAGAATTGAGAAAATTCAATGTTTAAGCCCAGAGGATGCAGACTCCCCAAGCGGAATATGAGGTGCTGTTCCTCCAACTTGCGGTGTTGCTCACTCTGGCCGTGGAGGAGGCCCAGGACCAAGAGGTCGGATACGGGATGGGAGGGGGAGTTGAAGTGCTGAGCCACTGGGAGGTCGGGTTGGTTATTGCGGACCGAGCGGAGATGTTCGGCGAAACGATCGCCAAGCCTCCGCTTGGTATCAACCCAGGTTTGATCCTGACTATGGGTGCTGTCTGTATGGAGTGGCCGCGTGGGTTTTCTCCGGATCCTCTGGGTTTCTCTCACACTTCAAAGTCATACAGGTTTGTAGGTTAATTGGGTTTGGTAAAAATCCTAAATTGTCCATAGTGTGTAGGATAGTGCTCGTGTACAGGGATCCATGGTCAGCATGGACGCGGTGGCCAAAGGGCCAGTTTCTGCTCTGTATGTCTGAACTAAACTAAATCTGCCTTTTAGATTTGATGATTCGGAAAGCAAGCTGGCAATTGCAGGTGCTTCAGGAAAAGCAACTGTAAACAGGGCGCCTGTTAATTAGCTAAAATCAGTGGATTTTATCAATCAAACATGTCAAAAAACTATTTGCTGTTTGCCATTCCCGATCACTATTCCCTGGAAGAGTTATGGGAGTTTTACGTGGAGCCAAGTGGTGAGGTTCCAGGCTCTGAGTGACTGGTCTTACTCCACACTTACATTAATGTTCCATGCTGGTAGATCAGGTCGTAGATCTGCTTGTTCAGCCATGAAATTACATATTTACTCCTAGAAAACCCTTTACATGTTCCCTGGCTGATCTAAAGCACTATACAACCAATAGTCTCTTGACTACAAAACAGAGAAACCATTGTTCTCTTTGGTCTTGGGCCGTCCCTTGGAATCAAGGATGTCTTCCTTCTATGCCAGCTGAAGAAGCAGCAAGCTTAATAGCTTGAAGTCAAGACAACGACCTTTCACTCAATATCAGTAACACAAAGGAGCTAGACATCTACTTCAGAAAATGGGGCGGTGGCTACACCCCAGTCAGCATCAAATGGTGCTGAAGTAGAGATGGCCAAGAGTTTCACATTCCAAGTTTTGTGTTCGTTATCTAGTTCTGCACAAAACTTGCGAGTCTTCAATTTACAACAGAAGTCTTTAATGCTTTACTCAATGCTGGCAGCAAGACAACTCAAAAATGGCTGCACACACACTGTCTACAGACAGGATAAACTATATACAAAAACATCTCCCTTTGTCCTGTGCAGCGCCACCTCCTGAATGGGAGGAGCAATGGATCCTCCCACATCACACAGTCCACCAAACATCACATCAAGGCGTAAGTATCAGCAAAAATTTGCTCTGGTCCAATTACATTGACGTTGCTGCCAAGAAAGCACAAAGCCACTACTTCCTCAGAAGACTGAAAAGATATTGGCATTTTTTTCAATTACTTTTGTCATTTTCTTGAAGTGCACAATAAAAAGCATTCTATTGATATTAGTCTTAATTTATTGTTAATGTCACATGTACTGACAAGTAGATTGTGCAGTTGCCTGGAGTCATAGGTATAGAGTCACACAGCACAGAAACTGGCCCTTTGGCCCAACTTGCACATGCTGATGAAGATGCCCCATCTACGCTAGTCCCACTTGCCAGCATTTGACCCATAATTCTATAAACCTTTCCAATCCATGTATCTGTGCAAGTGTCTCCTAAATGTTGATATAATACCTGCCTCAAATAACTCCTCCTCCACTTGATCTAACAACCGACCACTCTCTATGAAAGTTGCCCTTCAGGTTCCTATTAAATCATTCCCTTTTCACCTTAAACCTGTGCGCTCTGGCTCTTGATTCCCCTACTCTGGATAAAATTATTTGTCTTATCTATTGGGTGCAACAGAAAACCTGCATTTTGCCCATATCTTTCTAAACGTTTCCTATCTATGTACCTCTCTAAATGTCTTTTAAACATTGTCTTTGTACCTGTCTCTACCTGTCCCTCTGGCAGCTTCAAATGTTCCAACCTTCCTGACCAGCCCACCATGCAGGAACCTTGTTAAAAGCCTGGTTAAAGTCCATGTGGACAACATCTTCCACCCTGCCCTTGTTAATCCCCTTGGTCACCGAAAAATGCAATCACATTCATGACATAATTTTTCACACACTGCGATGATGACTTTCCCTGTGGAAAATCTAATACTATATTGCGAGAAACCAATAAATGCACTCAGTTCATTCAAAGGCAGAACAATGAATACAATAAAGTGGAGAAAAAGATAGATAGATTCTTGATTAGTACAGAAGTTATGGAGAGAAGGCAGGAGAATGGGGTTCGGAGGGCGAGATAGATCAGCCATGCTTGAATGGGGGAGCAGATTTGATGGGCCGAATGGCCTAATTCTACTCCTATCACTTATGACCACTTAAAATAATAAGTATGAATTAAAGCATACAAGTTGTTATAATAAGTAATCTGTATCAATTAATGTATTATTAGTATTGTTTTTTCTTTTCAAACACAAACCACATATTTTCCTTTACAGCAGTTTGCTTTAATGTTGTGATTCATAGGTTAATTTTCCCTTTTTATCTGATCAAGAAAGCAGCACCAAATATGCATTAAATACATTGCACTTAGAATAAATATATCCATTGCATCTCAAGCTGTAGTCTAAATTTGTTTACAAAATGATATTTTGCAGTCTAATATCATTGTATTAAAAAATATATATTGATTCCTTTCATATTCAGATAACATTAGATACAGACAACCGAAACATCTACAGGTGTCTTTAAATCTTTGTCAACAATTTACTGAAAAGCTTATATTGACTATCGTGTAATATTGCCACTGCTTCAAGTAGCAGGAAACCAGAGAGACAATGAAAATAAGGAGACAACTACCTACACACAGTCTAATTGGTAAATGTGTGGTTTGCAGAATGAGATCCGAGCTGGCCTGAGTCCCGTCACCACTCTTTCTCTGGAGCAGCGCCATATGCTGCAGCTGCTGTTGGCTTTATCTGGCCTGCTGATCTACAATGAAGCCAGTGCTGTGTGATAATTCTGTCTGCTTGGTGACTGCAGCAGGTAATGCCTCCTTTTCATGATCTATCAAGCTCCATCTGTGCCCATTGATATCAATCAGCCTCCCTTTTTATCCCCCCCTACAGAATGCTCTGTGGCCAAGAATGATGTGGTGTACGGGCTGAAGCAATGAAAAGACTTACAGCGGCCTCTCCCATTCCCATCGCAAGCCACATCCCACATGCAAATTACTTCCATTTCGCAACCATCTATGGAGACTGAGCCACCATTTAATCCAGCCTGCAATATTTATATTATAGGCTGTAAACCGATATTTGGACTTTTGATGAAGAACTGTATTTTTAAGATATTTCATTACACTTTGCAATGCCCACCATGAAAATTCATTTCATTTACTTTGTGTGACAAAGCTCCCCATGGGGAGTGATGCTCTCGAAATGCTGGGAGTGCCATGGGGTGCAAGGGTGAAAGATCAAATGTCAGTAATAATTCACTTTCCCAGGTCCTGCACCTGAAAAAACACCAATCCCCGTTGTAAACTTGCCAGGAAAGTCTCCAAACCCATGCCCAGACACCCTATCATCAGAAGCAAAAGCTCTGAATTTCCCCATGTCTCTATAACTTAATAAGTTCACGTCATAAGAGCTGAAGTTGGTCATTTGGCGCATCATGTCCACTCCACCGTTCAATCATGGCTGATCTATCTTTCCCACTCGACCCCATTCTCCTGCCTTCTCCACATAACCCCTGACATCCTTACTAAGCAAGAACTTTCAATCTCCACCTTAAAAATACCCATTGACTTGGCCTCCAAAGCCTTCTATGGCAATGATTCCACAGATTCACCACCCTCTGACTAAAGAAATCCCTCCTCATCTCCTTTCTAAAAGTGCCTCCTTTTATTCTGAGGTTGTGTTTAGAGTTTAGAGATACAGCGCGAAAACAGGCACTTCGGCCCACTGGGTCCATGCCAACCAGCAATCCCCGCACATTAACACTGTCCCACTAAGGACAATTTTTACATTTACCAAGCCAATTAACCTACATACCCGTATGTCTTGGGTGTGGGAGGAAACTAAAGATCTCGGAGATAAGCCACGCAGGTCACGGGGAGAACGTACAAACTCCGTACAGACAGCACCCATAGTCGGGATCGAACCCAGGTTTTCAGCATTGCATTCGCTGAAAGGCAGCAACTCTACTGCTGCGCCACCGTGACTGCCCTCTGCTATCAGGTTCTAGGCTCTGCCACTGGTGGAAACATCCTCTCCCCTTCTATTGCAAATAGTCGCAGCGCTGATACTACTCTGTTCATGCATCCGTGTCACTTTATGAGGAAGGACCTGGCTTTAAATAAATCTTGCCCACATTTTACACTTGCTGGGAGGAGCAGAGCTAAGTTGGATGCAGCTGGTGTTAAGTTTTCACTTGGGGAGTTTACAGCCCAGTGGTATGAATTTTTATTTCTCCAACTTCAGGTAGCCCCTGCATTCCCTCTCTCTCTCTATCCCTCCCCCACCCAAGTCGCACTAGCTTCCGGTTTCACCCGTCAAACAGCTAACAATGGCTCGTTTCCTTTATCATCGTTACTTTTTTGCATATCTTTCATTTATTGTTCTTTATCTCTCTACATCATCATCTATATCTCTCATTTCCCTTATCCCTAACCAGTCTGAAGAAGGGTCTCGACACCCATTCCTTCTCTCCAGAGATGCTGCATGTCTCGCTGAGTTACCCCAGCATTTTGTGTCTATCTTCGGTTTAAACCAACATCTGCAGCTACATCCAACACATTTCTTCACTGCTTTATGTGATTGGGCTTAATATGTGGATCTATGCACTGTCAATTAGTTACTCAGCCATGGAGAATAGACTGCACTTCCTTCAGTTATCATTCACACACCTTACGCAAGCACAGCAGCAGAGCAGCAGCTATGGAAAGTAAATTTAACTATTAAAAAGCTCGAATCCAACCATTAAACTTTATTAAATTCAGTCCTTGACAAATGTGGCAGCCAACCTCCTCAAAGATATCTACCTTTTGAGAAAGACGATCAGGATGTCGGAGGTGAGCCAGCAGTGGTGTGTAACAATGAAGATGAGGCATTAGATTTGAAGCTGATAACCCCACACCAACAATAAAGAGCTTCGCCAGTGGAGTTGCAGGTAACATGTCACTGAGACGAACATTGCAAGTAATTCAATGTGCAATGGGCAGTATCCAAGGCACATCATTAAGCAGGCCTTGCAATCTCAAACTTAGACTTTGAATGTTAAGTCGCTCCACAAGAACAAATGCAGAAGATTCTTGACCGCCCGTTCTACCTGACGCCACTTTCAAGGAACTATGTACCTACATTCCAAGATCCCCCTGCTCTACAACACTCCCCAGAGCCATGCCATTCGTGTAGGTCCTACCCTGGTTAGACCTCCTAAGATGTAACTCCTTGCATTTCTCTATATTAAACTCCATCAACCATTCCTTAGGCCACCGTCCCAACCAATCAAGATTGTGCTGCAACTTTTCCCCATGACCCTTGACATGCTTACTAATCAAGAATCTGTCAATATCCATTAACTTGACCTCCACAGCTGTCTGTGGTTTCAGATGAAAAAAAAAGGTGCTCTTTTAAATAGTACCTTTCTCACCAATATCAGAATGTCCAGCATACAGTTTGTGTACAGCAACCTCCCACTAAAAAAATATGCAACTGGCAATCTGTTTTATTATTTAAAAAATATATTGGCTCGCGCATATGAAACTGGAAAGAAAACAAACTGTGAGAATTAATTATATGATATGACAATTTGTTCGGGATTGTGAAAATGTAATGCATATGGGCAAATAGCTGAATTAATGATTTGCTTACACTTCAATATTTTGCTCACTGTCTGCACTTGAAAAACAACCCCAGTAATTCCACCAAAGGCTGACCAGCTGATCAGATGAGAGGATCCGTTGATCTTGAGTCCAGGGATCCTTTTGTAGAAGAAAGTTCCACGACAACTTTGGGCTATGTGATTGATGTGATTCTGGATTGCTTGGGCTTCAGGCCACACTCAATGTCACATCTGACACAGCTTCACCCATTACATTCTATGTTCCTCCCAGCAACACACCAACACATGGCACGTTTGACTTGGCTCCTTCCTCACTAGCAAGATGTGTTCAGACCAGCCAGATCAATGCTCCATTTCCAGACCTTTGTCCAAATTTCCGTATTTATGTTCCTTTCCTACAGTTGTATAAGTCCTACATTGATCAATCCACTGGTAACATGTTTAAAGATGAGCTATCTCAGACATGGTCAACAGTTTGGTTGTTTTAATAAATGGCTGTTTTTTTGTCTTCTTTTTGGCACAATGCACAGCCAATGCAAATTCATTGCATTGCGGGTTCTTGGCAAAGGTTTCTTAAACCAATGAGAGAAATGTTAAATTAGTAATGTCGGGAATTAGCATTAAAATTTGTGCCAGTGATACCATCAACACTCTACCTCCCTTGTTTGTGGTCTGACTGAGTCTGGGCCGTGTACAGCCCACCTTCTGATACTTTGGTCATATGTAGCGTTGACTTGCAGTTTGATTATTGGGACATCACAGTGAATCCTATTTCTATCCTTACCTTGTCTTTGTATGGTGGAGCGGCAACTAATAGTCAATCAAGCGCTGCAGCTTGGGCCACTGATAAGATCCCTCAGGATAAAAAGGAACATGACAAACATGGGAAAGGAACAGGAGGAAAGAAAGAGTAAAAGAATCAAAAAAGGACACAAAGCACTGGAGCAACTCAGCACTTCAGGCTGCATCTCTGGAGAACGTGGATAGGTGAAATATTGGGTTGGATCTTAAGAAGGGTCCCGATAAAAACGTCACCTATTCTTGATCTCCAGGGATGCTAACTGACTTAGGCAGATACTCCAGCACATTGTCTTTTTTTTGTAAACCAGCATCTGCAGTTCCTTGCATCTGCAGTAAAAGAACCAAGCTAGATTGAAAGAAAATGTCTTCACTTCTGAAAGTAGCTGTTTTATTAAATACAGTGGATTGTTACACGATGCCCTCTGCACATGTAGTGAATCACCAAGGCAGCAGAATATACTATTTCATTAGATAGAAACAAAGTGCTGGAGTTACTCAGCAGGTCAGGAAGCATCTCTGGAGGAAAAGAATAGGCATCATTGTGGATCCGGGCACTTCTTCGGACTTCCCGACCTGAAACGTCACCTATCCTTTTCTTCCAGAGATGCTGCCAGACCTGTTGAGTTACTTCAGCACTTTCCTATAAACCAGCATCTACAGTTCTTTGTTTCTCCATTTTATACTATTCTATTAGTGTTTAATGTTTTATTCTTAATGGTGTACTGTATGTCGTGTTGTTACTTGCGAGCGGAGCACCAAGGCAAATTCCTTGTATGTGCACATACTTAGCCAATAAACTTATTCATTCATTCATTCATTGCACAAGAAGTTGTTAAAAGCTGGAATCACTAAAGGGCCTGTCCCACCAGCATGCAACTCCATGCGATGAGCGTGACCTAACGTGGTTGCTTGAGCCGTCCGGCGTTGCAGGGCCGGTCCCACTTCGATTGCCGGAGCCATGCGGAATTGTACGGAGTTCGTCCCGACATCGCGCGGGGCTCCGAAAAACTGACCGTGTTCAAAAATTCCGCGCGGCAACGGCTTGTCGGCTCGCAGTCGCCTCGACGCATTACACACCGCCTCGACATCGTGCCTCCGTGAACCTATCTGTAGGTGCCTCTGTGACCCTCTCTGTGTGTGGCTCCGTGGCCCTCTCTGTGTGTACCTCTGTGCCCCTCTCTGTGTGTTCCTCTCTGTCCTGGCGAACCTACCTTTAAGACTTCGCTCCATGTTCGCCTCACTTTGCGCCACGTTGCGCCACTCACCCGACCTCCACGCGGCCCCTGCTGCCGGTTTGGTCGCGCTTGCCGCATGCAGGCGCATGCTGGTGGGACGGGCCCTGTACGGGGATCACCCGACCTCCGCACGGCCCCCGCTGCCGGTTTGGTCGCGCTCACCGCATGGAATCGCATGCTGGAGGGACAGGCCCTTAACAAACAATTAACCTCTGTTCAACACTTCCCTGACATTTCAGTGAGATTATGCCATGGGTTTGCTGCTCTGTTATAACACCACTGGAGTTACATCTTTCTTGATTAGATGATTTGCTGCACAGTAGCACTCTACAGCCAATCAATCAGAAGAAACTCGGTTTCAGTAAAATCCCCCAAAAAAACCTCAGTAAATGCTTAATTTATATTCCCCATAGGTAACATTCAAATAAGTATAACTGGTGCTTACATCAGTCTGGGCTATTTAATCAGAGTAGATGATCATTTCATAAATTGGTTGAGGTTCAGTTCAAAGGAGCTACATTGATTCATAGCCTGTGCTGAGAGCTGATCTCTGCCACAGCAAGAGCGATGTATCCATCTATCTCTGATATTCATGCTTGTTTGGAATGTCAGCCAGATTTTCCCATCCCTATCCTGTGCCCTGTGATTGCGAGAGTCAGATTTGTACAGCATGGAAACAGGCCCTTTGGCCCAACTTGACCAAACCAGCCAACGTCCCATCTACACTAGTCCCTCTTGCCTGCATTTGGCCCATATCCCTCTAAACCTATCCTATATGCCATGTAACTACTCATCTAAATGTTTCTTAAACATTGGGATAGTCCCTGCCTCAACTACCTCCTCTGGCAGCTCGATCCATACACCCACCACCCTTTGAACAAGTGAACCCTTAGGTTTGTATTAAATCTCCCCCCCCTCCCCCTTCATCTTAAACCTATGTCCTCTGGTTCTTCTTTCTGCTCCACTCTGGGTAAGAGACTCTGTGCATCTACCCGATCTATTCCTCTTGATTTTGTACACCTCTACCTTGCTGTTAGAGACTTGTTTGTAGTTTTTCCATGACCCCACATGCCATCACCTACTAATGTTCAATCTCCCATTTTAGCATGCATATTTACAGCTGTCATATCATAATTCCCCCAAGAGGCAGTGTACCCAGAATAGAAGTCCAACATGGGAGTAGTTTAAAATAAAAGTAGAAAAATGTTCATGGGTAGGAAGGAACTGCAGATGCTGGTTTACACTGAAGATAGACACAAAATGCTGGAGTGACTCAGCGGGACAAGCAGCATCACTGTTCTATTGGCATTGCACATTTTTACTTCAGATTCAGATTCAGATTCAGATTCAATTTTAATTGTCATTGTCAGTGTACAGTACAGAGACAACGAAATGCATTTAGCATCTCCCTGGAAGAGCGACACAGCAAATTATTTGAATAAATAACAATAAGTGTCCGGGGGGGGGGTGATTGGCAGTCACCGAGGTATGTTGTTGAGTAGCGTTGAGTACTTCTACCACCCCTTTCCAAAATTTGGTGTAGTCGCCAATTCTTGCCATAAGGGTTGGCCAGGTAATGAGTTCTGTAGCCCATTTGTCAGTTCTCACATACTTGTCACAAACTTGTCAAGTTGCCAGCGAGAGTGGAAAGGGCCTGTCCCACTTAGGCAACTTTTTAGGTGAGTGCAGGAGACATGATCGCCAGATGGTCACCACATGTTCGCTGGTGGTCTCTGGTGAGTCTCTTTCATGGTCGCGAGGAGTTCACGCATTCTGGAACTAGTCGCAGCCTCAGTATGGTCGCCGCAAATTTTTCTACATTGGTCGTCATGGAGAAAATCTATTCTTTTGTAGTCAGTAGGTGCAGTTGTAGTGGAATCGCCATGTAGTTATAGGTAGTCGAGCTAGTCACAGGTAGTTTTAGTTCATTGCCTTTGCTGTCCGGTCATTTTCATTGGCTCATTGGGGGAAAAAAAAGTAAGCAGGAGTTTTCAAAACCAAGGATAACCGACCGGTAATGTTAATGTCCGCCGAACTTCACAGCTGTGTATCTCTGGCTTATTAAAAGTCATCTGGCTTCTTAAAAGTGTTTCCACTCTTTCACCCCCCTTCTCCCCCCTCTTTTAAAGGACTTACCGTACACTGTGCTAGCCATCCTGGTTCTTTAACCTTCCTGTTCATCACGGTGTGTGTCTGTATCACCTTGGCTTTGCACTGTGTGAATTTTAGACAGCGCTCCCCTGCTTTCCCTGTGTGTGTGTGTCTTCCACTCTAACACTCGCCGCTCCTGTTCCCGTTTTTTCAGGCGAGTGCTGCGAACTTGCATTCGCCGCTGACAAATCGCCTAAGTGGAGGTCGTAGGTAGGTCGTGATGCTAGTCGTAGGTACTCGTGGCATCAAGTAGTTTGAGGAGTTTTTCTAGTCTGATGAAAAATGTCCACAATTAAAAAAGGTCGTGAATTAGGTCATGAAAGTGGGACCTTTAGGCTCCCAATCCCAAATTAGAATGGTGCTGGTTTTGTTTTCCCTCTGTCTACTTTTAGGAGACATTACTGCTGGTTATTGTGTCCATCTTTCTCAATGTCATGGGGAGAACATAAAACATAGAACAGTACAGCACAAGAACAGGACCTTAGGCCCACAATGTCTGTGCCGAACATGATGCCAAGGCCATCTCTTAACTACTTACGCATAATCCAAATCCCTCCATTCCCTGCATATCCATATGCCTATCCAAAAGCCTCCATTCCCTGCATATCCATATGCCTATCCAAAAGCCTCCATTCCCTGCATATCCATATGCCTATCCAAAATCCATTGTTGTATCTGCCTCAACCACCAACCCTGGCAGCACATCACAAGCACTCGCCACCCTCTGTGTAAATAAAGTTGCCTGGCCCATCTGATGTAAACATTGCCCCTCGCACCTTGAACCTATTGGGAGAGGGAATAATATGTAGGTGTTTAACTTTTACCTTGTAACTCAGTAATGAGCAACGATCCCTTGTTTGCAACAGTATTGTTTAATTGAGACTGATGAATATGAGGTCACACTGCTATTGATGTTCCTCAGGGACAAACGCAGGGAGTCGTATCCAAATTATTTTTTCCATGCTGCTCATGCACAAACCCACCCATGGAGCATTGAATTGACACAGAGCCAACAAACCATGGGGAAGATGAGCTGTGGGGAAATAACAACACTGATAAACTCCTCACATGGGATGAGAGCTTTGCTTACTCATTGCGCTACAGACAAAGGCAGGAAAATATTGACGCAGTTACATACACAAACACAGACAGGTGCAGAGACATAGACAGGCATTGGCACAGATACAAAGATAAGCACTGGCCAGAGGCACAGATGCAAAGTTACAAACAGCAATCTCAGACTATCAACTGACGTCTATTATAAACCCACTGACTCTCCCGACTATCTAGGCTACACTTCTTCTCACCCCGCTTCCTGCAATTATTCTATCCCCTACTCCCAACTCCTCCGCTTACGTCACATCTGCGCCCAAGATGAAGTGTTCCATACCGGGAACATTATATATCATTATATATATGTGAGATGTCCTCACTCAATATTGGAGCAATAGCACTATGGGCTTCTTTCCATGTCCCACCTGTTCAATATGGAATTTATTAGTTCAAGCCTCCAGTGGTAACTCTTCATCTCTTGGGCACTCCCTTGTGGTCAATGGTGACCTGCCCTCCCAATCAAATCTGTGGGTTTCGAGGTAAATAATCAATCTTTTACTGGAACAGAATATCAGTCAGCTAGCCACACTGCTGTCCATTAATGTACCTGTGCAGACACTGACCAAAATCAGTGCCGCTGTCCATTGTCACAAGAAAAATCAATGCTGAAGGTCTTGAGCACCCTATCAAGGCAGCTGTCCTCAGTCAGCACCTAAATGACAATTGAACAAAATTGAACAAAACACTCCAAATGCAGCCTCACCCAATGCCTTGTACAACAGTAACATAATGTCTTCACTTCTTTATGCAGTACGTTGACCGATGAAGGCCAACGTACTAAATGTCTTCTATATCATCCTATTTTACTGTGACACTACTTTCAGGGAACTATTTGGTGGTATTCACAGATTCCTCTGCACTACAACTCTCTAGAACCCTACCGTTCACTATGAAGGTCTGGTGTGACTACCCACGTACCTCCTCGACCGTAATATCTCCATTAACTGTCCATTAACATAGAAAATAGGTGTAGGAGTAAGCCATTCAGCCCTTCAATATGATCATGACTGATGATCTAAAATCAGCACCCCAGTCTAGTATTTTCCCCCATATCCCTTTAATCCCTTAGCCCAAAGAGCTAAATCTAACTATCTCTTGAAAAATGTCCCTAGTTTCCCACCCTATATGTTTTTCTTGTTGGTAAAAAAACAGAGGAGAAATCCTCATTGAAGGCCTTGGCCCTCCACACAAAGATGACCGCTTTGGTTTCTCAAGGGCCCCATTCTCTCTCAAGTTGCCTTCTTTACCTTAATGTACATAAAGTCTCTGTTGATTCTCCTTATGTTTTAATCGGTCAGAGCTATCACAAGCCCCTTGTTGTCCCTCCTGATTTCCCTCGTAATTATGCTCCTCTATCCCCAAACCTCCTCCAGGGTCCCATTTGGTCTCAGATTCCTATATCTTGTGCATACTTCCTTTTCCTATTCAGGTTAACAATTTCTCATCATCCAGGCTTCCTAAAGGGCCTGTCCCACTTGGCTGTCATTTGCGCGCCATTTACGCGACCTGCTAGCTTGTGGGTAGCTTGTGGGTAGCGTATGAGTAGCGCTTGGATATCGCGTGGGTAGCACGGGACGTGCGCATGGAGTGGTGTGGAGGAATGTGGAGTGGCGTAGAGTAGTGTGGATTTCGTCCTGCGCAAAATCTTTGCGCACCACTGGCCTGTCAAGTTCAGGTTCAAGTTCAAGTTCAAGTGAGTTTATTGTCATGTGTCCCTGATAGGACAATGAAATTCTTGCTTTGCTTTGGCGCACAGAACATAGTAGGCATTTACTACAAAACAGATCAGTGTGTCCATATATCATTATATAAATACATACACATAAGAATAAATAAACTGATAAAGTGCAAATAACAGACAACAGATAATGGGTTATTAATGATCATAGTTTTGTCCGAGCCAGGTTTAATGCCCGATGTCTGTGGGGAAGTAGCTATTCCTGAACCTGGTTGATGCAGTCTTCAGGCTCTTGTACCTTCTACCTGAAGGTAGCAGAGAGATGAGTGTGTGGCCAGGATGGTGTGGGTCCTTGAAGATGCTGCCAGCCTTTTTGAGACAGCGACTACGATAAATCCCCTCGATGGAAGGAAGGTCAGAGCCGATGATGGACTGGGCAGTGCTTACTACTTTTTGTAGTCTTTTCCTCTCCAGGGCGCTCAAGTTGCCGAACCAAGCCACGGTGCAACCAGTCAGCAAGCTCTCTACTGTGCACATGTAGAAGTTAGAGAGAGTCCTCTTTGACAAACCGACTCTCCGTAATCTTCTCAGGAAGTAGAGGCGCTGATGTGCTTTCTTCATAATTGCATTAATGTTCTCAGACCAGGAAAGATCTTCAGAGATGTGCACTCCCAGGAATTTGAAGCTCTTGACCCTTTCAACCATCGACCCGTTGATATAAACAGGACTGTTGGTCCCCAACCTACTCCTTCCAAAGTCCACCATCAGTTCCTTGGTTTTGCTGGTGTTGAGGGCCATGTTATTGTGCTGGCACCATATGGACATTTGCTCTATCTCTCTTCTATACTCTGACTCATCCCCATCAGTGATACGTCCCACAACAGTGGTGTCGTCAGCGAATTTGATGATGGAGTTCGCACTGTGACCGGCTACGTAGTCATGAGTATAGAGTGAGTACAGCAGGGGACTGAGCACGCAGCCTTGAGTTGCTCCCATGCTGATTGTTATCGAGGCTGACACATTTCCACCAATACGAATGGACTGTGGTCTGTGAATGAGGAAGTCGAGGATCCAATTACAGAGGGATGCACAGAGACCCAGTTCTGAGAGTTTGGTAACCAGCTTGGAGGGGATGATTGTGTTAAATGCCGCATAACTGATGGCCAAGGTAGGACAGGCCCAAGACCCTGGCGCGGTGCAACGTCTCGCCTCCAACAGCAGCAGAAGCAGGCAAACGATCACCGAGCTCAGCTTGGGGCTCATGGCCATTGCAGATCCGGATCCGCCCCCACTCCTACTCCCAGAGCGGGACCAAGATGATTGGAGATAGACACAAAATGCTGGAGTATCTCAGCGTGACCAGCAGCATCTCTGGAGAGAACCAATGAGTGACGTTTCGGGTCAAGACCCTTCTTCAGACTGAAGAAGAATCTCGACCCGAAACAACATCCATTCCTTCTCTCCAGAGATGCTGCCGGTCCCGCTGAGTTACTCCTGCATTTTGTATCTATCTTCAAATGACATGACGCGCTCCAGACGGCTGTGCGGATGCATGATGTCGCGTAAATGACAGCCAAGCGGGACAGGCCCATTACTCCCAGCTGCCTCTCCCTTCACTCTAACTAGGACATGCAAGCCTTGAACTCTCATCATCACTTTTTTTAAATCATGCACTTACCTGATGTCCTTTTGCCCACAAAGATCCTTATCCAATCAACTGTAGTAACCTCCTGTCTAATACTATCAAAGTTGGCCTTACCCCAATTCATAAATTTAACGTGGGCCCATCCTATCCTATACCATAACTATTTTAAAGCTAATAGAAGAACTGGGGTCGGCGGTCCCAAAAGTCTTGCCCATTGACACTTCAGTCATTTGCCTTTCCAAATATCCTAAGAGAGTTACTGTGGGGTCCTATTGTCTTTCTACTTACCCTTTAATTTAATACTCATTCAATTTATTTTGATTCTCCTAAATGTTATCTGCCAGACTGATCTCCATTCCCCCTTTTACCCTCCTGATTTATTTCTTAAGTTTACTCTTCTGTCCCCTAAACTTCTCCAGGGATACACTGGATCCCACTGCCTATACTGGCCCATGCCTCCTTCCTTTTCCCAACCTTCCCTTAAACCTCACTTGTTACCTTATTAATGATTTGCATTAGCATTTGCCAATGCAAAAGCCATTGATTAATATAATTCAAGGCAATGATATGAGGTGGCAAATCTCAAATAGGAATAAAATTCTTTGAAGAAATGTAATTTTTATGTTGACTGTTCTTTCACTGCTGCTAAATGTGCACTATTAATATTTAAATCTCTATGGCATCATATATGCCTGCGCAATATTGATATAATTACACAATGACTCTTGCCTTTTTGACATAATTTATAAAGTCATCCAAAAAGCTTTTATGAAAACCCAGATAATCAGTTCAGAATGTTGGCAGCGGATACAAATTCATGTTGGAACTGTTCAAATCACCACACAAGTTATGTTATTTACATTTCTCTGGATGCTTTATAATAACAGCCAAAGAGTTTTTGACGCTATTATGGAAAGGTTTGTTTGTAGTTTGTTGGGCAGTTGAAAAAGTTCAATTGCTTACCAATTTAAACATGGCAGAATCAAGTTGCGATAGTCTTTCAACAGGGAAATATTGGCAAATGAATGAGTTTGTTCTTGTACTTTGGATCTATCAGTGATATATAGTTTAATTTTTCAACAAGTCATGACCAATAATGATAGGGTTCATGCAGGGAACTTAGAATATTTTGTGGTTGTTGTTCCTTTGAAGGTTCTGAGGATGTCATTATGCTGGAAAGAGCGCAGAGAAGATTTACGAGTATATTCAGAGGATGAGCTATAGGGAGAGGTTAGGCAAAACTTTATTCCTTGGAGTGCAGGAGTCTGAGGGTGATCTCATAGAGGTGTCTAAACTCACGATGGGAATAGATAAAGGGAATGCACAGAATCTTTTATGCAGGTTAAGGGAATCAATCTGGATAGGAAAGGTTTATAGGAATATGGGCTCTGGTTTAACATCTTGGTTGACATGGACAAGTTGGGCTGAAGGATCTATTTCCATGCTGTATGGCTCTGGGTATCATTGTTGAGCTGAAGAGGGAGGTACATGATTGGCACCCAGGAATCGTGTTGGAGAAGAATGAGGATGTAGTTTGTGGTTTACCTTCTGTACCCGTAGACATATGTCTGCCGATTTCTCTTGTCCCTATGCTGAGAATATCTCTTGGAACTGCCATTTAAATGGCAAGAGGAGCGACTGTTCTAACACGATGTGCGACTAAAAGTTCTGCCTTTCCTTTTTTTGTGCTCACATTCTTAACTTGTAAACAATATAGTTGTTCTACTGTGTACTCCATGACTGTATTTTGAAAATTGCAAAGCCCGTACACTATATGCAATGTACAATGACCCCACCTGGAAGATGGTGACCTGTTTGATCAGTGTTATAACGGCACTGGAGATGCAAGAGACTGCAGATGCTGGAACCTTGAGCAAACGACTCAACGAGTCAGGCGGCATCTGTGGAGGAAACTTGACAGAGTGTTTTGGTTGTGACCCTTCTTCAGCATGAAGAAGAGTCCCAATCCGAAATGTTGCCATGCATTTCTCTCCACAGATGCTGCCTGACATGCTGATTTCCTCCAGCACGTCGATTTTTGGACTTTATTGCGCTGATGTTTAAGCTTTAAGAAAAAGCTGTTTGTTTTTATTGTTGGGACTTGTCCAACACCAGGAGAAAGAGAGAGAAATAATTTTTTCTGACCATTCTGCAAGCAGAGATCCCAGGTGGATGTCCCAGTCCTGCAGCTATCCATTTTTTTCACTTCTTTTCTTTATTTTTAGTACGTTAAAAGTGTTAGTTGGGGTTCTAATCTTTTTATGTGTGGGGGGTGGTGGGGGAGAAGGGGGAAACTGCTTACTCAAGTCCCTACCTGGTCGAAGAGGCGGCTTTCCTCGAGCAGCAACTTTGACCCGTCCTCGCGGCCTACCAGCGGGGTCTGGAGCAATGTTTTCCTGAGGGGACCTGGCCAGAACCTTGGCTTCGGAGGCGACGCAGCGCTGGTGCGCTATCGTGGAGCGGGCAATGCCTTGCCTGGGTCGCCGCGCTGGAACTCCGGTATGATGCAACCGCCGATAAAAACATCGCGGAGCCGCGGATCTGTGGAGCGGCCAGCAGCGGGCGGCGGCGCTGAACTTTACATTTGTGGAGCCTGGGATCTCTCGCCAACATCGCCAGTGTGTGGAGCTCCATCCAGCACGGCCTGTTGGCTTGGAAGCCGTGGTCTCCGGTAAGGAGGTGGCTGTTCCTGGCACCCCAAGCCGCTGAGAGGGTCTACCGATGCCGGAGTACCATCACCAGGTGAGAAAAGCCGGGAACATCGGGCCTCCGTGGCGGCGATTGTGGAGGCCTCAATAGGCCCGACTACTTTGGCTGGACATCGGGATGGGGACTGGACGTTTTGCCTTCCCCCACAGTGAGAACCATTGTGGGGGGATGTTTTTATGTTTTAATGTTACATTTCTTTAAAACTATGTTGTATTTTTATTAGTGTGCTGCAAGGACATCTGAATTTCCCCTGAATAAGGGGATTAATAAAGTATTTGTTATGTTATGTTATGTTATGTTATTTTATATGATGTCAAATCCATCATTTCCTGCATCAGCCTAAATTTGTCAACTCTGGCCCAGTATTCACACCCCGACACATGAAGTGGAGAATTAAATGCCACCACTGCATGGAAATGCAGAATACCACTCCAGTGCAGTATTGAGTGCTTGCTAAACAGTGATAGACACACTTCTTTAGAAGTAGAAGTTGTCTTTAGTGGTTTTAATGGATCACTGGGTACTATTTTGAAGAACAGGGAGTTCTCCTTGGTGTGATAGCCAATATTTAACCGTAAGCAAACACCTACACGTTTAAATGTCGTTTAAATGTTTAGCTGGCTGTTGTGCAGAAATTGGCCATCATGATTCCTACTTTACAATAGAGACTAAGCTTCAAAAGTACTTAATTTGCTGCGAAGTGTGTAGGGAGGAACTGCAGATGCTGGTTTATACCAAAAATGGACACAAAATGCTGGAGTAACTCAGCTCATCAGGCAGCATCTGTGGAGAAAAGGAATAGGTGAAGTTTCGGGCCAATACCCTTCTTCAGACTGGGAGATAGAAGTTGGGGGCGGGGTGGGGGGGGCTTGGGGGGTGAACTGGAGGTGAGAAAAGGCCAGAACAAACACAGGACCAGAATGTTGATGTCATGAAAAGTATTACACAATTCCTACCTCCGGAGTACAAACCTCCCCCACCCCACGGGATATTCTATTGCGACTTTGGCAAATGTTCAACACCCCCCAGCAGCCTCCTTCATTTGCAGCATCGCGAGTGAAAAGGTTGGTCATTCCATAAAAACATATTACAAATAGTCAGTGCACTCCTGAGCCTCCAGTGAACAACTGTTTGAACAAAGTCAAAAATAGACTTGTCAGAGCTCTCAGTTTCTGTCTGGGTTTTGCATCATCTCATTACTCATGCAAAGGCCTGAAATAAGCAATTGTTTCCCTTCCCAAATGTAAATTATATGTTTATGAATTATTAATTCTAAGTATTTAAAAAACATTTATAATTTATACATTTTTCATGATCAATGGGCCAAATATTCGGTTGAATTTTACTTCCTTGAAAACATATGGGCTCTGTAATCTGAGGCATGATTTTTCTGAGCTTCTAACTCTAGTACTTGAGTTTGATTTGGAGGTTAGTTTATTGTCACATGTACCAAGGTACAAGGAAAAGCTTTTGTTGCATGCTAAACAGTCAGTGGAAAGACAATAGTAAGATTAAACGAGAACTTACCTGTTCGAAGTTTGATCTTTATTTTATGAGGAGTTACGATGAGGGATTACGTGAAGAAGCCCGCCTGGCGCTTGATCGGCATACTTCAAAGCAGCGGCATGAAAAACACAGAACCAATGGCCGGAGTAACATAGTAAGGCGCAACATAGACTAGAACTGCCAGATGATCATTTATATTATGAGGGTTGGGAGCGGAGGGCACGTAATCCCTCATCGTAACTCCTCATAAAATAAAGATCAAACTTCGAACAGGTAAGTTCTCGTTTAATCTTACTATTTTACTTTGGAGTCACGTGAGTGACTACGTGAAGATTTTAAAGCTCTGTGTTTTTTATGTCGTAGATTCATTCCATACGACACTCTGTTTAGTCAATACAGTAGTGAGTAAATAGTATTTTAAAACATTGTTTCAATTTATGTAATGTCTTTTAATCATAAAAAGAACAATTTTTTAAATAATAACCCCTCTATCCCAGGGGAAAATATTTCAACAAAAGTGATAATGATATCAAATGATAACATAAATTGATAATATAAATCGATAATATAAAACAAAGCAAGCATTTAAAGCGAACCCAACACTGTGTGTCCAAATCCTGGCACCGTGACAACAGGCTTATCGTAGAACTTTGAAAAAGTTTTGTCTTTACACCACCCTGCAGCCTCTAAAATTTTATCGAGTGGTACATCCTGTACCTTCGCAGCGGTCGCAGCTACAGCCCTAGTGGAGTGAAATTTAAACACATCAGTGTCCACTCCTGCTAAATTCAAAACCTGTTCTAACCATCTAGAAATGGTTTGAACTGCAACTTTTGTATGTGGTTTTTTGTGCGTTATCAGTAACGCTGTCTCAGCACCTCGGAGATTTTGATTACTTCAATCAATCAATCAGTTTTATTCGTCACATTGCACACAAGTGCAAGTGAATGAATTTGTCAGCAGTGGAACAATGATAAAGTGGTACAATGATAACTGTACAATGATAATATATTCAATATATTTAGTTAAATGCTTAACTACTCACAATGTTTCATTGACAGGGTATGCTTTAAACATTACCTTGGCTCCAGTTTTTCCTGGTCTGCTTTGTTTGGTCAGATCATAAACATAAAACACAATGTTATCTGAAGCCACATGCATGCAATCTAACCATAACAATTGCACAGTTTGTACTCTTTGAGCTGACACTAATGCCATTACATTACTACCTTGAATGTTAACCTTTGCAAAGACATTGAAGTAATTGGAGTCCATTGCCTAAGCAAAGTGAGAACAATGCCAACATCCCAAATTTCTGTATCACTGGGCTTGGGAGGATTTTTATTAAAATTCCTTTCATGAACTGGGATATTAATGGGTGAGACCAATTGAATCTCGATCAGAAATTTGTCCTAAATAGGACAACAAAGCACTACGAGCACTATTAATGGCGCTATAACTTAAATGCTCATCAAAATGCAACCCAGCAAGGAACTCCAATACATTTGATATGTTCGCAGTATAATAAGATATCTTTGACTGTCTACAGAAGACTTCCCATTTCTTTATATGCGACATATATTGTTGTTTTTTTTGTTCTTTTAGTGCTATTTCTCCAAGCTGCAGCTATAACATCTATAGTCCTATCCGACAGTCCAAGCTCTTGCAATGGTCTGGTCAGAACCTGCAGATTAACAAATTCATATGATCATGCAATGGATGAATTTCTTTTGTCACTGGTTGTATCAACAATTGTTGCAACTAGGCATCATCATACATGGTTCAATAATCATTTTAAGCATCAACGGGAACCATGACTGTGTAGACCAATTTGGCCCCACCAAAATGCCCTTGGCAGCGTCTTGTGCTATTTTCTTGAGACATTGCCCAATCAGACAGAATGGGGGAAAGGCATAAAAGAACGTATTCCCCCAGTGTAGCGAGAAAACATCCACCGCTACTGCCCCTGGATCGTGTTCCCAAGACATGTATTTGGGCAATTGGTGATTTAATCTAGATGCAAACAGATCAATGTCTGGTACTCCAACCGACTGACAATATTTTTGAATTTTTTTGGATTTAACATCCATTCTGTATTGTCTTTAAATTTTCGTGATCTTTTGTCTGCCACAATATTGTCTCTCCCTGGGAGATAAATAACTGAAACCCGAATATTCTTACCAATACACCAATGCCACACCTGGTTAACCAGATGATCACATGATGATGATCTTACTCCGCCCATGTGATTGATATATGCCACAGCTGTGGTATTGTCTACTTGTAATTGGACATGCAAATCCTTTATAGTAGAACAATAAGCTTTTAATCCATAAAATGCTCCCAGTAACTCCAAATAATTTATACCATATGTTTGGAGAAATACATCCTCTTGGACAGTCCATCTGCCCCCACAGCTGGTATCATTATCCGTAGCACCCCATCCGAGAGAACTTGCATCAGCTTGCAAAATCACTGCTGGCTGCTGAACCAAAATGTTTTTAACAGCTTGTGGAACATTCTCAATCCATCAATACAATTCTAATAAAGCTTCCTTTGGCAATTGCATGGGCCTATCAAAATGGTCTGCTCGCTGTATTAGCTTGTGTTTTTGCCCTTTTTGGGATTTTGGTAATGCAGTGGACCAAATTCCACTGCAGGGAATCCTGTTACTAACTTCCCAATAACATTTGCAACTTCTCGGATGGAGGGATAAGGCTTGTCAATAAGGCACCGACAAAAATTTGTAATATCAACAATCTTGTCTATTGATAAAGTTACTAACATGGTAACTGAATTAATCACAAACCCCAAATATTCAATAGTTTGGGATGGCTGTAACTTTAGATTTTGTTGGTTGAATCAGGAAACCTAGCCTTACAAACAGGCTTGTAGTCACCGAAACTGATTTTTCAGCTGACTCCTGATTAGTATTGACAATTAAAATGTCATCTAGATAAGCCATAATGATGTGTTTTTGTGCCCTGAGCAGTGCAAATGCTGGTTTCAACAACTAGTGAACAACCTAGGAGCTGAGCTTAATCCATTAGGTAATGCTTTGTATTACCACAGCTGTCCTATCCAATTAAATTTCAATACCTGCGAATGTGATGATGAATTGGTACTGAATAATATGCATCCTTCTGGACAAACGTAATAAAAATATGAGGTCTAAAATGATTCTACAACCCCCATCTTTCTTTGTGTCTGGGGAAAATATTTGATACAAATTGTTGTGGATCCTCACTTGATTTCTCGATACCTCCTTCTACACCAATTCTTAACTTCTTTATCAATTTGAATGTTTTCAAATACAAAAAACACCAAATACGATTAGGCTTATTCTGTCCTGGTGGATCAATACCTTCTACAAAATCAATGGTTGATCCTAATCATCTGACCTAATTTAACACGGTCAGATGTTATACAGTCCCATTTATCATAAAACATTTATAGACTACCACCAATCTGAGGCTCATCCAAAGATTCTTCTGTTATAGGATAAAGTTTTTGTACCTCTCCAACCAGACGTGGTGGTCTCCTTCCCCCAACATATGGCTAACATTCGGCTGTGCTGGTTGGTAATATTTCCTTACCATACTCCTGCCTCAGCTTGTTCCAGCTCCAAATCAAAAATCCCCTTCTTGTTTGACCGGCCCTTTCTTTGGCCCAAACGAAGGGTTTCATGAGGTCAATAGTCTTTGTCTCTTTATCAACCTCTTTATTTATTTAAACAGATTTTCTCCGAACAAATAACCAGGAGCTTGAACATTGCTTGATCTGCACAAACCTGCAAATCTTGGATGTAAAATAGGCCGAATGGCAATCTTCCTCATACAATTAATCTTAAATATTGAGTTGCAGTGATCCCAGCCGAAATCATATTTCCTGCGCCCGCATCATTGATGACATTGGCGCCAAAAAAACAAATTTACCGTAGGTACCTTCAGTGTGGTATAATAATTCTGCTGTATCAACCATAACAGCTTCTTGAAGCTGGTGAGAAACCAAATAATTTATGTTGGCCGCCAGGTTTTCTTCCATGGCCTCACCGCCTCCTCCAGGTATAGAAAACTTTGTGCCACATCAGACACACCTGGAACAATATTTTTGTATTGTGGTGGGTACTCATGACCGAAAACACCACCTTCAGGATCAATCTCATGCAGCCCTGGTACTCCTGAGACTGCTCAAGAATTTTCTCCAGCCCAATCCCGGGCACTGGAGTTTCAAATTCCCAATTTAAACTGGCACCATATTCATGATATGGAACCCCCTCAGGGGCTGCCTGGGAATATTCTGGGTTTTTAGACCCTTGGTTGATTATTGTTTGGGGTATTTTCCCCATTTGTATCCAATCTGAGCCCTAAAGCTTTTTTCTCTCTGGAGGACTTTCAGAATTAGATTCATCAGAACCCACAGGCCTTTCAGATTTTCTTTTACATTTTTTAGGCACTGGGTTTTCCTCCGTGGTTTCTGTTTGTGGAGCAACCAAAGGCTTACTAACGGGTATTTCAACAGCCACCGGTATCGGAACCGGCTCCGCAATAATCTGCTGTCTTGACTCTTCTCCACCCCGGGACGCACGTTTTTACCCGCGATCATCCCTAGTGTGTGTAGGATGGTGTTAGTGTGCGTAGATCGCTGGTCGGCACGGACGCGATGGACCGAAGGGCCTGTTTCCATGCTGTATCTCTAAATAAAACTAAACAAAATAAAGCAAGTAGAGTCCGATCAAAGATAGTCCGTGCATCTCAAATGAGGTAGATAGTAGTTCAGGACTGCTCTCTAGTTGTTGGTAGGGTGGTTCAGTTGCCTGATAGCAGTCATATGCACGTTACCTACTGAATCTCTCACTCTGATGCCTTTTGCACTCTCAAGTTCTGACTTCAGCCACTATGCCCCGACACCCAGCCTCTTTCTTCGCAGCTTAGATGGTATCATTCTCTTCCAGGTACCTGAACGACAATAGACAATAGGTGCTGGAGTAGGCCATTTGGCCCTTCGAGCCAGCACTGCCATTCACTGTGTTCATGGCTGCCATTCACAATCAGTACCCCGTTCCTGCCTTCTCCCCATATCCCCCGACTCCACTATCTTTACGACCAGAGGCATTGAACCCAGCAGCTGCACATCCAAGTGTAAAAAAAATTGACAAGTTGTATATGGCTTCCAAAGGCAAACGTGTTTGATTGGACCGAGAATGCACCACCCCAATGCTCACAGTACTTGTAAACCACTTTAAGCTCTTCAGTTAAATGTTAAGTTGGGAGCCATTTGTGCTGTGCATTCAGAATCCAAGTCATGTGTTTCCCTACAACACATCCTTTAAGAAGGAGCTTTGTGTCTTTTCCCACTCTCATTAAGGACAGCTGGAAACTCTCGTATTACATGTCCTACCAACCCCAACCCCCACTGCCTGCAATCCACAAACACATTTCCCCACAACACAGACTTTACTTCTGCATTCTAAACGGCCTGCACCACTTGGGCGTCATTTGCGCATCACGCAGGTGGCGTGCAAGGATTTTGAGAATCCCAAAATCCTGGGGCGCCGTGCGCTACCGTGCGTCACTGCCTACGCCACCACATCTCACCACGTGCGGCGTGACGTGTAAATGACGCCCATGTGGGACAGGCCCTTAAATGTAACAGAATTTGTAGCAAGTTTAACTTTACATTGATACTCGGATTTCACCACCTTCTTTTCAGACCCGCAGCTTCGTCTTTCACTGGGCAAGGTTTTCACTGATAGATTTCCTAAACTGATAATCAGAGGGAGTAAAAAGGGAGATTCAATAGGGCAGAAGACAGGAGTCCATCATCACAGAGTCTGGACTGCTCCTCCAATCCCCATTCACAGGTGCAGTATGTAAAATATTACAATACACAAGAGTTTTTAAAAAATGCTAGTTAGATGAACAGAGACTGTCTCAGCCAAGATAAACAATAATGCGATAAAAAGAACTGCACATGATACATTACAACAAGAAAAAAAACAGATGAACTCAGGCCAAAAAGTTTGGAGAGGCTGGTTTTTGGATAGAGACAGGTTTGAGCCCAAGAGAGGTACTTTGTTGCGGACTGTGGAGTTGGTTAACAGACTTTAAGAGGAGGAAGGCGGAGGAAGGGGAGGGGAAGATGGGGGAGGGGAATGGGAAGATGGGGGAGGAAGGGTGATGTTTGTAGAAATTACCTAAAATTGGAGACTTGAACATTCATCCTGCTGATTAGATGCAAAACGCTGGAGTAACTCAGCGGGACTGGCAGTATCTCTGGAGAGAAGGAATGGGTGACGTTTCGGGTCAAGACCCTTCTCCATACTGCTGGGTTGTGAGCTGCCCAAACAAAATATGAGGTGCTGTTCCTCCAGTTTGCCTGTGGCCTCACTCTGCCAATGGTGGAGGCCCAGGACAGAAAGGTCAGTGTGGGAATGGGAAGGAGAGTTAAAATGTTTAGCAACCGGGATACCCAGTAGACCTTGGCAGAGTGCAATAAATAATAAATTACCTACATGAAAGAATTATTAGCAGTGGGTATTAACACAGTGTTTGTAGCTGCCCGTTTCCTGCTCTAAGGTGTTATTTCACCAAGTTAATCTCCCCATGAATTGCTCAGTTACGTTTGCCTTAACCACTCCTATAGTTGCAACTGCACAGATGCATGCCATTCAGCCCTCATGTCCATGCTGGTTTACATGGGAATAATCACATTGTACTAAATTTCACCTTGGTAGCCCACACCACAACACTGGATTCTCCACTTTCCGGTAACCTACTCCCCTCGTCCCTTTCTGTCTCTAAATCTCTCCAGGTGCTCTCATAACCAACCTTCTTTTCAAATTAAGCCCCAACTCCCAATTTGTTCCCCCTCTTCCATCCACTTCCTCTGTCCAGCACCCACACACTCCTGCCATTGGATCCCCTCCCCAACTGGTGCCATTTAGCCAGAATACCTCCCTTATTGGTTCCATTCTTCATCATCCTTTCTTATACCAATTCCATCAACTGCAGCTCTTTATGTGGGAAGGAAATGCAAATGCTGGCTTACAGAAGATAGACACAAAATGCTGCAGTAACTCAGCGGGTTAGGAAAGGAATAGCTGACGTTTCGGGTCAGTGACCTTCTTCAGTCTCTGACCGGAAATGTCACCTATTCCTTTTCTCCAGAGATGCTGCCTGACTCGCTGACTTACTCCAGCATTTTGTGTCTATCTGCTGCTCTTTATTGGTCCCACCTATCATCTCTCAGTCTTTGTAATTATTACTATTATTACCTCCCCACCCGACTCCATCTGACAAACAGCTCCTCCTCACCTGGATCCAGCTATCATTTGCCAGCTCTTGCCCCACCCATCTCCCTCACCTCTTCATAGTGTCTACCCCCCCCCCCCCCTTTATTCTCAGTTCAGATGAAGAATTAGCGCCTGTAATGTTGACTGTCCATTTCCCTCCACTGATGTTGCTTGATGCCCTGAGCAGATTGCCTGTTGTCCCATCAAAGTAAAACTCTGACAACCTGTTGTCTAATTGCTTGGACATCCCAATAGTTTAGCAGTCGCCTCACTTGATCATCTTCCCTGCACACCTTTCAAACTCACCAGGGCTCTGCTCCCTGGATTCACTGAAACAAGTGTGTAGCATCATTTTTTTTTAAAAAAGCTAATTAAACATGCATAGAAACTGCAATGCTAGTTTACAAAAATAGACTAAAAGCTGGAGTAATTCAACGGGTCAGGCAGCATCTCTGGAGAAAAAGAATGAGTAACATTTCTGGTTGGGGCTTCTCTTCAAACCCCAACTTTATTTGTTTCTACAAATTAAATGTGTTAGGTTGTCAAAAGGATTAAAATCTAATGATGTAGAAAATGGACCGGACCCTCACCTTCACATTGCTAACAGCGCCAAATTTATTCCAGACCTTGTTCCCCTCTCCTTACTTTCCCATTGCAATTTTGTTCTCTCAAACACGTCCATCATTGTCCCTTTAATTATTTTTTGTTGTTGAGCTAACTAATGAACAATGTACAGTCGACAATTAAATCACCAACTTGGAGATACTGGACAGGCCGGAGACAAGCCATGTAGTCATAGGAAGTGCTCGCACACCTCAGTTGAGGTCAGTATCAAACTAGAGTTTCTGTAGCAGCACTAACTGCTGCGCTGCCACGCCGACCATCAGGTATTTTTCCTCTTCTGAAGATCTGAACGTATTGGGTTGAATGTTTCAATAATAAATGGTAGCATACTCACCTCTCTCACTCAGAGAGCGGTGGTCGCAATGTCAACCAACCACCCAAAGGAAATTTCTTGCGATCGGATGATGACTTTACATTGAATTTTAACTAATATCATAAAAGTGTAAAACAAGATGTTGTCATAAGTTTTGGCCAGGCCAGGCCAGCTGAGTTAAAATTGTCCTCAGATGTTCTTGTGATATTATATTCAGGGCCAGGTAATCTGGCTGATGCCAACTCATGAAGGTGCAGAGACCAGTGGCCATTGGCAAGATCAGTTAACAGCACAAACTAGGAATATGATCTTCTGGTCTGTCTGACCACATTATTCAATAGCATTGCATACATGACCAGGGAAACGGCTGAAATATTTTAATTTCCTCATCCTGCTATTTTCTCAGGGGAACTCATTTTAACAAATTCATATAAACAAATTTGCCAACATGCAGGCAGGTTTGTAAACATTAGCATCGAGAAAAATACTGCATCTCTTCTTCAATACAGTAAGTAGCAGCTGGCCCACCATGAATATGAATGTTTTTTTTTCTTTAAAATCCTTTTATTATTGTGCATAATCCATTCATATTGAATGAGGAGTTCACTTAAAAATTTAAAAGGGAAAGATTTCCTACTGGGTTACTGCAAGAACCTAGTAAATACATATCATAATAGCATAGAAATGTAAAACTGCAGCACTTTTTCATTTATCCAAACAGAGAAATACATAGTGAAAGATGCACAAAGTTTGGGGAGAAGTACTAAACATCAAGTGAAAGTAAGACAGGCTCGATATAGATTCCTCTCTGCCTCTTTAACAGAGCAAACTATATTATGGCCAAGTGATATGATCACTTGATTTAAGGTGATGGGAAAAAGTTTAAATAGGAATTTGTGGTAACTTTTTCACACAAAGGGTGGTGGGTGTATGGAACAAGCTGCCAGAGGAGGTAGTTGCAGATGGGACTATCCCAAAGTTTAAGAAACAGTTAGACAGGTACATGTATGGGGCAAGTTTGGAGAGCTATGGACTAGTGTATCTGGGTCACGCTGGCCGGTGTGGGAAAGTTGGGTCGAAGAGCCCGTTTCCACACAGTATCACTCTACGACTCTACGATCTCACCTAGTTTGCACTGTTAACCCGTGTTATCTCAGTGCTCATTTTCAAAAAATTGAAACATTTCCTATCCATTTCGATCATGGAAGTGTATGAGCCACAACATGTGAGAGATGGCAAAAAAGCAACAGAACTAGAGCAACAGCAGGTCAGGCAGCATCTGTGGAGGGAAATGGACAATTGACATTTGTGGTCAGGACGCTTTGTCAGACTAATGGACATGCAATATCTTGATAGCTGTGTCCAATTCTACCACCTAAATATATGCAACAGAATGAGCATAATACGCTATATGCCAGCTTGCAGAACTAAAATTTCAGTACTGTTGTCAAACCCATGATAAGGGAGGTGTTGTTGCATTCTGATACCTACCATACAGAGGCCAGGTGCCAGCTCTCAAACACCTCCTCATGCCTATCTGTTGACCATGACTCCACTGATGAACACCAGGCCTTGATCTCCTAAACCATCATGATCTTATCACCTCTGGCAATCTCTCCTCCATAGCCTCCAGCCTTATAGTTCCCCAGCCCTGCACTGGACACTTCTATCTCCTTCCTAAAATCCACATCAGAGTACCGTAGCAGACCCATTGTTGTTTGACTTGCTCTTGCCCACCGAACTCATCCCCAAATACCTTGATTCTGTCATGTCGCTTCTTGTCTATCTACAATATACATTAATGATCTGGATGAGGGAATTGAAGGCAATATCTCCAAGTTTGCGGATGACACTAAGCTGGGGGGCAGTGTTAGCTGTGAGGAGGATGCTAGGAGACTGCAAGGTGACTTGGATAGGCTGGGTGAGTGGGCAAATGTTTGGTAGATGCAGTATAATGTGGATAAATGTGAGGTTATCCACTTTGGTGGTAAAAACAGGAAAGCAGACTATTATCTAAATGGTGGCCGATTAGGCAAAGGGGAGATGCAGCGCGACCTGGGTGTCATGGTACACCAGTCATTGAAAGTAGGCATGCAGGTGCAGCAGGCAGTGAAGAAAGCGAATGGTATGTTAGCTTTCATAGCAAAAGATTTGAGTATAGGAGCAGGGAGGTTCTACTTCAGATGTATAGGGTCTTAGTGAGACCACACCTGGAGTATTGCATACAGTTCTGGTCTCCAAATCTGAGGAAGGACATTATTGCCATAGAGGGAGTGCAGAGAAGGTTCACCAGACTGATTCCTGCGATGTCAGGACTGTCTTATGAAGAAAGACTGGATAGACTCGGTTTATACTCTCTAGAATTTAGGAGATTGAGAGGGGATCTTATAGAAACTTAGAAAATTCTTAAGGGGTTGGACAGGCTAGATGCAGGAAGATTGTTCCCGATGTTGGGGAGGTCCAGGACAAGGGGTCACAGCTTAAGGATAAGGGGGAAATCCTTTAGGACCGAGATGAGAAGGACGTTTTTCACACAGAGAGTGGTGGGTCTCTGGAACTCTCTGCCACAGAGGGTAGATGAGGCCAGTTCATTGGCTATATTTAAGAGGGAGTTAGATGTGGCCCTTGTGGCTAAGGAAATCAGAGGGTATGGAGAGAAGGCAGGTACGGGATACTGAGTTGGATGATCAGCCATGATCATATTGAATGGCGGTGCAGGCTCGAAGGGCCGAATGGCCTACTCCTGCATCTAATTTCTATGTTTCTATGTTTCTATGTTTGTCCAGTGATATTCAACCTGAATCTACGGCACTGCACATTCTTTGCCACTTCAATAACTTTCAATTACAAGGCCTCTCAACTGCTTTTATTTACTGTGGACAGCCAGGTCTTTAGCACCTCTACTGCCAACCTGCAGATCTCAAGGCCCTCCGGTTTTTCCTTGAACAGAGACATGACCAGTTCCCCACCACTAACCCTCTCCTCACCTGGCAGAACTTGTCCTCATCCCGAACAACTCCCTTTTTCACTCCTCTCACTTTCTGCAAGTCAAAGGTGTAACCATGGGCACTCACGTGAGGGCTAACTAATGCCTGTCCTTTTGTACATTGATTCCAAATGTATCCTGGCACCATTCCCCAACTCTTTTTCCACTACACACACGATTGCATCTGGGCCACATGACAATATTAATTGTAATTGTATCAATTAATAATTTAATTGTAACGCTGCATGGTAAATTAATTTCACTGCACCTTCTGGTGCATGTGACAAATACGTTTTAACTTGAACTTGTATTGTTCATGAAGATTTCATCAACTTTAGTATCTTGCTCCTTTCTCCTCCTTAGTACTCTTATATCCCATCCCCGAGTCCCAATGATCCCCTTCCCCTCTACCAATTTCCCTCTCTCTAGCTTTACATTTCACATCTCCTTTCTATATTGATCTGACAAACTCTTATCTCTGTCATCTCTAGCCTTTGTCACTTATTCCACCCATCTGTTAGTAACCCCCTCTCGCTCACCTAGATACAGTAATCAGTTGCCAGGCTTAGTCCTACTCCACCTCTCTTTTGCAGCGTTCTACCTCTACTGTAAACAGTCTGACGAAGGGTTCAACCTGAAACGCCTTCTGTCCATTCCCTCCACAGATGCTGCCTGACCTGTTGGGTTCCTCCAGCTGTTTATGTGATGCTCAAGATTCCAGCAACCAGTTTCTTGTGTCTTAATTTCACTGATGTTATAAATGTGTCTGGAATGTAGGTGTAACATTGCATATGTGGATTGGGCTGAAATCAGGTGGAGTTTCTTCAAACGTTATCATTGTATGGTTCTCAATTAGCAGTCAATTATATTTAATGCAAGATTTGCATATCAATTACCTGAATTTAAAAAAACTTTTTCTAAGCAGGTATTTAAAAACTGAAGTAATGCGCACAAAATTTGCATTATTAAGCCTTAACTCTTTCTACAACCTGATGAATAGTATCTGGAACTGGCTGTGTGATTCACTGAGAATAAGTATATTATTACATTAGAGCCACATGAAACTGATTATGGTAAATGAAATCAGATGGACAGACTTAGCAGCAGCTGCTGTATTCAATGAGTAAATGGAATTCATCTGCAGCAAGTTGAGCTATTAATATACGCTACAATACTTTAATAGAAAACTCTTAGTGCACAAATGACTTTGACAGAAAGCTTCGCTGTATTAAAAGCTTAAGGTCTTGGCTGCTCGATGGCTGAGCAGATTTCTCCATGGAGTAGCTAGGTCATGCAATTCAGGAAGGTCCTGGGTTCAGTTCTTTGTGCAGCCTGCTCTCCGACTCTAACAGGCTACTACACTCTGACTCCAACAGGCGACTGCACTCTGACTCCAACGGGCTTCTGCACTCTGACCCCAACAACCTACTGCACTCTGACCCCAACAGGCGACTGTACTTTAAAGGGCCTGTCGCACTTGGCGATTATTTTGGCGACTGCTGGCGTCATTGACTGACATATCAGGGTCGCCAAAAGATTTTGAACATTTCAAAATCCAGCAGCGACAAAAAAAATGTTGCAACACTTGAGGAAACCCCACGCGTCAATACGTCATCACGCCGCGACTTTTACAGTGACCTGATACGTCAGTCAATGATGCTGGCAGTCGCTGAAAAAAATCGCCAAGTGGGACAGGCCCTTCACTCCAACAGGCTACTGCACTCTGACTCCAACAGGCTACTGCACTGTGAAGATAAATCTGTAAGTTGTCAGAATTGGCTTGTGGATCATTAATCATGAAATTGATACCGACAGTGTGTTCATCCCTGCTTGCATTTGTGAAGCACGAGCAAAGTATGCCTAATGGACCTAGAAATATCTTCTCTGCCTCTGGAGCTAGACTCCCCAGTAGGGGGGAATTAAAAAACTGAACCCCACCAAAAGTCTAAGTTCAGTTTATTAGTTACATACTTGGCACGAACCAGAACGTACTGTACTCATAAAAGCCTTGCATCAGCAGGCAAAGCTGTGAAGCAAATCACCAGGGAATGCCCTGATGAAATTCCATATCCTTGGAAGAACAACGTGACATCTTGTATTGTGCATGGGCCAACCACTGCTGGAGATCAATTGGATACAGCGTTTAAAGACAAACCTCTCTGTACATCTCAGTGATTGTTCATTCACCCAAAGGAAAAGGGTGAGGATTCACGATTCAACATTCAAGGAATGTGCGCTAGATGGTGACACAAAGAACTGCAGAAGCTGGTTTATAAAAATAGACAAAGTGCTGGAGTAACTCAATCGGTCAGGCAGCATCTCAGAAGAACATGCATAAGTGATCCGTCGGAAGGAACTGCAGATGCTGGTTTAAACGAAAGATATACATAAAGCTTTTTGTGTCTATCTATATATAAGTGATGCTTTGGGCCTCGTGCACTTTTGTATTTTTTGCTACTCGAGATAGCTATGTTTTGCCTGTGTCTGTGATTGGCTGCTGCCAATCTGCTTCTCTATCAAGTGTTAAAGAAGGACCTGCAGATGCTGGAGAATCGAGGGTTACACAAAAAGCTGGAGAAACTCAGCGGGTGCAGCAGCATCCGTGCTTCTCTATCAATGCAGGCTCCTATCTTATTTAGTAAAGAAAGACTTGTATTCATAAAGCATCCTTGACAACTTCAGGAACAAATGTACCCCAATTGGCATTATCCACTGATATAGTAAGATTAAATGAGAAATTACCAGTTTGAAGTTTGATCTTTATTTTATGAGGCGTTATGATGAGCGATTAAGTGAAGAAGGCCTTCAGCCCACATGCGCATCAATCTTCAAAGCAGCGGTGTGAAACACAGATAATAATGGTTGAACTGAACAGAGTAAGATTAGTGAAGAGTAGAACTACCAGATGACCTTTATGGTACGTGGGTTGGGAGCGGTGGGCACGTAATCGCTTATAGTAACTCCTCATAAAATCAAGATCAAACTTCAAACTGGTAAGTTCTCGTTTAATCTTACTATTTTACTTTGGTGTCACATGAGTGACTACATGAAGATTTCAAAGCTCTGTGATTTCACACCGGTTCGAGTCCAGGCGTCACACACTGAATGGATTGACCATGGATGAGTGAGAAAAAATTAATGCATTTAGACATAATGTAGTTAGGTAACTTCAAACTGGTAAGTTCTCGTTTAATCTTACTATTTTACTTCGGAGTCACGTGAGTGACTACATGAAGATTTGAAAGCTCTGTGATTCCATGCCGGAAATGGGTCCATGCGTACACACTGCATGAAGTGAACATGGATGAGTGAAAAAGATTAATGCATTCAGAAATGACTAGTTTGTTACAAATGCTGATGCTTTAATCATCAAAGGAAAATAATAGTGACCCCTCTCATTCAGGGGGAAACTATAAAATGGAGTTGGCAAATACCCCCGGTTTGGCAATGGGTTATTATGAAATGTTGGGAAAGTATGTTTGTTTGACCATCCTGCAGCTGCTAGGATGTGGTCCCTAGGAGCTGATGTAGTAGCAGCCCTGGCCGAGTGAGTGTTGAAAATATAGTATTGACTCATGCATTTGTCAAAACCCCGTTTAACCACCTGGAGATGGTAGAACTAATACTTCTTACGAAGTTTTTTGTAACTAACAAACATTGCTAGTTTGGAGCCTTTAAGGCTCTAGGTGACCTAGACGTATTGTTGTAAATGCGTGACCTCACATTACCGAAGGTCCATGGGGTATGCCATGAAACTAGTTTGAGATCTAACGCCCCTGGTTTGTTCTGGTTAATTAAATCAAAACATAAAATATTATGTTATTAGCAGATGTAATCATCCTGTCCAGTCGCAATTTATGTAGTGACTGGACCCATTGCAGTTTGGCCAGTGCCATGAGGATAACTACTTATGAGAGCCGGCTTAAGATAAGGATATAGCTGAAGCCCCCTGATGAAGTAATGTTAACATAACGTCAATGTCCCATACTTCCATGTAGCTGAGCCTGGGAGAACTTGTGTTAACGATATCCTATATAATTCTGGATATCAGAGGGTGAGACCCGACAGTGTGGGTCCCACTTGCTGTAGCAAATATAATGAGAAGACACGTTAGCACAGTTAATGGCACTGTAACTTAATTATTGTCAAAGATCCATTTGAAAGTGAACTCTAAGACGTCAGTTGTCCGTGCTGTATAGTGCGTAACATGCGTATTCAAACAAAAACGCTTCCCATCTGCTGAAGTGGAAATGTACTTCCTTTTGGTGCTTTCCCTGCACTCAGCAGTGAGCACTACATGGATCGGTCTGACAAGGCGAGCTGCAGGAATAGTCGTCTCAGAGTCTGCAAGTCAATGAATTGATTTATCACACAGAGGCTGGTTTCCCGAGTTACAGGCTGAACCAGCAATGTTTTATGTTTTTGAATAACCATATAAGGTTCTATATTATTCCCAACATTAGCGGGAACCAATGTCAGGCAGTTCGAAAAGGCTGAAGCGGTATCTTGCTGATTTATTGCAAGACCCAACTGATGAGGCAGAATGGAGGAAAGACATGCAAGAACATTCCTCCCCAGTGTGGCGATAATGTATCTCTCGCCACTGTATGCCACATATTTTGCAACTGGTAAATGAGCCTGGATGTACACATATTGATATTCTGTGTTCCATCGAGCCAAAATGACATTAAATACTTTGTGATCCAACATCCATTCTGTGTTGTCATTGATTTCACGTGATGATACAATAGCGTCAAATTAGGTTAGGTAAATATCACAGGATACTTTAACTTGATTGCACCCATGTGACTAACATATGCCACCACCATAGTGTATCAACAGAGTTGAGCATGCAGATTATGCATATTCTCACAATAACCTTTAACCTATATAATGCACTTGGTGTTTATAGGTAGTTGATACCAATAACTAAACAAATGGTAACTCATGCAAACCGCATCTGCCTCCGTAACTGGAGATGGCATTCGTAATTTCTCATCTTTGAGCACTAGCATCAGTTTGTAATTACTGAAGATTTCTGACCAAAATTACTGGAGCAATGCTGAATACTGCCACCATTGTGACTTTGGTAGCTTCAGCTGGTAATAGCATAGGTCTGTTAATAATTACTTATATGGTACTTGAGAGGTTAATTCTTTGTACGTTGTCAGTTCTGATAATGCAAAGGCCCAATTTGCACCACTGAAACACAGCTGCTATATTGCCAATTACACTTGATGAATAGAAGGCTGTTTCATAACAATGAGGTTGTTACAGGCTTCTGTTAATTCCATCTCTTGCCCCAGGGCAGAGTCCCTGTTAAGTTGATAGTTAAATGTAAATCCCAATAATCAATAGTTCTGATTGGTATCAACTTAAATTTAATTGGATGGGTGAGGGACCCCAATTTCTCAAATATAGTTTGGGGCTGCAACAGTTAATTTTAGTAAAAAACAGTGTTTAAAACATCATCCAGATGGGCGATAACAAATGTTCTTGAGCTCTGAGCAGCCCAAGAACTGGTTTTAGTAATTTGGTAAATAAACCTGGGAGCTGAAGTAGCCCATTTTGCAACACTTTAACTGTTATCATTGACACATCCAGATAAATTTCAAATATCCGGTGATCCCTGTGAATGGGAACTGAATAGCATGCATCTTTAAGATCGATGCTTGCCATATAGCTTCTATAGAAATCAATTGTTAGACATTAACAAAGTTTCCTATTCTGAAAGTTTATACTGCACATACGAGTTAAATCTGGATGAAGTGACATCCTCCATCTTTCACCCTGTCCTGAAAGGCAATCCTGGCCATAATACTGGGCCTGTCTCGAAAGACAACTCCGGCCCCAATTCCACGCCTGCTTGGAACCTATGTATGTTGTGCAGTATAAAGTAATCACATGTTATCATCAGTTTTTTAAAGCCCAGATCTGAATCTCCAGTTATCATTGTCACTTGTACAAAAAACACAAGTGTAAATATTACCAACATGTAAATGGTCCACAACCCCATGTTTTGGAAGAACCAGACCCACCTACCTCCATGGCTATCGGCGGTATTATGGTAAGCCCAAAGGCCGCTGATGTGGGTTCTTTTTCCCCTCCTTGATTGGAGAGTAGGACTGGTAGGGTGCATGGATTCATTAATTTTCCTGAGACCGGCTTGGGCCTTGGTCTGAAACCTCATCATACTGAGAACTCTGACCATAATTCCATGCCCAGCTTTCAAGCTGCCACCGGCTTCAGTGAACCGCTTACCCCCGATGGAGGCGTGGGGTGTGTCGTCGCCTACCGATGAAGCTTTGCTTGTCTTCGGTACCTTGATTAGTCCGACAGCTTTTTGCTTCCTCATCCTGGTCTTACCTGTGGGATAAGTCTTGCCTGAAGAGAGAATTCGGCGGCTGGTTTCATTTCCTGGATTTCATGCCCTCCGATGTCACCCTGATAGCTCTGTTCACTGCTGGCACTTGTAGCGTGAGGGAACTCTGGCCCCTTCCGGGTTGTCTGCCAATGGCTGGAGACCAACTCTTCCGGCAGTAACACCTTCGTTTGCAAGTATTCGTGAAGCCATAATGCATGTGCTCCAGTGTTTTCCACGGGCATACTTTCAATTTCAAAGTCACTTACACACTGACCACTCGCACTCCCCTCCACAGCGAGGGAGATTCATAGGCAGCCCTGAAAACAGGTGCTGCCGCAGGCCCCTGAGGATACCTGCACTGACATGGCCCCTCCTATGGACCTATATCAGGTTTTTTGCTCTGAGTCAGGCAGGAACAGAACCTGAATGCTCCCCTCCTCAGAGAGGGAGACATTGTACAGCCCTGAAACACGTGCCGCTGCCGCGGGCCCCCAAGGAGACCCGCGCTGATAACTCCCTCCTTTGGAGTATCATTGTGGAGCAACCTCTCCATCAGGTGCTCCATGTGGGTTTATACATCCGCAGATGCTACCCATTGAAGGAGGGGAACCCTCCTGGCCTAACTCCCCTAGTCCACAGGCCTGACCATCTTACTTTTGGTTTTATCCCCTTTCTTGGACCCACAGCGGTCTGGAAGCGGCTGACCGCTATATGTTGGAGGGGTCCCTCCTGGCCCGACTTCCACAGGCCTACCCGACTTGCTGTTGGTTTTACCCCCTTCCTGGGGAACCACAGCGGTCTGTAAAAGGATAGCAAAAGGATTTGAGTATAGGAGCAGGGAGGTTCTACTTCAGTTGTATAGGGGCTTGGTGAGGCCACACCTGGAATATTGCGTACAGTTCTGGTCTCCAAATCTGAGGAAGGACATTATTGTCATAGAGGGAGTGCAGCGAAGGTTCACCAGACTGATTCCTGGGATGTCAGGACTGTCTTATGAACAAAGACTGCATAGACTCGGTTTATACTCTCTAGAATTTAGGAGATTGAGAGGGGATCTTATAGAAACTTACAAGATACTTAAGGGGTTGGACAGGCTAGATGCAGGAAGATTGTTCCCGATGTTGGAGAGGTCCAGGACAAGGGGTCACAGCTTAAGGATAAGGGGGAAATCCTTTAGGACCGAGATGAGAAGGAATTTTTTCACACAGAGAGTGGTGGGTCTCTGGAACTCTCTGCCACAGAGGGTAGTTGAGGCCAGTTCATTGGCTATATTTAAGAGGGAGTTAGATGTGGCCCTTGTGGCTAGGGGGATCAGAGGGTATGGAGAGAAGGCAGGTACGGGATACTGAGTTGGATGATCAGCCATGATCATATTGAATGGCGATGCAGGCTCGAAGGGCCGAATGGCCTACTCCTGCACCTAATTTCTATGTTTCTATGTTTCTATGTAAACAGCTGACCCCTGTATGTCGAGGGGGGAGTGTGGGGGGGGGGGGGGGTGAGGGGGCATCCTGGCCTGACTTCACATACCTTGCCGGCTTGTGGTTCATTTTACCCCCTTCCTGGGAACCACAGCTGGTCTGGAAGGAGATGACCCCTGTATGTCGGGGGGGGGGGGGGGGGGGTGGGGGACCCTTCTGGCCTGACTTCACAGACCTTGCCGACTTGTGGTTCGTTCCACCCCCTTCCTGGGAACCACAGCCAGTCTGGAATGAGACGACCCCTGTATGTCGGGGGGGAACCTTCTGGCCTGGCTTCACAGACCTTGCCGACTTGTGGTTTGTTTTACTCCCTTCCTGGGAACCACAGCCGGTCTGGAAGCCACTGACTGTGTTGTCAGTGACTTGGGTGGCGAACCCGGCGGCCGCCGGCTACCCGCACTTCCGCGGTCTCTGTAGCCAGATCCCCTGGTCCCGGTATCCGTGGTCCGAGACCGAGATTCCCCGCGGTCCATAACCGGTTTCGCGGCCCGCCCGGACTTCACCCCAATTTGTCCAGCAGGTATATCTCTTGTGCAGAGATTCCTGCAGAAAAAGAAAACAGAAAACCTGGGAATAAGGGTGAAACTTACCTCCAGGTTTAACTTACCGCTGGACAGAGCAACGCTACCGCCAGTCGGCTTGTTGCGCAAAGCGATTCAACGTAATGACGCGCACGCGGGCTGATGGCCTTCTTCACATAGTCACTCACGTGACTCCAAATCTGAGGAAAGACCAAATCTGAGGAAAGACATCCTTGCCATAGAGGGGGTACAGAGAAGATTCACCAGACTGATTCCTGGGATGTCAGGACTTTCATATGAGGAAAGATTGGATAGACTCGGTTTGTACTCGATGGAATTTAGAAGATTGAGGGGGGATCTTATAGAAACCTACAAAATTCTTAAGGGGTTGGACAAGCTAGATGCTGGAAGATTGTTCCCGATGTTGGGGGAGTCCAGAACAAGGGGTCACAGTCTAAGGATAAGGGGCAATTCCTTTAGGACCGAAATGAGGAAAACATTCTTTACACAGAGAGTGGTGAGTCTCTGGAATTCTCTGCCACAGAAGGTAGTTGAGGCCAGTTCATTGGCTATATTTAAGAGGGCGTTAGATGTGGCACTTGTGGCTAAAGGGATCAGGGGGTATGGAGAGAAGGCAGGTACGGGATACTGAGTTGGATGATCAGCCATGATCACATTGAATGGCGGTGCAGGCTCGAAGGGCCGAATGGCCTACTCCTGCACCTATTTTCTATGTTTCTATGTTTCTATGACTCCGAAGTAAAATTCTAGTCTTGAATTAATTGTCCATTTTCTGGATAGGGGTTTGAGACAATGACCTTCTAACTCAATGATGATAATGCTACCACCAAACCTTGGTCAATATTACACTAGTTCAAGACCAGATGCATGTGTACTATTGCTGAATGTACAATATGGCAATAAGAGATCTACAATTTAATTTGTTGCTGCTGTTGATTAACCAGCAAGAGATAAGAGATATTCATCCAGATCAGTCTACAATAAGCTGACGTGGATGCTATACATTGTTCAAGGTGTCGGATGTATGCAATGTTGAATTGTAAAAGCCACTGACTGCATACACCACTGCTAGATGTTGATGAGTTATCTTAGTTCAGTTCAGTTTGGACATACAGCATAGAAACAGCCCCTTCAGCTTTCGAGTCCAAACCAACCATCAGCCGTTCACACTAATTCTATGATATGGCACATCCACATCCACTCCCTACACACTAGGGACAATTTACAGAGGCCAATTAACCTACAAACCCACATGTCTTTGGGATGTGGGAGGAAACGGAAGCACCAGGATCCACACAGTCACGGAGAGAACATACAAACTCCACACAGGCAACATCCAAGATGAGGGTCGAACCCAGATCTCTGGTGCTGTGAGGCAGTGGCTCTTCCAGCTGCGCCATTGTGCTGCCCTAATTCATTAATTAATTACAACGATTGAGACAAACAGCAAGGTTTAAAGCCTGACTTGCTGTGTTGAGTAAGAAAATTATTGACATTTATACAATAACTTGTAGCAATAAGGATGATATAAAGTGCTTTACATTTGTCTTTTTTTTAAAATACAATCTAAGATACGAGAAAATGGAGAGGCGCACAGGAATGAATTACATCAAAGAGAAAATGAATCTTTCTGCAAACATCTGAAGAAATAATGGTCTGCTCACTGGGAAGGATGGGCATGTTCTTTGAAAAACCGTCAACATGATCATCGAAGATCGTCGATACATGTGGATAAGTATTTCGACAAAAAATCCATCAAGGTTATCGCCATCAAATTAGAAGACAAGGTATATTTATTCACATGGAGCTCATAAGATTAGTTTTGGTATTAACTTGTAATTGTCATGTGCACAGATATATTCAGTTAAATCATATTATACAGGAATACAACCAAGCCATACCTGGGTACAACAGTTCAAAGTGAAAATACAGGGGCACAGAATTATTGCATTAAAGTTGCAGACAAAGTGCAGATAAAAATGCTCAAGATCATCAGTAAGGTAGGTTGAAAGATTGGGCCTGCATCCTCTCTTATGGAGGGACCATCGAGTAGTTTGATAATAGTAGGGAAGAAGCTGTTCCTAAATTAGATACAGATGTTTTCATGCTTTTGTATAATCTGCTTGATGAGAAAGGGGAGAAGGAGGAATGACTGCCCCGAGAAAGATTCTCGATTATATTGGCTGCTTCCCTGAAGCAACATAAACATAGAAACATAGAAACATAGAAAAATAGGTGCAGGAGTAGGCCACTCGGCCCTTCGAGCCTGCACCGCCATTCAATGTGATCATGGCTGATCATCCAACTCAGTATCCCGTACCTGCCTTCTCTCCATACCCCCTGATCCCTTTAGACACAAGTGCCACATCTAACGCCCTCTTAAATATAGCCAATGAACTGGCCTCAACTACCTTCTGTGGCAGAGAATTCCAGAGACTCAGTGGCGACAAAGTCAATGGTAGAGGGGAAGCTGGCTTGTGTGACAGACTGGGCTACATCCAGAACTCTCTGCAATGTCTTGCAGTATTGGACAGAGCTGTTGCCAAAACAAACGATGACACACCCCGATATAACAGTGGAAACAATAAATTTGCAGCAATATAGGTGGGCAAGGGTCCATAACTGAAAGATGAAGCATGCACATCAGACGGTGCAAGAGGAAAAAGGTTCAATACGTTGTTCGAGAGAAGAGATACTCAAAAGGACAAATGGTATCACTGTAGCCTAGTGATATTACATCACTATACTGTTCTATTATATACACTATACTGCACTACATCATTATACTCCTTTCCGCACATACTGTAGCTGTGGGCTCAAGTGCTCTAACTTGGAAATGAATAGATGGAAAACACTTCAGCACAATACTATCTGTGCATTGCACAGTTAAAGATGTATCCTTTTAATATAGATATTAAACCACATACCAGTTTTCTCCATAGCACAATGTCAAAGCAGATTAGGGCAATTATTCCCAATGGTCAAGCCAAAGCTTGTTTCACTGTACACTTGTTGAAAAAGGAACAGTTTTTTTCGTATCACGTTGCTATCTATAAGAGTTTGCTTTGTCCAAATTGACTGCCACAATCCCCATTTCTTTACAAAAGCGAAAAAGCATCTAAGTCTTATGGTAGATACCATTTAACCACATGCCACAGATAGACACAAATGCTGGAGTAACGCAGCGGGACAGGCAGCATCTCTGGAGAGAAGGGTGACATGTCGGGTCATGACGCGTCTTTAGACTGCTTCACATACTATTTTATATTGAAGTCACGTGAGTGACTATGTGAAGAGCCCACCAGCCAGCATGCACGTCAACACGTCATCGCATGGCGCGAGAATTGGAGCAGTTCGAAACTGCTCCGACAGGTAAGAGAAAATGTTTCTTTCAGGAATGGGCCGCTGCTCGGAAAACAGGGGTAGCGGGCCCGGAGAAGTTGGCACAGCTTGTGCAGCTGCCGCCATGGAGGCGGGATAAAAATAGCAATGGCCAGCGCGGCCGGAAGAGCTGAACGCTATGGAGGCACCGCGGGAGCTCACATTCTGAAAATAGCAACGGCCAGTGTGACTAGGAGAGCCGAACGCTATGGACACACCGCTGGAGCTCACGCTCTAAAAATAGCAACGGCCGGCGCGGCAGGGATAGCTGAACGCTATGGAGGCTCCGCGGGAGCTGGCATTTAAAATGCTCCGTGCACCGGAGGCATTAACAGGCGGCTCCAGCCAAATGCCTGTGGCAACACCTGGCTCAGGGTTGCAGTATTCCTCCCACTCTGATGAGCGGAGTATCGGAGAATATTACAGAGGTGACTCCGATTATGGGCTGAGGATATATAGCGCAAATGCCGCGAGGCTCAGCAGGAGCTGGCGATTGAAAAAAAATAAGCACTGCCGGCTCGACCGGGACATATGGGGGCCAGCGGCTTGAGGAGGCAACACCTGGTTCGGGGTTGCATTCTATTTTCTCCCCTAAAATACTCAGTTGAGGCTCCAGAAGGGAGCAAGGACTCGGAGTCACTAGCAGGCGCAACCTGTCTAGTAAGTACAATAAATAAATGAATAAACAATGAAAACAAATATATAAAGAAAAAATAAATGCATGAATAAATAAAAAGGAACGGAAATGTGTTCCTAGCTCAGGAGACATTTACAGGCTGTGTCAGTCAGATGCCTGTGCCAGCGACACCTGGTTCAGGGTTGCGTTATAATATCTCCCACTCAGAAGAAGGGAAGCAATACCTGGCTCAGGGTTGCGTTATGATATTTCCCGCTCAGAAGAGGGGAGTGTTGGTGATTCTTACATATGTGACCAACTATGTGGATATCAATATGGAAATCGAATCCCTGAACTAATGGGGATATGCTTCACTTTTAATCATACGAAGGAGCTACCGGCTCTTGTCATATATTTACCATCCCTTTGGGGATAGGAGATCTGGCTAAAAGTATCCGGGAAATATGCCAGTCCAGATAACTGCCAGACTTTTGGATGTTTCCATACGTCAATTTCATCAATTGGGATATCCCAGTGAAGATATGTAGGCAACGGAATTATGTCAGCAAGTCCAAAACCACCCTGGAGTCATTTTGGCCTTTTGCAAGTCAGTGGATGGGCTCAACTCTCGGAAGTGCAGGAAAATTGCATTATCACTTCTCTGTAATACCAAATTGTGGGTTTTGCCTTCACAAAATGCTATAAGGCATGAGATAATTCCCAAAATGGCTCATTTTTACAGGGCTAGTAATGTGCAGCCTGCATAGTATCTCTTCAGAGAGGACTTCAGTAGCAAGTTGAAGACTTGCAGGGAGAATTTAAGGCAGCTGCGGGGGTGGAGTACTGGAGCTTTAACCGCACTAACGTTATGCAAGGTGTCTTTTATATGACCGCTCATAAAGCCTGGACTCATAGTAGTGTGCAATGTATATCAGTAAATTATTATGCAGATATTCATCTACTGTATTACTAATGGGAGCAGTATCTTTTAAGTTGATTATGCTTTTAGCAACTGATATCAGCACAAAGAACACATTCTTTACTCAATCTCTGACTCAGTCTCCGGTTCATAACTGACATGAGGGTAGCTGGTTATGGGAATGATCTCATAAAGCAAAATGGGCCCGGTTGCGTACATTTGAAGTTGACAGCATACCCACCAGATTGGAGATTGGGGTGTTATTATGTATACAGGTACACTGAGTTTGCTAGTACCTATGAGATGAAGGATAGTTTCTTCATTGTTATTCAATAGTCTCTCAAGAGATTTCTGATGGCTCATTAGCAGCCAATAGATTAGTATGATTAAATGAGAACTTACCAGTTTGAAGTTTGATCTTGATTTTATGAAAAGTTGCGAAGAGCGATTACGTGAAGAAGGCCGTCAGTCGGCTTGCGCGTCAATCTTCAAAGCAGCGGTGCGAAATCACAGATAAGAGAAGTTGACCTGTAGATAGCAAGATTTGGACAACTATAACTACCAGATGACCTGATAACATGAGGGTTGGGAGCAGTGGGCACGTAATCGGTCATCGTAACTCCTCATAAAATCAAGATCAAACTTCAAACTGGTAAGTTCTCATTTAATCTTACTATTTTACTTCGGAGTCACATGAGTGACTACGTGAAGATTTCAAAGCTCTGTGATTTCACACCGGTTCGAGTCCAGGCGTCACACACTGAATGGATTGACCATGGATGAGTGAGAAAAAATTAATACATTTAGACATAATGTAGTTAGGTAACAATACTGATGCCTTAATATGAAAACAAAATAATAGTGACGCCACTCAACCTGGGGGAAATTATAAAACAGAATCTAAAATGGTACGTGCAAACACCCCCGGTCCGGCAATAGGTTTATTATAAAACCTGTGGAACATCCATTCATTGGCCCATCCTGCAGCCGCTTGGATGTTGTCGAGGGGGATGTCCATTGTCCTCACTGGCGACGTAGATGCAGCCCTGGTGGAGTGAGATTTGTAAGTGTCAGTATTCACTCCTGCACCCACCAGTACCTCCTTTAACCATCTGGAGATGGTTTGTGCTGATACCCTGTGATGTGGTTTCTTGTGGCTGATCAAGACAGCTAGCTCAGAGCCTCTGAGGCTCCTAGTGACTTTTATGTATTGGTGTATATGTGACACTACACCTAATCGTGGATCCTCGGGGTATGCCAGGAACTCAAGCTTGGGCCCTGGTACCCCCGGCCTGCTCTGTTTGATTAAGTTGTTTATGATGAAGGTTATGGTATTTACATTGGTGGTCATGTTGTCCAGTCGTAGCTTGTGCAACGTCTGGACTCATGGCGCCGTTACCAGCGCCATCAGTATGACCACCTTGAGGGTGAGTTTGGCTAAGGATAAGGAGGTGGCTGGCGCCCACTGGCGAAGCAATGTTAGCATCGCGCTCACATCTCAAATGTCCGTATACCGTGGCCTGGGTGGGATAGAATTGTAAATTCCCTTCATGAACCTGGTGATTAAGGGGTGTCCCCCTACCATATGGCGCCCCGTATCCAGCACTAAATATGAAGATTGTGCACTCCTGGCACTGTTGATGGCACTGTAGCCTAATTTATGGTCATAGTATAATGTTGATAGGAACTCCAGAACATCCGTGATGCATACTGTATCATATGATATGTTGGAGACATGACAGTACATCTCCCACTTCTTGATGTGAGAGACATACTGCCTTTGTGTACTGTCCCTCCAGGCCGCTGTTATGACATCCATTGTCCTGTCAGCCAGTCCGAGTCCCAGGTATGGTCTCCTCAGAATCTGCAAATTAATTCGATCATGTAGTGGGTGGTTGCCCCCCGTTACTGGGTGTACCAGCAGATCCCTGCTGTTGAGGACAGCCATGAGAGGCTGTGTTATAATTACCAGGACTAGTGGGAACCAGGACTGCGTAGGCCAGTCAGGCACTGCCAAAATGCCTGGGGCATTGTCTTGCTTTATTTTTACTAAGCATCGGCTGATGAGGCCAAATGGAGGAAAAGCGTACAAGAACATTCCTCCCCAATGCAGTGTGAATGCATCTACTGCCACTGCCCCTGGGTCATGTCTCCCATGACACATATTTGGGTAATTGGTGATTCAATCTGGATGCAAACAAGTCAATATCTGGCATGCCACAATGTCGTTAAACACTTCATGATTCAACATCCATTCTGTGTTATCACTGAATTTCCGCAATCTAGTGTCCGCCACCATGTTGTATCTACCTGGTAGGTAGATTGCTGTGACCCAAATGTTGCTTGCAATACACCAATGCCAAAGAAGGTTTCCCAATTTATCACAAGATACAGACTTAATTCCACCCATGTGATTAACATACGCCACTGCCGTGGTGTTGTCAATCTGTAGTTGAACATGTACATGATGATTGTTTGCGGTTATGGAAAAGTTAAATTTGGGAGACAAGTTTATAAAATGGATCAAATTACTATATACTAATCCAACTGCTAGAATCTTAACTAACCAAATGATATCCACCAAATTTAATTTATTTCGAGGATGCAGACAAGGTTGTCCCCTATCACCATTATAATTTGCGTTGGCTATAGAACCATTAGCTACTCGGGTAAGATTACACCCCAAAATTTTTGGATATGAAACTAACGAAACAAGAAATAAAATTTCTCTATATGCAGATGACGTATTATTATATATTAAAAAACCAGAAATTAGCATACCTAATTTATTGAATTTAATAACTCAATTCGGCTCGTTTTCTGGATACAGAATCAATTGGAATAAAAGTGAACTTATGCCATTAACACAAGATAATTTAACTATATTAAAACAATTTCCTTTTAAGATTGTTAATGAACAGATTAAGTACTTAGGAATTCACGTTACAAAAAAATATGATTCTTTATTTAAATATAATTTTTTACCTATACTAAATAAATTAACTAAGAATATTCTATATTGGAGAACTCTACCTATCTCAATGAAAGGTAGAATTAATGCGATAAAAATGATTTTTCTCCCACAATTATTATATTTATTTCAAATGATCCCGATATATCTTTCTAAGAATTTTTTTTAAAAGGTTGACTCTATAGTCACTAATTTTGTTTGGGACTACAGGAGCCATAGAATAAATAAAAAATATTTATGCAAATTGAAAATTAATGGAGGTTTAACATTACCTAATTTTATATTTTATTACTGGTCAGTTAATATTAAGAATATGAACTTCTGGTGGGTGGAACTTGATGAAAATCCAAACTGGTTACTTATGGAAAAGGAAGACTGCTTACCGTATGAAATCAGTTCCATATTATTCTCTAAAATTAAAATATTTAAGAAAACTTATCGAGAAAACCCAATAATTAATAGTGGAATTAATATTTGGAGACAGTTAAAAAGAACATTAAAACTAGAAGATATCCCATTAGTTCTTCCCATTGTTAATAATGTAAGTTTTAAACCATCCCTGGATAATTTAGGATTCTTACAATGGAAAAATCAAGGAATTAATAAGATCAGTGACCTTTACAGGGACAATCTTTATCTTTCATTTAAAGAAATACAGGAAATATATGGACTACACTCTAAACACTACTTCAGATATCTACAAATAACTGACTACATTAAAACAACTGCACAGGAATATAAAAAGAGAAAGACGGGAATTCTAGATGAATGCTTAAATAAACACCCAAACACGGAAAAATTAATATCATACATGTATAATATTTTATTAGAAAATGATATACCCAATACGGAAAAGTACAGACAACTATGGGAAAATGAAATAGGTGAAACAATTGAATCTGATATCTGGGATGAAAGTTTACGATATATACATAATTGTTCATTAAATTCTAGACACTCTCTGATACAATTCAAAGTTTTACATAGATTGCATTTTTCAAAATCTAAATTACATAGAATATTTTCTAATGTATCTCCTATATGTGACAAATGCCAATACCCAGAAGCTAATTTAACACATTCTTTTACAACTTGTATAAAAATTACGAATTTTTGGTTGGAAATATTTAAGGTAATCTCGAATGTTGTAAATAAGAATCTAGTTCCAGACCCAAAATTAATAATATTGGGAATATTAGAAAGGGATCAATTACTAGGGATTTATAACTATCTTTATGTTAATCATTTTTCACACTTTCCTACTTTTCACTATATTAAAAAAAACTATAATAAAATGTTTAGAAGTATATATAAGAAAATATGTTAATTATTACCTATCTCTTTATCAAGAATGTTGTTTTAATAAGTACTTATACTTGTACTTATACTTATACTTATACTTCTAATAAAAAATATTCAAAAAAAAAAAAAAAAGAACATGTACATGATGCATATTGCTGCAGGAATAAGCCTTTAGCCCATAGTGCTCCAAACAACTCTAAGTAGTTAACACCATGTTGCTGAAGAATTAAGGACTCCTGCACATTCCATCTACCTCTGCAACTGGAGATGGTATCTGTTGCTTCCCAGCCCAGGCCACTTGCATCGGTTTGTAAGATTACCGATGGTGTATCAATTAGAATTTTCTTAGAGCTGTGATGTATATTTGTTACCCACCATTGTAATTCAGCAATGGCCTCTGCTGGCAATTGCATGGGTCTTCCAAATTGGCCTGCGTGGCATTTGAGTGCCTGTTCCTTTGCATGTTGTAAATGTTGATAGTGCAAAGGTCTGAAGCGCACAGCTGGAAAATCAGCCACAAGCTTGCCAATTACATTTGTTGCTTGTCTGATTGTTGGCTGCTGTTTAACAATTAGCTTGTTGCAGGCATTCATTAACTCTAATTGCTTGCCACTTGGCAGTGTCACTGACATATGAATTGAGTTAATTGTGAACCCCAGGTAATCAATTACCCTGGTAGGGATAAATTTTAACTTAACTGGATGGATTAGAAACCCCAATCTCTCAAACACGAGTTTGGTGGCTGAAACAGATGATTCAACTGATCCCTTGGTGTCCCCAACTATTAAAATGTCATCCAAATAAGCCATAACTATGTGGTTCTGAGCTTGTAGTAGCCCCAGAACTGGTTTTAGTAATTTTGTAAATAGTCTGAGAGCTGAAGTCAGCCCATTAGGCAATGCTTTGAATTGCCACAATTGTCCCACCCAGTTAAATTTCAAATATCTCCTGTGCTCCCTGTGAATGGACACTGAGTAGTATGCATCTTTTAAATCAATGCTTGCCATATAACATCCTTTGGAAACCAGTTGGATGGCTATGCCAAAGTTATCAATTTTTAAATGGTTATACTGCACATAGGTATTGAGTTCCGTCAAGTCTAGGATGATACAACATCCTCCATCCCTTTTCTGCTTGGTGAATATGTTGGATACAAATTGGTGAGATTCCTGATGCAACCTCTGAATCACCTCTTTTTTATATAAAGCCTGGATTTCCTGTTGTGAAAACACATATGTGTGGTTTGATAAATGTTATGTGGGTGGTGATGAATCAAGAAGGAACTCAATTTTGAAACCTTGTATACTGTGCAGTATAAACGGGTCTGCTGTGATCCAACTCCATTCATTCAAGAAATGTCGCAATCTCCCCCCAAACTTGTGAGTGATGTGTAAGGTGTTCCACAAGGAATTAGGTTCTCCTACCATAGATGGTACGGTGCTGGTTTCCGTCCTCGAGGATTGGGAAGGGGGGTTGATGGCGGGTGCCCCCGGCGCATCCTAGCCGTGGGCTGGCTTGGGCCCATCCCTAAAAAAGACCTTGGTGCCTCCAGCTCGAGTCTTCCTCCAGTTCCGGAGCCCCTAGGCTGGTTTTGCCTAGTGCTGAGGGAGGCACAGGGGTGTGATGAGCCCCTGGGTGTTGTTTGGGCTCTGCTCATGAGGCGGATGATCTTGGCCTCATCGTCCAGCAGGTCTGCCCCAAAGAGATAATTAGCCGGCTGGATGTTGCTGGCCTTGCACAGCACAGCAAATTTGGGATTGAGTGCCAGCCGTATTGCGTTTTAATGCAGACAATTTATTTCGAAGTGGGCATTACACAGAAGCCCCACTGCATCCTGCTGTGTCTCTGTCAGCTGCTCCCCATCTACTGATCTTGCAAAGGCTGTGATGCCAGAGGCCAATAATTTTAAAAACATTTCGAGCTTGACTTCCTGGGCTCCAATATGACCCCATATGGAGTGATTAACGGCTGGCACATTAAGGGAGGCACAGGTGGCAGGAGTATGGTATCTGTTTGAGGTATCCTCCATTGCCAGGTCTTTGAGCTGGTGTGATGCCAAATAGTTTATTGCAGTGGCCAGTTTGTCGTCCAGGGGTGCTCCTGATAGTGCAGGAATGGCAAATTTGGATGCCAAAAGTGGCACTTCGGCCCCATGCCCCTGAGAGTGTTCACCTGCTGTGCCTCCATACTCTGTCAGGGATATACTGACTCTGTGTACTCCCCTCTCCAGAGAAGGAGACACTTCGCAGCCCTGTGAACGGTGCTGCTGGTATGAGCTCCCGTGGAGACCCGGGCTGATACTGCTCCCTCCTCTGGAGCATATCGGTCTGGAGCCAGCCACCTCTCCAATAGGTGCTCCATCTGGGAAAGTCGTACATAGACGCTTCCCAGTGAAGGAGGGGATCCCTCCGGCCCCGACACAAGGCCTCACAGACTTGTGAGTGGCCTTGCGCCCCAGCGGGACTGCCACGTTGCTCTCCACAGGCACCAAGTCTGCTGTCGCTGGTTCCACCACCAGCAGCATGGAAGGCGATTCAGACAATCATCCGCTACCCACACCTCCGCGGTCTTCAGTAGCCGGCTTCCCCGCAGACCGTCTGTTCACCTTCGCCATGGTTTGGGTTCTAACTTGCTGGAACACAAGAAGTAACAAACCCTCCAATACAACCTCAGAGTAAAACACTTTAAATTGGACTTTTTAAAAAACACTTACCTGAGTTTTTAAAACTTACCGCTGGAAGGATGCGACACCGCCTGCCAGTCAGTCGTTGGCGCATGCTTCAGACGTAATGACGCTCAAGCGGACTGACGGCCTTCTTCATGTAATCACTCATGTAAAATGGATATTTCCTTTTGATCGTACAGCAGGAAGCTTACATAGTGCACTTTCAGAAGTTATAAAATTTGATTGAATATGCCTGGATGTTTGTAGATAGAATTCTGAACAGTGTTGCATGAGTTATTGTCTAACTCAAAGCCAATTGGGACGGTGGTTCGATTAAGAGCAATGGCCATGTATGCAAGTTAGCATCATGGTATTAATAACCCATGTTTTTGACCATTTATGGTCTATCTGTTTAAGTGTTTTTCACACACAGATTGGGTTACTGCATGAAACCACAGAGCTTTGAAGGCTTCACATAGTCACTCACGTGACTTCGATATAAATTAGAAAGATTAAACGAAAACTTACCGTTTGAAGTTTGATCTTTATTTTATGAGAAGTTGAAGTGAGGGACTACGTGCCCTCCACTCCCAACCCTGATTCTCATAAAGATCATCCGGTAAGCCTAAGGTCATTAATCTTTCTACAGTTTAAATCCGTACAACTGGTATGAGGCATCATACAGTTGCTCTGAAGATTGATGCGCATGCAGGCTGGTGAGCTCTTCACGTATTCCCTCACTTCAACTTCTCATAAAATAAAGATCAAACTTCAAACGGTAAGTTTTCGTTTAATCTTTCTATTTTAATATACAACTGGAACCAACTTCAACAAAATAAGGACATTAATTTTAATTAATTTAGTCAATTAAATGATTGGGATGAATCTTCCCTAAAGGCTACCATATCCCAGTCACACGTATATAATCATGCTCTGTTAATCCACCTTACCTGTCAGGCCTCTCGCATTAAAATAAATGCAATGTGGTCCTCATTCCCTGCCATAGATTTGCTTAAATCATCTCCCATACTAACTCCCAGCATCAATCCTACATTGGATCCTGTCCCACCGCCAATCTAGTTTCAACCGACCTAGCAAATCTGCCTGCCAGGATATTGGATCCCTTCCAGTTCAGGTGTAACCCATCCCTCTTGCACAGGTCCCAGAAGCAATCCAAAAATCTGAATCCCTGCCCCCTGTACCAATTCCTCACTTACACATTTATCTGTTCAATATTCCTCCTCCTACCTTCACTAGCACATGGCACCAGGCGATCATTACCAGAGAGGTCCTGGTTTTTAACCTCTCAACTAACTCCCTATAATAATTTTTGCAGGACCTAACTACTTTGCTTACCAACATAATTTGAGCCAACATCTTTTGGCTACTCATCCTCCTCCTTCAGAATGTCATGGAGCCACTCCAAGACATCTTGGCCCACAGCACTTACCTATCCACACACACCACAATCACTTACAAGTTCACAAGTTATAGCAGCAGAATTCTGCAATTCAGCCATCGAGCCTACTCAGCCATTCGATCATGGCTGATCTCTGCCTCCTAATCCCATTTTCCTGCCTTCTCCCCATAACCCTTGACACCCATTCTAATTTACAATTTGTGTGCCTTAATCTCTGCCTTAAAAATATCCACTGACTTGGCCTCCACAGCACTGTGTGGAAATGAATTCCTCTAACTAAAGAAGTTCCTCCTCACCTCCTTTCTAAAATAGCACCATTTTATTCTGAGGCTATGACCTCCGGTCCTAGACTCTCCCACCAGTGGAAACATCCTTTCCCCTCCACTCATACAGACTCGTTTATTCCCTCTTTTCATAGTCCCTCTCTCTATCCCTCTCGCTCCCTGCCTCTCCCTCCAACACAGTCACTCCCTACAGGCTGCTTCATTACATTTTGCCTCCTATTTTATTGGCTGCCCAGTTAGCCAATTTTTATCACTCAACCAATCCAATGTCTCCTCCCTGTTAGAAATCTCCCACTGCTGCCACTGCCATCTGGAGGGGGATGGTACGACACCAACCAGTACTAATTTCCTCCTAATTCACATCAACACAAGAACAACAGGAGCATACCATTTGGCCGCTTCTACTGCTCTGCCACTGAGTAAGATCATGACTGATTCCTTAATTCAGCACCACCTTCCCATACCATTGACATTAATCCAAGAGTTTGGCGGGGAGTCTAATTTTTACAGAAGGAGGCTTCAAAAGGGTCTGTGCTCGGATATTGGTTGAGTAGTTAGTGAGGGCTCCTGTGAATGTGAGTCAGCTGGACGGCTGGTGCCAAATCCTGTCACCATGTAGTACCTTGTTGAACAGCAAATAGTTTAAGGTTACTCTTCGAAATGGCTTCTCTGAAATGTGCTGCTTAGCTCCTGCAGATACATGCAAGGAGAAACAAATTGCTCTGAACAGCATAATAGACCTCCGCATTATCAGTTTGGCAGCTCCAAGTACCCAATTACAGCATTCCTCTCCTATCTTAAAGGGATATTCATCATGGCTGAGTGGTGCTGGAATGAACTGCAGATGCTGGTTTAAACTGAAGATAGGCACAAAAAGCTGGTGTAACTCAGCAGGATAGACAGCATCTCTAGAGAAAAGGAATAGGTGCCATTTCTGATCGAGACCCGACTCTGAGAGTCAGGGGAGGCGGTGCTGAGGTGGTGTTTGTTGCTGAGCGACAATCTTGGTCTTATCTCCAGCAAAAAAAAGAGCTGCTTTGTTGACTTTAGGAGGGGAAACAAACCTGTCTTCATCAACAGGATGCCGATGGAGAGCGTCAACAGTTTCCAGATCCTGGGCTTGCATATCTCCGAAGATCTGGGCCCGGCACATCGATGCAATCGCAAAGAAGGTTCATCAATGCCACTACTTTCATAGAAGATTGAGGAGTTCGAGGGTCATCAAAGAGATAGATAGTAATTCAGCACTGTTCTCTAGTTGTTGGTAAGGTGATTCAGTTGCCTGATAACAGCTGGGACGATATGGAGGTGTGTGTTTTCAAACTTTTATACCTTTTGCCCGATGGGGAAGAGGAGAAGAGGGAGTTTGGTGTGTGGTTTTCCAATTTACATGTGGCCTCACTCTGGCGATGGAGGAGGCCAAAGACAACAAGGTCAGTATGGCAATGAGAAGGAGAAATAAAATGGTTAGAAAGAGGGAGATCCAGCAGGCGCAGAGCACAAGAGTTTCACAAAATGGTTTGCCCAGTATATGCTTGGTCTCGCTGAAGGAGGCCATATCATAAGCACCAAATGCAGTAGACAAAATATGAAGAGTTTTGCATGCAAACCCCTGTGTCACCTGAAAGGGTTGCTGGGGTCCCTGGATGAATGTGAGGGAGGATGTGTAGGGGCAAGTGTTACATTTCCTGTGGTTGCTGAGGAAAATGTCTGGTAACGGTCCAGGTTGGGTGGGAAGGGATGAGTGAACCAAGAGCGGAACTCGCTATCAAAACATGGAGGGGACGGGGGACACAATTTTTTGGCAGCCGCGCGCGCATGCGCACACTCACCCATATATGCGCGAGGCTTCGGAGGCTCAATCCAGCGCTAAATGCAGCTCAACTCTCCCTGTCTCACCGGGTTAACCTACAGCCCTGACTGGATTGATGGGATACCAGCGCTGCTACTCCGCGCTGCCCATATTTCCCGCAAGCCCAGGCAGGTTCACTTAGCGGGACAGGCATAGTGAGCTGGGTTTAGCGTTGGCTGTGGGCCTGGGGGCGCCGCGCCCGTCTGACTGCCGACGTCTTTGGCCACCCTTGGGGGGTACCCGGGTGGGAACGGGACAGCGCTGGAGACCTGGCCGGGATCGATCCTGGCTGCGGATGAGGCGCAGGTCTGTGACACGTCTCCCTCCTCCAATCGCCGCACTATATCCTCAGTACCACCCCCCCCCCCACTCCTCCCTCCTCCAATCATCGCGCTGAATCATTATGTCCCGCCCCATTACCTGCTGACCGACGTCTCTCTCGTCCAATCGGCACCCTCGATCAGCAGTCCCACCTCCACTGTCTTGCGGAAAGCGGAGATTTTAAAATCCGGATGACAAAAACTTGGGGGGGATGTCCCCCACCTCTCAAAACATGGAGGGGACGTGTCCCCTCTGCCCCCCCCCCCCCCTCCCCCCGGTTTTCCGCCCCTGGAGTGAACCAAGGAGTTGCAGAAAGAGTGGTCTCTGTGGAAAGCAGAGAGAGATGGGTTGGGAAAGATGTGACTGGTGGTGCGATCATGTTTAGATTTTGGTGACACAGCATGTAAATACATAAATACAGGTCCATCGGCCCACTGAATCTGCGCCGACCAGAAATCACCTCGTACACCAGCACTATCCTACACACTAGGGACAAATTACCAATTAACCTACAAACCTGTATGTCTTTGGAATGTGTGCGGAAATCGAAGCACCCGGACGGAGAAAACCCATGTGGCCACAGGGAGAGCTTGCAAACTCCATAGAGACAGCATTCATAGTCTGGATCGAACCTGCTGTAGGACAACAACTCTACTACTGCACCTCTGTGCTGCCCTACACAAAGGCTTACTACGCAAAGAAGAGGTGTTATCCATTTGATGGAGGTTAAAAGACATTGGACCATTTGCCCTCAGAGTCTGGGTATTCAAAGTGCCAATTCCAGGATCATTGAAATGTCTATTGGAAAAGCCAGACTTGCTCTCGAGAAGAAAAACAACGTGCAGGAATTACTCATCATGTCAGGCAGCATCCCTGGAGAACATGGATAGGTGGCATTTCTTCAGGTTTGAAGAAGCTCTTCAGAAGGCCTGCCTGTGTTAACACCTTCCAGCGGGCTGACTAGTGACAGGGAGAATCAAGTGCAGTTCTTCTTACAGAAAGAAAAGCTGCAGGAAGTTTCCAACTGCAGAATTTATTTGCAAAATCCCCGGGGTTTTCAAAAGCACAAACATCCTACTTGCACTGTGATCAGCTGATCTCATGTGTAGGAAGGAACTGAAGATGCTGGTTTAAACTGCAGATAGACACAAATGCTGGAGCAACTCAATGGGACAGGCAGCATCTCCGGATAGAAGGAATGGGTCCGGTTCGGGTCAAGACCCTTCTTCAGACCCTTCTTCTGAAGGAGGGTCTCGACCTGAAACATCACCCATTACTTCTCTCCAGAGATGCTGCCTGTCCCGCTGAGTTACTCCTGCATTTTGTGTCTATCCTCCTTTGACTTAGTTACCCCCAAAACAATAGCAGTTCCACTGTGGTGAAAACACACATCGGCTGAGTTCCTGACTCTGATCTCTACAAAATAAGGCCTGTAATGTCTCCATGGGCTGCATATGGACATGTTAAAAAAGCATTGGGCAATTGAGGAAATGGGACTTTTGTGTGGTGCACAGTCAGATTACCACATTTCCTGGCTTATAAGACATTTCCTATGCTATTTGAAGGCAGCAGGGAAAGTAATTCCCTGCAGGTCTATGTTTAAATCTTGTTATTTCTATCTTATCCGAGCTTTATCATTAACAGTAAAGGAAGCAAAAGATCAGATTTTTAAAAATACATTTTGTTCCCTTTCAAATTATTTCATGTTACTCCGTTTAGTCAGTGAACAAATGTAAAATGAGAACCATATTATTGCACCAGAGAGACCTGGAAGATCATGGGTTTGATATTATCATCCGCGCCGAGGTGGTTGATCTCCCTCAGTGTCCGCTGGGTAAGGACGGTGAGAGCAGCTTCAGCAATCATTGCTGGTTGCCATGGAGAGAAGATGAGGCCAGTGTTGGCCAGAGTAACTCCACAAGCATCTCCTCATTGCACATCCCATGTTGCATTGGTGTTCTACTCAGGCATCAACTTAAGAGCTGTGTAGGGAGGAACTAAGGTGCTGGTTTAAACCAAAGACAGACACAAAAATGCTGGAGTAATTTGGCGGGTCAGATAACATCTCTGGGGAAAAGGAATAGGTGACGTTTCGGGTCGAGACCCTTCTGCAGAGTGAGAATCAGGAGGAAAGGGAACTTAGATATAGACGGTACTTAGCACAAATTAATGAAAGATATGCAGAAAGCATATAGTCAATGAAATTTAAAGCCCCCAATTAGCATTGAAGATAGTCCATTTTGACTTTTAACAAAAAACAAACAGCTGGAGGAACTCAGTTGGTCATGCAGCATCTATGGAATGAAATGGACAGATGACGTTTCAGGTTTGGCCCCTTCTCCATGTCTGGAGTGGAGCGGAGATAACTGTCAGGAGGAGGTGAGGGGAGGTGTGGGGAAAGAGTTGGCAAGCGACAGGTGGATCCAAGCAAGGAGGGGTTTGTTGGCAGATGAATCAGTGGGGGCGAGAAGGGTGGAGAAAGTTGCAAAGGCTGGAGATAATCAGTGGAGGAGACAAAGGGCTGCAACTCTGACTTTAAATTGATTATAGAAGGACTCTGGCACGATGTGGAACTGCATATAGAATGTGCTGGGAGAATTCATTCGTGACCTGGAAAATTTATCATCTATCAAAATCCTGTTAGAACATTGTTTAACTACGAGTACTTAGGAGATACAAAGAACTGCAGGTGCTGGTTTACAGAAAAAACATTGTAGAAGAAATGGATAGGCAACATTTCGGGTTGGGAATTTAGTCTATAAAATGTTCACCAGTAAAAGAAGCAAAGTGCCTTTCCATAACTTTCCTGACAAAGCCTTCTGGCCTAAGAATGACACAAAAATCTGGAATAACTCAGCGGGTCAGGCAGCAATTCTGGAGAACATTGATAGGTGATGCCTCGGATCAGGACCCTTCCTTAGACTGATTGTAGTAGGAGGGAGAAAGCTGAAAAAAGATGAAGGTGGGACAAAGCCTAGCAGATAAAGGCTAGTGATGAAAAGGAGAAAAAAAAGGTGTAAGATAAAGGAGAGAAAAGGAGTGAAATTTGAAGCTAGAGGAAGAAATATAGGTGGAAGAGGATGGGTGCATAAGTTTAAGATAGACACAAAATGCTGGAGTAACTCCGCGTGACATGCAGCATCTCTGGAGAGAAGAAATGGGTGATGTTTCAGGTCGAGAACCATCTTCAGACTGAGGAAGGGTCTCAACCCGAAACACCACCCATTCCTTCTCTCCAAAGATGCTGCATGTCCCGCTGAGTTACTCCAGCATTTTATGTCTATCTTTGGTTTAAACCAGCATCTGTAGTTCTTCCTACACATTGGGTGCTTAGTTCTGTTTGCATGGAATCCCCTCCAGAAGCATTGGCCTACAACAACATCCTTACCATCTTAACAAAGTCAATGTAAATTAAACTTGGGTGGAGAAAGAGACAGGAAACTGATGCACTTTTGACTCACTCACACTGATGTCACCCTGAAAATGTAGGATTAATTTGGAAGGACTGGCACATGGGAGAGCCTAAAGAGGGCTGGCAGGACTCTGAATAATACGTTAGCATAAATGAGCCCCTTTTGGACAGTTGATCATCAACTTGGTGAGAAAGAGTTGAGGTGGCGTGAAACTTAAAGCATATGGCATTGGGGGTTCAGTATTGATGTGGATAGAGAACTGGCTGGCAAACAGGAAGCAAAGAGTAGGAGTTAACGGGTCGTTTTCACAATGGCAGGCAGTGACTAGTGGGGTACCGCAAGGCTCAGTGCTGGGACCCCAGCTATTTACAATATGCATAAATGATCTGGATGAGGGAATTGAAGGCAATATCTCCAAGTTTGCGGATGACACTAAGCTGGGGGGCAGTGTTAGCTGTGAGGAGGATGCTAGGAGAATGCAAGGTGACTTGGATAGGCTGGGTGAGTGGGCAAATGTTTGGCTGAAGCAGTATAATGTGGATAAATGTGAGGTTATCCACTTTGGTGGCAAAAATAGGAAAACCGACTACTATCTAAATGGTGGCCGATTAGGAAAAGGGGAGATGCAGCGCGACCTGGGTGTCATGGTACACCAGTCATTGAAAGTAGGCATGCAGGTACAACAGGCAGTGAAGAAAGCGAATGGTATGTTAGCTTTCATAGCAAAAGGATTTGAGTATAGGAGCAGGGAGGTTCTACTTCAGTTGTATAGGGTCTTGGTGAGGCCACACCTGGAGTATTGCGTACAGTTCTGGTCTCCAAATCTGAGGAAGGACATTATTGCCATAGAGGGAGTGCAGCGAAGGTTCACCAGACTGATTCCTGGGATGTCAGGACTGTCTTATGAACAAAGACTGCATAGACTCGGTTTATACTCTCTAGAATTTAGGAGATTGAGAGGGGATCTTATAGAAACTTACAAGATTCTTAAGGGGTTGGACAGGCTAGATGCAGGAAGATTGTTCCCGATGTTGGGGACGTCCAGGACAAGGGGTCACAGCTTAAGGATAAGGGGGAAATCCTTTAGGACCGAGATGAGAAGGAATTTTTTCACACAGAGAGTGGTGGGTCTCTGGAATTCTCTGCCATAGAGGGTAGTTGAGGCCAGTTCATTGGATATATTTAAGAGGGAGTTAGATGTGGCCCTTGTGGCTAAGGGGATCAGAGGGTATGGAGAGAAGGCAGGTACGGGATACTGAGTTGGATGATCAGCCATGATCATATTGAATGGCGGTGCAGGCTCGAAGGGCCGAATGGCCTATTCCTGCACCTAATTTCTATGTTTCTATGTTTCTAAAGGGTTAATGAAACTTAGGGTGTAGAGGTTGGCCTGTATAGAGTGGATGTAGAGAGGATGTTTCCACTAGTGGGAGAGTCTAGGACTAGAGGCCATAGCCTCAAAATAAAAGGAAATTCCTTTAGGAAGGAGATGAGGAGAAATTTCTTTAATCAGAGGGTGGTGAATCTGTGGAATCATTGCCACAGAAGGCTGTGGATGCCGTCAATGGATATTTTTAAGGTGGAGATTGATAGATTCATGATTAGTACAGGTGTCAGGGGTTATGGGGAGAAGGCAGGAGAATGGGGTTAGGAGGGAATGATAGATCACCCACGATTGAATGGTGAAGTAGACTTGATGGGCCAAATGGCCTAATTCTGCTCCTGTCACTTAGAACTTAGAAAGGAAAACCTTCCCTCATGACCTCTGCAGTAGATTTTGCATAGCTTTTAAGTGTTGCAGATGCATCTGTGGTAATGTGTTAAAAATATCTACTGATATGCCTTTCTCTGGAAATGAACTCGACAGTATATGGTGACTCTGAAAGAGTTGAGAGTATCCAGTGCTACTAAGGACAGAGTTGAATAATTTCAAAACCACACACTGATTACAACATAAACTGAGGACTTGGGATGCTGTCTAGACCATGTCAGTAGCTATTAAATGTGGATTATTGTAATGATATAACAAAGAGTGTTCAGATATTGGAGAATTGATTTAATCTGCAGATTTTACAGCATAATTTGACTGTTAATCTAAGTAGCCCACTTGATTTCTAGTTATTTTTCAAGGCCTCTTCAGAGATGTATTTTGATCCAGCTGCATTTAGTTTATACACGTTGAATCGTTTGTCAACTATTTAACAACTAAACAAACAATTAATTGTTGGAAGGATTAAAGATCAGCTTTTGTAAATTCACTAATAAAAGCCATATTTTTAACAAACACTTTTCCACAAATTTTAAAAGACCTATTTAGGTTTTTTTTTTCCACCTTCTTGGTTGTTATGCTAAAAGCTATGGTAAAATAGTGGGTGGGCTAATGAACTAGTGTCCAGCAGCTTGAGCTATTGATTCATGGGCAGGAGTTCAATTCTATTCTACCACAAACTTACTGTTCAAAGTGGACATAGAATGCATTTAGTTTATCAAGGAAAGACCCATTGTTGTCAGAGATACTGCCTTCCTTCACTTTGTACCCCAGTTTAGCATGCAAGCCTTGCCATAATCTATGGGTATCCATGTCATTGCCATGAAACTCCAGGTTGGCATTCCCACTTGGCACTCTCAATGGCCCTGTGAAGGTCGTAGATAGATTTTTTGTACTGCTTGAAATCATTTGACGAATGCTACAGACTTGGACTTCACATGGAGTGGACCTCAAAGTTCATCCATGGTTTCCGGTTGGGGAATTCACATATCGTCTTTTTTGGTACACAGTCCTCTACACAATAGCTGATAAAGTTTGTAACAGCAGTGGCATATTCATCTAGATTAGCTGCAGATTCCTCGAATATGCACCAGTACACCAATGCAAAGGCATCGCAAAGGGTGTCATCGGTTTCCTCGGATAGCATCGCACAACTTTTTGTACTGGATTCTCCTGCTTCAGCTTCTACTCATAAGCATGGAGTGGAAGCACTGCCACTTGATCAGCTTTATCGAACTGTTGTCTGGGAATGGAGTGATATGCATTTATAATGGTGATATAGCAGTGGTTGAGGGTCATTGGGCCTTTGGCCTGGCCCTGATAGTATTTTGGCGCAATGCACTTGAGGTTGGCCTGATTGAAGTCCTAGGCTATTATAGACAAGGCCTTATGGCATTTCAAGGCTTCTCAAGTGCAAGGTTAGCATTAGTCTAGGGTTGTATGTAGACTCCTGTCAGCCAAAGTGAATTCCCGCTGCAAGTAGTAGGTATGCACAACCCTAATCCTACCTCAGCAATGGAACACTATGGATCTCCTCTTGCACAACCATGGACGTCTTTCCTACTTGTGTCTTTTTGCACTCATGTCTTATTTTTTGTAGAATTTATATGTCATTTTTGTATAATTTATGTTTTTATGTGGTGTCTGTGTTTATGTGCCTATGATGCTGCTTCAAGCAAGCTTTCCATTGCATCTGAACTGCATCATATGTGCATATGACAATAGACTTGCCCTAACTTGACTTGTCATGGTAGGCTGCTCTGGAAGATTGAAACACATGGGAGCTCGGGTGAATTAGACCATTGTATATAAAATTGGCTTGGTGGTAGGAGGCATCGGGTAGTAATAGAGGGTTGTTTTTCAGATTGAAGCTCGGTGACAGATGGTGTGCCGTAGGGATCAATGCTGGGTCCAATGTTGTTTGTCATAGACATAAAATGCATAGTTAATGATTTAAATGTGAGTGTAGATGGCATAATTCGTACATTTGCAGATGAGACCACAATTGGTTGTACAGTGGTCAGTGAAGAAGGTTGCCTAAGGTTAAAACTGAACTTTGATCAACTGGGAAAGTGGACAAAGGTATGATGAAGTTTAACTCATACAAGTGTGGAATTATGCCGTTTGGAAAGTTAAACCAGATTAGGACATACATATTAAATGGGAAAATCTTGGGGAGTGTTGTTTTACATAGTCACCTTGGAATACACGTATAAGGTTCCCTGATAGTGGCAACGTAGATAGACAAGGTAAAGATGTATGGCATGTTTACCTTTGTCAGCTGTGGCAACAAGTACAAGAGTGGGTGTGTCATGATACAGTAGTACAAGATTTTGGTCAGACCGCGCTTGGAGTGTTGAGTGCAGTTGGTCACCACGCCATTGAAAGGATCTAATTAAGCAAGAGCAGGTGCAGAAAGGATTCACAAGGATGTTGTCTGGACTAGAGAGCTCGACTTACCAGCAGAGATTGGATACACTGGGATTGATTTACCTGATGTGAAGGAGGCTGAGAGGGGACATAGTAGCGCCATATTCTGAATGGCATAGATAGGGTAGATAAATTTTTCCCATAGTAGGATGTCCAAAACTAGTAGGTATAGGTTTAAGGTACATGGGAGGAATTTTATAAGGGATCGGCGGGGTAAATCTTTTCACACAGAGAGTAATTGGAATGAGCTACCAGAGGAGGCGATGAAGGCAGGAACAGTAACAATATTTAAGTGGTATTTCGACAGATACTTGAATGAGCAGGCATAGAGGATATGAAATGAATGCAGGCAAGTGGGAATAATGTAGATAGGCATATTGGCCAGCACAGATGCAGTGGGTTGACGAGTCCATTTCTATGTTGGTCATCTCTGTGAATCTTTGGCTCTAAATCAAACAGGTAGGTTCCACCTTCAAATTTTAGCCTGGACCAGTTAGCTAATCTAAGGGGAGGTGGAGTTTGTGGACACGACAATGACCAAAAAGCAGCAAGGCTATTGATATAACATTCCATCTCTCAAGTACTCAGCTGCATTATTCAAGGAACCTGTGCTCAGCAAATCCCATTATCCTGACATCCACACGGAGCATTGTATTCTAGCCTGATTTTCAGAAGAGTTATGACGATTAATTCTGGCAGGGTTTACAGACGTTCTGTGGAGCCAGGTAAATAAGTAACAGATCAAGAATCCACAGCAAGTCCTTGCCATTTCCAGATTATAGCTGTACAACATTATTGGTAAACCCCTTGTTTACTTAATACAGATAAGGCTCCTTAATGATCCTTTCTAATAAATAGTTTATGAAAGATGCATTATATGATGTTTAACAAATTCTCTTTCACAATTCGTAAAGACAAAATGATTTTTGCACATAATAATGTAAATAATATCGGAAATTCTGTTTGTTAACAGATTCGTTGTTCTATGCATGGGTTAAATGCAAAGTTCTATAAAGTTTGCCGTAACTGAATTTGTCGGTATATTTCAGGCAATAAGTAAACCAACTGATTCAAAATTGCACAGAACAGCTTGGAGGAAGTTATCGCCCTGAAGTCCAACTCCCCACCAGGTACAATGTAGCTGCAACCTTATGCCCTTGTCCCACTTAGGAAACCTGAACGGAAACCTCTGGAGACCTTGCGCCCCACCCAAGGTTTCCATGAGGTTCCCAGAGGTTCCGGTCACTCTCCATGAGTCACCAGAGCTTTAGGTCACTTGCCTAGAAAGCCTCGACCGAAGCGTGAGCTGCATCTACTGATCAAAGATCCTATAGGATGTTTGCTACCGACAGCACATACACATACACACACACACACACACACACACACACACACACACACACACACACACACACACACACACACACACACACACACACACACACACACACACACACACAAACACATCACGAAGGTGGGGGCCAGGGACAGCGGAGAAGCGCTGTATGCGCGATGAAGAGGATGGTAAACGGCTGCCACAGTGCACGGTAAATCCTTTAGAGAGCGCGGGAGGGAGGGAAGGGGAAAGAAAGGGAGAGAGAAGGGGGGAGGAGGGGAGAGAAGGGGAGAGAACGAGGGGGGGGAGAAGGAGTGGAGACAGTTTTAAGAAGTTTAATAAAGTTAGCGTGCATTTTACCTTCCGGCGGATCTTCTAGGTGCTGAAAACCAAAGGTCCGACAGGATCTTAGGTGAAAACTCCAATGAGCCAATCAAAATGGCCGGTCAGTGAAGGACATTGCCTTCGACTGCCTGTAAGTAAATAGCAACCCCACTCCACTGGCTTTGACCAAACGGCAACCTACTTTCAGTCAAGGCCGGTTTTGTTTTTTTTTAAATCGTAGGAACATAGAAGAAACCTCAACTACGCGGAAACCACTTTCCACCATTAGGGAGAGTGACCGGAACCTCCGGGAACCTCACGGAAACCTTGGATGGGGCGCAAGGTCTCCAGAGGTTTCCGCTCAGGTTTCCTAAGTGGGACAGGGGCTTAAACAACCACCTGAGTAAACAACATAGGTAATCTTGCATCTGTTCACTATGGATTGTGGCTTGATCGTAATCACGTATAGTCTTTCCACTGACTCGATAGCACGCAACTACAACAAAAAAACCATCTCACAGTACCTCAGAACATGTGAAAATAAACTAAACTAAGCTAAACTAAACTAAACTAAACTAAACTAACCTAAACTAAACTAATGTTCCAAGGAGTAAATGGTTCCTTTATTAGAGTTTCCTCAAAGGAAACTTCCAACAAGAGCTATGGATTGAACATTGGAAAATATCAATCCAAGCAGACCAAGGAGATTTCATGTGCAGAGAGCAACTGCATATGCTGGTTTAAACTAAAGACAGACACAAAATGCGGGAGTAACTCAACAGGTCAGGCAGCATCTCTGGAGTGAAGAAATAGGTGACGTTTTGAGTCGAGACACTTCTTCAGATTTCATGATTGAAGCTCGGTGTGTACTCAATTAACCAATTCCAGCTTGAATAGCAGTGAGATACATAAGTTCTAACACTTTAAATCCCTCTCCCTACCCACAATGACCTTTCTGTTCTGGGCCTCCTCCATTGTCAGAGTGAGGCCCAATGCAAATTGGAGGAACAGTACTTCATATTTTGCTTGGGAAGCTTACACGCCAGCGGTATGAATATTGACCTCTCTAGCTTCAAGTAACCCTTGCTTTCCCTCTCTTTCAATCCCTCCCCTTTCCAGATCTCTGACCAGTCTGAATGTCCCTGATTACATTTTACCTCTGTTTGCTTTATTGTTACTTTCTCCTAGCTAACAATGATCTATTCTACATTTTCCTGGATCGAAAGGAATGGGTGACAATTCGGGGTCGAGACCCAGAACCAGGATGGAAGTTGGGGATTCACTGGATGTTTTCAAGAGAGAGTTAGATTTAGCTCTTAGGGCTAAGGGAATCAAGGGATATGGGGAAAAAGCTGGAACGGGGTACTGATTTTGGATGATGAGCCATGATCATATTGAATAGCGGTGCCGGCTCGAAGGGCCGAATGGCCTACTCCAGCATATTTTCTATCTCCACTCCCTTTGACCTCTCTTTCTCACATGTTACACTTCCTTATCTCCGTATCTCCACATCCCCTGACTCATAGCCTGAAGAAAGGTCTCAACCCAAAACATCACCGATTCTCTCATTGTCTTTAAGCTAGAAGGAAGGCATTGTAAGGAAGAAAATAATATTACAAAAATCAACTTGAGCGATAAACCTAGATTCTAGTCTGTCAGCCCAGACTAAAACAAGCAAGTATCCCTTGCTTCAGTTTTAGAGGTATATGTTAAATATGCCAATTGCGGGTCTGTCTGCCCTCTCTGTTAGACATAAGGCATCCTGTGACATTATTATGTAGACGAGCAGAAGGCTTCTCTCTCAGTGTCTCAATATTATCCACCCGCCTCTTAAGCAGCATTACTGGCGAAGAAAAAACAGATTATCTGCTCATTGCCACTTGGTTGCTCGTGGAAGTTTGCTGCGGATAATTTTGGCAGCAGCATTTCTTATTTCACTAGAGATGTTTGCTGTGTCAAAGGTTTTTCTTTGGTTATCCAATAATTAGGGAAGACACGAGTTTGTGAAAAGTAGCATGTAAGTAGGTCTCTCTTTCTTCAGATAGCTTTGAAAGGTTGGCAGGATAAATACAACTGATTATTTTCATATAAATAAATGCCAGTAAATTAAATTCAGTTTAATGCTATCTAATTAAAAAAAAAGTATGGCTTAATAAAGAAGGACCCTGGCCCAAAAAGTCACCAATCCATGTCTTCCAGAGATGTTGCCTGACCTGCTGAGTTATTAGAACACTTTGTGTTTTTACTGCAAGTAAACTCTTGGTTTATGGCCATTGTGATAACATTTGATAGACCAAGGAGAACCATACTAAAAATAAAACACCATTCACCTTTTATAATACATTTACAATTATACGGGAGGCACAGTGGTATTGCTGCCTTACAGCGGCAGAGGCCTGGGTTAGATCCTGACCACAGGTGCTGCCTGTACGGAGTTTGTACGTTCTCCCTGTGACTTGCGTGGGTTTTCTCCGGGAACTCCGGTTTCCTCCCACACTTCAAAGACGTACAGGTTTGTACATTAATTGGCTTGGTATAAATTAAATTGTCCCTAGTGTGTGTAGGATAGTGTTGTGCGGGGGTCGGTGGGCCGACGGGCCTGGTTCTGCGCTGTATCTCTAAACTAAACTAAACTAAACTAAACTAAATTGCCCCTCATTTGGAAAATGAGACCAGATTATTGCTGATAAACCCAGCCTCACAAGGCGCTCTCTCTCAGCCGTGTCAGGCATCTCAGGGCTGTGAATAATCACTTGAAATGCAAGGGCAGTGAATCACTCCAACGACTCTGCTCAGTCCACCAGGAAAAGGCAGGAAAAGAGGAGGGACAGGCAATTAAAAAAAAAAAATCCCAAGCCCAGTAAGGAAGATCCTCACTCCCGAGCGCTACGGGCACCTCGAAGGGTGAAAAAATAGGATGGTGCCTTGCAGATCGAATCCACTCGGCTTTGCATCTATCTGTGCACATTCTCAGTCTGTGTTCAATGTTCCATGACAACAAGGTGAGACGGCAGAGGTTACTCGGAACAGCTGCTTCCTGAGCTGGAAATTCCAAGCTTTGAGAGCCATCTGTCTATACATTCACGGATGTATATGGGGCAATCTATCAGGGCCAGGAGTGCAGCTGCCGATCCGACAGCCTGCTCCATCTCTAGACACTGAACAATGAGAGCTAGTTCTTTACTTTGTGCAACACAGAATGGTTGATTTGATTAAGTCCCGGCTCTTATTATGTTAAGTAGGGTGTAGAATTTCAATGATAATCCATAATGCATGACCAGTTTGTAGCCATAGCAACATAAATTCAAGGTTACTGGCTCAGACGCATAATTGGTTGTGCATTGAGTGTTGAAGAAGTGCTGTTAAAATTCTCCTCATGAAAGCCTAGCATCAATCATGCTGTCGCACATTGCAAAGTACTTATAATCAGATGAAATTCCTCTGAGAAAAATGCTACTGAAAAATATTAGTTATTCTTAAACTAGCATTAATATACATGTTCTGAAATGTAATGGTCCTATAGCAGAGAATTTTTGTTTTGAGAATTTTTTAAATTGTAGACGGTAATAATGGTTACCACTGAATGTGACTGAATATTGCTCCATAATAAGTTGGTTATGTCTATAGAAATTCAACGTTAGAAATATTAAAGCTAAAGATAAAATCCTGATCCTTTTTTGACAAACATCAAGAGTTCTGTCAGACATAGAGGCTAATGATTTACTAGCAAATGTAACAATGTTAAATGTTGCAAAATTGCTATAATGATATATATTCTAGAGGCGACGTGACATGACAATAATACATTGTACAGTTTGGAAGGCACAGTCTACAAAAAAAAACCTTTGGTTTATGGACATCAGATAATCCTCATCTTTGTTCCTACTTTGATACATGATTCTGTACACATTTTGTTCTTTTCCTTTTCCAATGTTTGGTGAAGACAAGAAGTTGGTGTAGAGAAGGTAAAGATGAAATGTCTATCACATGCACGTCAATATATGCCAAGAGACTAAAATCATTTTGAAACGTATTTTTTCCCCATATTAAGAGATATAACTAGATGCAATCAAAAGCAAACCTAACTCAGATTATTTCATTTACTTAACAGGTTAAGAAACCTTGTGGACTTGATCAATTGTAGTGCAGTTACAGTTTTGTAAAAAGGGAGCTCCAGTTTTTAAGACCTGACTGATTCTGCCTCCAAATACGGCAGATGAGTTAGTGTTATATTGAAAGTGACCACCCCGAGATGACATGGGAATATTTGTTCCAATTCAGTAATAACCTTCAATTCAATGTGCAAAATAATGCGTCCAATTTAAGGAGACCAAAAACGCAATAACAAGATGTGAGCCTGTTCATTATACAATGTACCACATATTGCACCGGATCAGATTTTATTCAATCGTCTGCCTTCACTGCACCCGCATGTTTGCCCTACAGCTGCAATAATCTTTCGTGGACTAGATGCTGCAACGTTCTGGAGGCCTTGATTCCACGGTCATCCCGTGAATGGAGTCAGCCACGAGTGGGTGACCAGACCTTGATCTCAGCACTGCTTTTAATTGATTTAACTAATAAAATTAATTAGCTTCTTCAAAAACACATTCTGTTAATTGATTGAAAAAAATGCACCACATGAAGAAAAATATGCTAAACACATAGCAGGTATTGCCTCCTGAATTGATGTTCAAATGAGTGGGATTATGCTAGACATGCCAACCATGGCTAGTGTAAGGCTCAGGGTTGATACACCATGTATCCAACCCTTTGAGTCAGCAATTTGTGCTTAAACCCCTGGTGCTGAAGTGCACAAACATGGAAGAACAAAAAGCACTGGTGCACACCTTCCAGTTTACTTGAGGTTCTCTATTGCTGTTGCTCTTCACATTGTGATTTGGATGAGGGGATTAAGGTTATAAAATCATAAGGGATAGGAGTAGAATAAAGCCATTCGGCTCATCAAGTCTACTCCACCATTTAATCATGGCTGATCCAACTCTCTCACCTAATCCTGCCTTCTCCACATAAACTCTGACACCTGTAATGATCAAGAATTTATCTATCTCTGCCTTAAAAATATCCACTGATTTGGCCCCCACAACCTTCTGTGGCAAAAAAATCCACAGATTCACCACCCTCTGACTAAATAAATTTCTCCTCATCTCCTTCCTGAAAGAATGTCCTTTAATTCTGAGGCTATGACCTCTAGTCCTAGACTCTCCCACTGTACAATCATTCTCTCCACCTCCAGGCATTGTGACCACATTTGCGGATGATACGAAAATAGGTGAGGGGCAAGTAGTGTAGTGAAAGCAGGGACTCTGCACAAGGACTTGGATAGATTGGGAGAGTGGGCTGAGAAGTGGCGGATGGAATATAGTGTAACAAAGTGTGGAATCATGCATTTTGGTAGTAGGAATAAAGTCATAGATTATTTTGTAAATGTGGAGAATCCAGAATTCGGAGGTACAAAGGTACTTAGGACTCCTGGTGCAGGATTCCCAAAAAGTTAATCTGCAAGTCAAATGGTAGTAAAGAAAGCAAACACAATGCCAACATTAATTTTGAGAGGGCTTGAATACAAAAATAGGGATGTAATGCTGAAGCTTTATAAGGTACTAGTCAGGCCACATTTAGAATATTGTGAGCAATTTTGGGCACCAATTTTGGACAGGAAGGATGTGATGGCTCTGGAGAGGGTCCAGAGGAGGAATACAAGGATGATCCCAGGAATTAGTAGGTTATCCTATGATGAGAGTCTGTAGGCACTGGGCCTGTACTCGCTGGAGATTAGAAGAATGAGGGGGGGACCTCATTGAAATATACAGAATAGTGAAAGGCTTGGATAAAGTGGATGTGGAGAGGATGTTTTCTCATGTGGAAGAGTCTAGAACTAGATGTCGTAGGATCAGAATCAAATGGTGTTATTTTAGGAAGTAGATGAGAAGGAATTTCTTTAGTCAAAGGGTGGTGAGTCTGTAGAATGTTTTGCCATAGGAGGATGTGGATGCCAGGTCAGTAGATATATTTATGGCAGAGATAGAAAGATTATTGATTAGTACAGGTGTCAGAGGTTATGGAAAGAAGACAGGAGAATGGGGTTAGGAAGGAGAGATAGATCAGCCATGATTGAATGGCGGAGTAGACTTGATGAGCCAAATGGCCTAATTCTGCTCATGTCATTCATGATCTTATGATCTTATGAAACATTGGCTGATCAGGTTCTCAATGGAAATAAAAAGCTGGAGTAACTCAGCGGGTCAGGCAGCATCTCTGGAGAAAAGGAAGGGTTGAGATCCTTCTTCAGACTGAGATTCAGGGGTGATGGAACCAAGAGATATGAAAATGTACATAGAACAAATAAATGAAAGATATGCAAAAGAACAGATGAAAGCCAGCCGTGGTGATCAAGTAAAGGTGGATCCCACAATGGTGTATTGTGGTCTATGGGAAGGTGATAATGAGCAATACAAACAGTGAAACTCAGCAGGATGACAGTGAAACTAGTACAACGCATGGGTGGATGGATGGAGAGAGAGAGGGCATGCAAGGGTTACTTGAACTTAGAGAAATAAAGTAACCCTTGCATCCTCTTTCTCTCCAACCCTATCCATGTCACATCAATTTCTCTCCTGAGATAAATATAGTTCTATCGTATCGTATCACCTATTCCTTTCCTCCAGAGATGCTGTCTGACCCACTGAGTTACTGCAGATTTTTGTGTCTATGTTCAGTGTAAAACAGCATCCGCAGTTCCTTCCTCCACATTTTCTCTACGGAGACATTGGCTAATCATCAGTGTCATTCAGCCCAATACATGAATGAGGAATCTGTTGGAATTCAATTACATTACTTGGCATTTACACAGCAGGTTTAAAGAAAACAAGTTCACACAATTGCTTAGATAACAGGGTAATGTTACAAGCTGCCGAAACACTGCATAATTCCGAGGCTTTCCTGGCTTTAATTCAGCTGTTGATTCAGGTGATGCATAACTGGTGTTGAGAATTATCTAACGATTGCTGCATTTCATTTCGGAGTCACGTGAGTGACTTCGTGAAGAGCCCGCCGGCGCGCATGCTCGACATATCGTCGTAACGCGTTGCTGCGACGGCTGGCGGTGGAGCGCGCTCCTCGCCAGCCCTTCATAAGGGGCCACGGAGGTGAGTATTCCACCTTTAGTTGGTGGTCCTTGTTGTCTGATTATGTCTTGCAGCAAGGACATGGATGGGAGTTCGAAGGGCCGGAGGACGTCAGGACGAGTTCGCCGGTCAACAGTTCCGGGGCCTTTACCATCGGCAGTACCTGCAGCGCAGGCCGGGACTCAGGCGGAGATGTGGGTAAGCCCTGTGTTCACAGGTCCAGATCCGCCAGCACACCACAGCTCGGAGGAGTTCGACGAGGAGGAGTGTGGTGTGCCGCCAGAGCAGGGGGACCCTGCCATGGCAGTCAGGTTGTCAGCGGGCTCGCTGGCGACCTCGAGCAGGGCGCGTGCCGTTGCACGGCCTGTTCCACTCAGCCCTCCGAGAAGGGGGAGGGGAGGAGCCCAGAAGCCTAACCCTGTTAGGGCTAAGGCATTGCCTGTCGCGGAGGAGCGGTCAGGTTCCAGGGCGAGACCCGGGGCGGCTGTGAGGTCCAGCCGGCACACCCCGACTCTCGACGCCGGGACGGGTCGGTTGAGTCGGGTCTCGTCGCGGTCGCCGAGCCCCCCATGGATGGGTGGGCGGCACCATGCGTCGGCAACGTCCACGATGTGGGCAGCCGGCAAGACTGCGCGGGCCCCAGGCAGCCATGCTTCGGCTGGTGCCGACACCTCGCCGCATGTGCCCTTAGGGGCAGCGGCTTCAGCTCTCGCTAAACGGAGGCGATTGAACACGCCCGCGCAGGAATCGCGCAGTTTCGCCTCGGCGGCTGTTAGCGACAACTACCGGCACCGGCAGGGCCTCGACGAGGTGCGGGCCGATGACAGGAGCCCGGTTTTCTTTTCAGAGCCGGAGGACTCCGACCACCTGAGTGTTCAGGGTGAAGGGCGTATTGACCGTATGGAGCGGCTGCTGGAGCTCCTGCTTCAATGACGAGCTACTAAAGCGTCAACAACAGCAGGGCAGCAACAGGCACAGGGCGTCTTCACCAACATCTACTATCAGCCTGGAGCAGCACGAGGAGGAGGTTCTGGTGGATCCCGTACCACCTCCGGTGGAGGTGCCAGCGGAGGAACTTTTGGATGTGACGACCAAATTCGCGGCCCCACATACGGCTGGTCTTCCTCTCAACTCAAAGCTGGCAGCCACAGTGGACTTCTTAATAATCAGGTGCTGCAGGAAGAAGTCCTTATCCAGGCTATGAGCCGTCACAAGGCTCCATCAAACTGCAACTCCCTCAACGTGCCTGTGGTCAATACGCCAATATGGGGCAACATCAGTGCGGCTATCCGTCAACAAGAGCTACAATTGCAGCGGATCCTGAAACTCCTCACGGCCGGTATTACCGCCTTTGCGCGGTCGGTGGACGAGGACGAGCTGAATTTGGACCAGGAAGATGCTCTGGCCTTATTGTGCGCGACCCAGCACGAAATCAACGGGTTTCGCAAAAACAGCATCCGCCCAGCACTCAACCCGAAGTTTGCAGGATTGGGCAAACCACCGCCGCCGCCGCCGCCCCGTCAGCTCTTTGGTGAGGACCTCTCGAAGAGAGTCAAAGAGCTTGACGAACAAGCCAAAACGGTGGGGATCATGCGCTCTAAGAGTGCCCCCACACCGTCCGGCTCAAAAGCTCCATACATTCGCTCACGAGGGTCGGCCAGGGCCTCGACGAGGACTCACCCTCTAGCTCCACAACGACAACAACACCAGAACCAGCACCAAGGGTCTTTTTTAGGACAGGGTTGGCAGAGACCTTTTTGGAAATCGAAGACGCCGCTCCCTCAAGCCAACCTAGCACCTCCACGGGCTCCCACACGTGTCAAGGACCGCCGGTAACCACGGAGGTGAGGGGGTCTGGTTCTCTCTCTTTTCTCTCTGTTTCACTTCCCATGTTGGTGGTCGTTTACGGTTGTTTTTGGATGCATGGGGTAATTTTATTGGTGATGAGTATGTGTTGCGGAATATTCAGGGGCATAAAATTGAGTTTATTAATGGCGACATTCCTCCATCCCAGCACATGCCTGGTCGTACGTTCAAATTGTCTGCTGCAGAACAGGCAGCAGGTTATAAGGAAATTTTAAGTCTGGAACAGAAGGGTGTGATTGAGAAAACGGTGCATGAGCCAATTGAATTTGTTTCGAACATATTTACTAGACCTAAGAAGGATGGAGGCTGTCGTGTCATCATTGATCTAACCCGTTTGAATACGTTTGTAACATATACTCATTTTAAAATGGATACGTTTGAAACAGCCAAATCATTGATTTCTCATGGCTGCTTTATGGCATGCATTGATTTAAGGGATGCATATTATTCAGTGTCCATCCAGAAATATGATAGAAGGTTTTTGAAATTTATCTGGATGGAGCAGCTTTGGCAGTATAAGGCTTTGCCTAATGGGCTCACTACAGCCCCTAGATTGTTCACTAAATTGGTGAAGCCAATCATGGCTTATTTGAGACAAAGACATCATATAGTTATGGCCTATTTAGATGATGTCTTTATTGTGGGCCACACCCTGCATTTGGCTGAACAGGGTGTTGCAGCTGCTGTCAATATATTTCAACAATTAGGATTCATTGTCCATCCAGAGAAATCGAAGTTCTGCCCTGCCCAGGTAATTGATTACCTAGGGTTCACGGTGAACTCAATGAGTATGAGAATAACTATACCAATTAACAAAATTGAGGAAGTCACTCAGGTGTGCAGAGATTTAATTGGCACCAATATACCATCGATTCGGCATACAGCCACAGTAATTGGCAAGCTAGTGGCTTTGTTTCCGGCAGCACGATATGGGCCTTTGCATTATCAGAATTTGCAAAGAGCTAAAATTATTGCGTTAAAACGGAACGCTGGTCATTACGATCGATCAATGCAGCTGCCGTCCGAAGCGATAACTGAGTTGCAATGGTGGGTGTGTCACATTAGCAACTCATTTAAGCCTGTTAGGGAGGCTAATCCGGTGGTATATTTACAGACTGATGCAAGCTCCAATGGCTGGGGAGCTACTGATAATTGCTCTAGTTGTGGGGGCAGATGGGACACCCTTGAGGCATCGATGTTGTTGACTCAAGGGATTAACTATTTGGAGTTGCTGGCAGCATTCCACAGACTTCGTGCATATTGTTCCAAGCTTGTTGGAGCACACGTCCGTCTCCAAATAGACAACACCACAGCTGTGGCATATTTAAACCATATGGGTGGTACCAGGTCAGTTTCGTGTGACAAATTGGCTAACTCAATTTGGCTCCGGTGTGTTCAAAGAGACATTTGGATTTCAGCTACCTATTTGCCAGGTGAGCTTAATACTGTGGCGGACACCAGGTCACGCAAATTTAATGACAACATTGAATGGATGTTGCATCCTGAGATTTTTTCTAAAGTCACAGCCAAATTTGGTAAACCGGACATTGACCTTTTTGCGTCACGGTTAAACCATCAGGTACCAGCCTACGTTTCATGGGAACCAGATCCTGGGGCAATAGCGCTAGATGCATTCTCGCTGGACTGGGGGAATTGGGTTTTCTATGCCTTCCCTCCGTTTTGCCTCATCAGTCGGGTATTGGGAAAGATTCAGGCAGAGTCTGCCAAGGGCATCCTTATTATACCCGACTGGCCCACACAGCCTTGGTATCCGGTGGTCTTTGACATGCTCAACGAACCTTGGGTCCTTTTGAAGGGTTGCCCACAATTGGTTACTCACCCTGTCTCAGGGGAGCCGCATCCCTGCCATGGCTATTTAAATTTGTTGGCTTGCAGGTTCTGAACAGGCCGTTAGTCCAATACGGCCTCTCGGCTCGGACCATGGATACCACCAGGGCGTCGTGTCGAGAGTCTACAAGGCGAAGATACCGCTTGCATATTAAGAAGTGGGAAGCCTACTGCAGCCGCTCTCGCATCACGTACGATGACGTGACAACAACCGACGTCCTGGAATTCCTCGCGGGGTTGCACCATGATGAACACTTAAGTTACAGTGCCATCAACAGCGCCAGAAGTGCGCTATCGGTCTACCTCAGTTGGAGGTAGGATCCAACAGGCTAGTGTCCAGACTCATGCGGGGTATATTCAATATGAATCCGCCTATACCACGCTATAATATCACCTGGGATGTCAGGGACGTATTAACCCTGCTCAGGACGTGGTCTCCCATGGAAGGGCTCCAACTGGACCAACTCACCATGAAGCTGGTGATGTTACTAGCGCTGACTTCAGCTCAGAGGGTACAGACACTACACAAACTGCGTGTCGACAAAATGACAGCTACCCTACAGAAGTAGTCTTTTTCGTTGACGAGCTACTAAAGCAGCATACACCTGGGTGCACAGGGCTGCAGCTGAAGTTCCCGGCATACCCCGCAGATGCTAGGCTATGTTTAGTCTCACATATCCGCCACTATGTCAAAGTGACGGCACGCATCAGAGGAATGGAGAGATACCTGCTTGTCACTCACAAGAGACCTCATCATCGAGTGACAGTCCAGACGATATCCATGTGGCTTCCAGTCGTCTTGGGTAAGTCAGGTATCGACACTAATGTGTTCAAGTCTCTTTCCACCAGGGCTGCATCGACGTCAAGGGCGAGGGTCATGGAGGTGCCCATGGACCAAATTCTCGCCACAGCAGGATGGGCTAATGAAGCTGTGTTCCAGCGTTTTTATAACAAGCCTGTTGCTGCTCCTCTACGGTTCGCAGAAGCCGTGCTGAATGCAGGTCACGAACGTGGAGATGTCCCCGCATGAGGGGTTTTGTTTTGTTGTTAATAACTCTGCTCTTGTTTTGCAGTATGAACTATTGAGCAAGTTTGTTCCTCCCATCCATCCCTGGTAGTGGTGTGTCAGCATGGACGTGGTCCAGGGCGTGTAATCACAGAAGCTTTGAAGTCTTCACGAAGTCACTCACGTGACTCCGAAATGAAATAGTAAGATTGAACGAGAACTTACCAGTTCGAAGGTTGATCTTTATTTCATGAGGAGTCGAAGTGAGGGATTTCGTGCCCTCCTCGCCCAACCCTCAATCACCTTCATCTGGTAATCTTAGTCAATTCAATCATACTATGCGAAGTCATTTCTATTGTTGGTTCTGTGATTCCACGCCGCTACTTTGAAGTATGTCGAGCATGCGCGCCGGCGGGCTCTTCACGAAATCCCTCACTTCGACTCCTCATGAAATAAAGATCAACCTTCGAACTGGTAAGTTCTCGTTCAATCTTACTATTCCCTATTCTACCTGAGATTGCAACTCCACAATTCCACTGTAGTTCCTGACATTGTCATTGATCCTCAGCATTTTAACAAGATTTACAATCAAATGTCTAGCTTGCCCAACTGCCTGCTCCTTGACACCTTTGAAATTAATCATGTAAAACCCTTTTATTTTATGGATGATGTGTGTTGCTGCTTGTATGAATGATTAGACAGAGATAAAATGAGCAAAAGCACCCTTGTTAAGAAGGCAATGTCTGGCACTACAAGGTATTAAAGTCAGACCATATTGCAAACTCAGTTCTTAAAGCCACACATAGAGTACATTCAGATCAAGAGAGTCAAGAGTCATGAGTGTTTTATTTGTCATATGCCCAGATGGAACAATGCAATTCTTACTTGCAGCAGCACATCAGAATATGTAAACATAGTACATTTTAAACAACATAATAAATTAGAAAGAAAATGTTCGGTGTGTGTATATATACACATACATATACTCACCTATACATACACGCACACACATTTATATATATACTAATGGGCCTGTCCCACAGGCAATTTTTCAGCGGATTGCCGGCGACTGTCAAGTTGTCGGCAGTCGCCTGAAAAAACGGCAACTGGAACGGCGACTGCCAGAGTGGAACACACACACACACAAACACATCGCTTCCTTCACCAGCCCATTATGCAGGCGCGAGACAGGGCAAGCGGGGGGAGTGCTGTCTAAAAAAATTAGACGGTGCAAAGCCAAGGTGATACAGACACACACCGCGATGAACAGGAAGGTTGGCGCTGTAATTAAGATGGCTAAACACAGTATACGGTAAGTCCTTTAATGGGGGGGGGAGGGGGGGAGATGGGGGTAGAAGGCATGGAGACAACTTTTAAGAAGCCAGAGATACCCAGCTGTGAAGTTCAGCAGACATTTAACATTACCGGTCGGTTATCCTTGATTCTGAAAATTACTGCTTACCTTTTTTTTCCCAATGAGTCAATGAAATTCACCGGTCAGCACTGGCTACAACCTACGAGAACCTCAGAGAACCTTCGACCACCTGGCAACCCATTGGAACCTCCTGGCGACCCACCTAGGGCATGAGAATTCTCGCTACTCTAGATGGCAGCTTCATTCTAGTCGCCGCAAATTTTTCAACATGTTGAATAATTTGCAGCGACCATAATGAGCCTGCGACTATTTGCCAGAATGCGGGAACTCCTCGTGACCATGAAGACGACTCCCCGGCAACCACCCGCGAACATGTGGCGACCATGTGGCAACTGCATAGTCTCCTGCAGTCACCTAGAATCAGAATCAGAATCAGAATCAGAATGCCTTTTATTGTCACTATACACGTGTACAATAAGATTAAAAGCTGCTCCTACTCAGTGCAAAACAAAACAATAAAGGGGGGGGGGGGATAAGGTGAACAGTTTCTGCGGCGCTATATACATATCTAAAGTGCAGACCTGTTGGTGCTCCCTCAACAGTGTGCGTTGGGGAGCTGATAAAACAGTTTTTGAAATGAAGCCCTACCCTTGATGTAATTTGAAGGTGGTGAAATATTCTGTTTCACTTTACCGCTGGGAGGCGGGGGGGGGGGGGGGTGGCATTGTGACGTCACTGGCAGCTGGAGCTTTAAAAGGTGGTTTCGGCTTTTTTTGAAACTTTAATCGTGGGGGGGGGGGTGAGGCAAGGGGTGTGAATAACCCATGGTAGGGAGGGGTGGGGTGTGAATAACCAAGGAGGAGGGGGTGGGCGGTGTGAATAACCCGAGAGGGAGGATGGGGGGTGGGGAGGAGCGGGGTGTGCATCACTCGGCAGCTTGAGAGGCCATTGTGATTGGTGCACTGTGATTGGCATTGTGACATCATCATTGGAAAATCCTGGAAAGGGCTGTTTGTGATAATCATTTTTTGCCTTTTTTTTAAACTTGAGTCGTCAATAATGTGAAATATAGGATGAAATCTTAAGTGAACCTGATTACTGCGTGGAGGGGGATAATGCGAGTCAGAATATGTAAAAATGTAAGCGCTACTGCGTTGCGTTTTGATGAAGGTAGAAAAACACATACACACATGCATACACACACAAACACTTACAAGATGACACTTTTAATAGTATATATATACACACACGTATAAACATATATATCCACATTATATATGGTTTAGAGATAAATACACACACATTTAATATAGAGATAAATACACACACACAAGTACACATAAAAAACAATAATAGTGCAATAATATCAATAAAAGTCTATGTAGTTCAGAGCTTATTTGAGATTGTATAGGTATGTTACAAAATTTACCTTCAGCGGCGCTGCAGTTCTGTCACTGTGCGTGACTTTGGCGCCTTTGAGGGGGGGTGGGGGTGTTAAAATGCGGTTTTCCCTTGCCTTCCGGAGTTATATTTTCTCGGAGTGCGAGCTTTTGCTGGAGATTCGTTCTGACTGCCGGTATGTGAATTTTCTTTTAAAGCACCCGACAATTTCAGCGCTGGAGTAAATTAAAAATTAGCTTCTAATGTTGTGAATGTCGACAACGGGGACGGATTTTGCGTAGGGGACAGGTAAAGGAATTCTGTTTATTTTTACATATAAACATGCTTGTTTAGATTACCTTAATCCAAATTTTATGTTGCGAAATGGTGATTTATTCCCCATACGAACCGGCAGTATTTTTCCTGCCGATATGGGGTTTAAATTCACCGCAACAGCAACGTTCCAATCCATCGCGTTCCATAAAATCCCACTCGCAAGCTGATTTAAATGACTATTAATTTACGGGCATTAAACACTAAATTCCTTCAATTTGGCCTATAAATTCATGACAATGAGATTTAAAAATCATGTTATATTGTGAATTCTTGTGTGAATGTTATTTGGACACTTAGGCTTTTTAAAAAATGTTAATATTTTCTCAAGAAATGGATTAGATCTAGTAATTGAAACTTGTAATTAGCTACAATTGGGTAACTAGCTAATTATATGCTTTAATTTCAGGTCATCTAAGTAAGATTGTTTCATATTTGTTTCGGAATGCTTCAATCTATAATAACTGAAAATTTCTTTCAGTTCTCTTAATTTTTAAGAAAGTTGTGGACTTTTGACTGTCCTCGATCACAACTTTTGTGATAAGTCAATGGAAAAGCTATCGGGAACAAGATGCTAATTTCCAATTATGGCCATAACTGTTTTTATACTGAAGATATGAAAGTGAATTAGGTGTCAAATTAATCTTCTTTTTATGCTTTATCTGATGGGATAAATTGCAGACTTGATTTTTAAAATTTCAAGATTTTGTAACATTGCTAGATTGTAGTGTTAAATTGCCTGATGGCAGTAGGGAGGAAGCTGTTCCTAAACCTGGATGTTACAGGTGATACACATAATTCACCTAGTGAAAAGCAAATAAACTCATCAATCCTCAGGTAGATGATTCATCACTGTTTGTCAAACAGCCTTTCTAAGAAACTCAAATATTTTTGTAATGAATAAATAAAAATGCATAAAGGAAGTGAATTGAGAACACATCCTTTAATATTGTCATGATTATTTACCAGAACTGCTTGCAGCAATGTCCTCCTGGAGATCATTTTTCAAACCATAGATATTCAAGAGCAATCCTTGAGGATTGCAAATCTAGATTATGTTACTAAGAGCATGGGCTCCATTATTTAAATAATAATAAAACAAATTAACAGCACTCTACACACCAAATAGAAAGTCAAACACAACAATAGTTGTTGACAATATCAGGATATCTGGTAATCATGACAAATACTGAATTTTCAACTCCAAGCATACTAGTGTCAGGTTGCTCAGAGAGCTGTTACTTCTAATTCCAAATGGAATTAGATCATTATATTAGACCTAAATTGGTTATAGAGATTACTAATACTTACAAATATTTTTTTAAATCTCTAAACCATATTCATGCATGGCCTCAGAGAAGAAAGTGCACCATCCCATTTAGAAAAAGTGCAAGCAAACAGTTCCTCTCTGTTTTTCCAATGTAATGGACCAGTTTGTTGATGTTGGGTTAGTGACTATTTAGAGCTGTTCAATTGTTTAAAATGAGTGAAAACCATATTGTTTCATCAGTATACAAACACAAAAAGCTGGAGTAACTCTGGGTCAGGCTGCATCTCTGGAATAAAGGAAGAGGTGACGTTTCGGATCAAGACCCTTCTTCAGAATCAAAACGTCACCAATTCCCTTTCTCCAGATATTCTTACTGAGCTATTGAGTTACTCCAGTAACTCTACCTTCAGTGTAAACCAGCATCTGTAGTTCCTTCCTTCGGTGTCTACCTTCAGTGTAAACCAGCATCTGTAGTTCCTTCCTACACCTTGATTCATCAGTATATAGACACAAAATGCTGGAGTAACTCAGCGGGTCAGACAGCATCTTTGGAGAAAAGGAATTGGTTCATCAGGAGAAAGATTTTGTGGTTGTTGATCTCTCTGCTACATTTCTCATATATCATATTTCATATTTCCTAATGATATAAAAGATTCCCATCAATCCAATTCCCAATTTGTTTCCCAGCACCTATTCTCTCTCATACATGCATCAGTGCTTTACTGACTCTCCTGTCACCCAAACATACTAATTTTACAGTGATCAGTTAAATACCAACTAGCTCATCTTTGCCATTAGGGACAAAACCAGTGCTCCCTCGGAAAACCCATATAATTAACGAGAGAACATGTGAACTAGTCACAGGCAATACTGAAGACCAGAATACAAACCTTACTCACTTCATAAGATTCATAAGTGATAGGAACAGAATTATGCTATTCAGCCCATCAAGTCCACTCCACCATTCAATCATGGCTAATCTATCTTTCCCTCTTAACTCCATTCTCGTACCTTCTCCCCATAACCCCTGACACCCATACTAATCAAGAATCTATCTATCTCTGCCTTAAAAATATCCATTGTCTTGTCCTCCACAGCCTTCTGTGGCAATGAATTCCACAGATTCACTACCCTCTGACTAAATAAATTCCTCCTCGTCTCCTTCCAAAAGGAACGCGCTTTAATTCTGAGGCAATGACCTCTGATCCTAGAATCTCTCACCAGTGAAAACATCCTCTGCCATCCACCCTATCCAAGCCTGGATATTTTTTAGGGGCCTGTTTAGGAGCTTATTATAGGAGCCTATGTTTTAGGTGCTAATAGATATTAGGGGTTTGGAAAATGGTAATAAGGGATTGGTGTCTATAAATGTTTCCCAATGTCAAGATCAAGATACATTTATTTGTCACATGTGCCAGATGGCACAGTAAAATGAGATTACCATACAGCCATACAATAAAAATAAAGAACACAACACACGATAGAATTCAACATAAAAACATCCCCATACAGCAGAATCAAAGTTTCCCACTGTGAGGGAAGGCACCAAAGTCAGTCTCTTCCTCTAATGTTCCCCAATGTTCACCCGTGTCGGGGCCTCCCCAAGCCTTCCGCAGTCGCCGCTACGGGCAGCCAGATGTTCAGGCCCGCACGCCGGGGTGATGTAAGTCCGGCGTCGGGGCTGGGGGACGTCCTCAGCGGCCTGGACATCAGAGTCGGCCCCATCCTACCAGAGTCCGCGGCTCCAAAAGTCCGCTGGCCGCGCTGGGCAGAGATGCAGCGCCGGCGGCCCTCGGCAAAGGGCCCCAGGACTCCACGAAGTTGTTCAGCGCCGCCCATGTTGGAAGCTACATGAACCACAGCTCCACGGTGTTGGAGCAGCGGCCCAGCGCTCCGGAGCTCCAAACGGCGATCAAGGTAGGCATCGCCCGCTCCGCAGTGAATTCAGTGCTGCGCCGCCGCTGTTGTCGCTCTGGTCCGGTTCCCAATCTCCAGCACGAAAGGCCGCTCCAATCTAGGTGGTGGGCCGCGAGGTGGGGGGCGAGAACGCGACTCGGATAAATAGTCGCGTCCCCGCCAGGAAGCGACTGGGAAACAGTTTTCCCCTTACCCTACCTCCCTCCCCCACATAAAAAGGTTAAAGTTTTCCCCTAAAATGGACTTTAAACTAACTAAAAATAGAAAAAAAGATTGAAAGGACAAACAGGCTGTAGGCAGAGGCTGCCGTCGGTGCGGCGCCCCTAGTGGATGTGAAATTTATTATCAAAGCTTTGGTGTAAGTGTTCATCACCTTCAAGTTATTTCATCTTTATTTTTGCAGAACACCGTTTTGCAAAGGCAGGAATGTAGCCGGGGGCCATCACTAAAGAGACAGGTGGTTGAACGTGATTTCTGCCTTGACATCAATTCCTTGAGGCAACATTGGAAGTTTCCCCTGAATTTGCAGATGAAGTCTGAGAACCAGTTTTGGCTGTTCCTTCAGCCTTTGGGGTTTGATTCGGATGCATGTTGCTTCTGTGCTACAATTTAGATTCAAAAATGAGCCCAAACCAAAATCTATCCACTGAGCATCTATCCAGCATAAATAAACCACTCAGTGGCACAGCCTCTGCCATAAGAACATCTTAACTTTGCATTAAGCCACTTTAAAGAACATTTAAATGCATGCATTTGCAAATTCCCTCCAGAAGAAAATGGCCAAAGAAATCCCAAAACAATATCCCAAATTTTGGTTTTAACTTTTCAATATCTAATGTATTTTTGGTCATAGACTCATAACATCATACAGCAAGGAAACAGTCACTTTGGCCAAACTCGCCCTGTCGACCAAGATACCCCATTTAAGTAGCAATGTTACAAACTTTTGAGATTAAAAAAAATCAAGTCTGCAATTTATCCCATCAGATAAAGCATAAAAAGAAGTTTAATTTGACATCTAATTCACTTTCGTATCTTCAGTATTAAACAAGTTATGACCATTTTCATACTCGGAAATTAGCATCTTGTTCCCTATTGCTTTTCCATTAACTTAACACAAAAGCTGTGATTGAAGAACAATCAAAAGCCCATAAGTTTCTTAAAAATGAAGAGAACTGAATGAAATTTTTAGTTATTATAGATTGAAGCATTCTGAAACAAATATGAAGCAATCTTACTTGGATGACCTGAAATTAAAGCATATAATTAGTTAGTTACCTAATTGTAGCTAATTACAACATTCTATTACTAGATCTAAACATCTATCCATTTCTTAAGAAAATGTTAACATTTTTAAATAGCCTGTGTCCAAATAACATTCACACAAGAATAACATGATTTTTATATCTCATTGTCATTAATTTATAGGTCAAATGGAAAGAATTTAAAGTTTAATTCCCGTAAATTAATGGGCATTTAATAATCTTGCTAGTGTATTTTTATGGAATGCGATCAATTGGACGTTGCGGTAGCGGTGAATTTCAACCCCATATCGGCAGGAAAAACACTGCCTGTTCGTATGGGGCAAAATCACATTTTCGCCAAGGAAATTTTGATTAAAGTTATCCTAAGAAGCAAGTTTATATGTAAACTATACGACTTACCCCGTGTTTTGTCCCCTACATGAGATTCGTCCCATTGTAGGCGCTGAGGGCGTTAGAAGTAGCTTTTTTATTTTACTCCAGCGATTAAATTGTCCCGCGATTTTTTTTTTAAACTTCCGAGAACGGAAGTCGGTACGATTTTTCTGCATCAGCTGGCAGCCTGAGGAAATCCATCTCGGACAGGCAGGAGAAAATGGCATTTTAATCCCGCCCCCAACCCCCCCAAAGGCGCCAAAGACGTGCACACAGCCAGTGGCAGAACTGCAGCGCCGCTGAAGGTAAGTATTGTAACATCGCTAATTTAAGCTAGTCCCATTCAGAGGGCCAAATAGAGGGTCTAAACCTTTCCTATCCATGTACCCGTCCAAGAGCCTATTATAGTACCTGCCTCAATTACCTCCTCAGGCAGCTCAATCTATATATAATTACTTCCTGAGTTAAAAAAAGTGGCACCTCATATTCCTATTAAATCATTCGCCTCTCACCTTAAACCTCTATCCTCTGGTTCTTGATTCCCCTACCAAAGACTCAGCATTTACCCTATTTCGTAAGACAACAGTGGCAGTTTCCTTTGAATTTGCTTGTTTTCCTTGCTTTTCCTCCTAAATGTTTTGTCTTATTGCAATGCACCCCATTTTGCAGATCCGGGGTTGTAGAGGGGATATAATAAGATTGTATAAAAGGACATGGTGGCACAGTGGTAGAGTTGCTGCCTTACAGCGCTTGCAGTGCTGGAGACCTGGGTTCGATCCCAACTACGGGTGCTGCCTGTATGGAGTTTGTACGTTCTCCCCATGACCTGCGTGGGATTTCTCCGAGATCGGTTTCCTCCCACACTCCAAAGACAGACAGGTTTGAAGGTTAATTGGCTTGGGTTTGCATACTTGGTATAAGTGTAAATTGTCCCTAGTGTGTGTAGGCTTGTGTTAATGTGCAGGATCACTGGTTGGTGTGGACTCGGTGGGCCGAAGGGACTGTTTCAGCACTGTATCTCTAAACTAAATTCAACTAAAAATGTGACCAGCGACCTGCCTGATATTGGCTGTGTTTGGATACTACATCCTGCACCTTTGCGGTACAGTGGCGCAACTAGTAGAGCTGCTGCCTACTGTCGAGACCCTTCTTCAGACTTGATACAGTGCATGTTTGCTGAAAGATTCCTAGTAACTTTCTCCAACTCTTCAAATTGATGGCGACATTTGGCATACCCTCCACTGCATTGCCCTAGAAAAACATAGAAAATAGGTGCAGGAGTAGGCCATTTGACCTTTTCGTGCCAGTATTGCCATGCAATATGATCAAGGCTGATCATCCAAAATTAATATCCCGTTCCTGCTTTCTCCCCATATCCCTTGATTCCGTTAACCCAAAGAGCTATATCTAACTCTCTCTTGAATACATCCACTGAATTGGCCTCCACTGCCTTCTGTGGCAGAAAATTCCACATTCTCAATTCTCTGGGTGAAAAGGTTTCACCTCATCTCAGTCCTAAATGGCCTAACCCTAATTCTTAAACTGTGACCACTGACTCCGGGCTCCCGCAACATTGGGAACATTTTTCCTGCATCTAGCCAGTCCAATTCCTTCAGAATTTCATATGTTTCTATAAGATTCCCTCTCATCCTTCTAAATTCCAGTGAACATTATTGTTGATAGAGAGAAGAGCTTCTGTTCATCCCTCAGTAGGCTTCCTGGTGTTTCCGGCCTGGTCATGGAGACGACAGTGTGGAGATGAAGGTGTGGACTGAAATTGTTCAGTCTTTTGCCCGTGCCAGTTTTTAAAATATATAACCAAAGTCATAAGTCTGGTTTTGCCTTTACTACTCGGATTCAAAACCATCATATTGATTTTATCCAACTTTGTCCGCTCCCCTCCAGTTAGCGCTGGGTGATAATGGGCCTGCCACAGAAACGCATCTTGAAGGTATTAAATCCCCTTTGGGGATCTGCTCATCCTTGTGTCCTTGACAGTAAAGCTGTGGTAACTCTTGAAAAATGGGCATGGATGATATTTATATCACTCATATAGACTTTTTGAAATTCCTCAGATAATGTCAGAAAATAGCCCCCACCGAATTGAAATAAAATGTCCAACAGGAAAATTGGGAAGAAGCTATTTTCACTATTATGTCAAGCTTTTGCGAATCTTCTTATTCCTTTAGTTTCTATTGCAACGTGCACTTCAAGTCTGAACTGACACTGCTAACATCATTTTAATGAGAATCGATGGATTTTGTGCTCTGGCTAAAATAGACTACGACTTGCAGGGCAAACTGGCTGCCAAAGTCAGCTTATGTGGGCCAGCAGATCGAATACTGGAGAGTTACACTGATGGTTTCTCCAATTTGGAAAGCATTTTGCAGCAATTTGTGTTTGTCATTGAGTGTACAGGAAAGTGGGCTTGCTCCTGGAGTGTTAATCCATGGACACCCTTCAATGCATGCCCACAGAAAAGAAAAATCACATCACCGGATGGCTTCTGGGTGACATTGGCACTTATAAATAACAAGCACAGTAAAAGTGGACTGAGCAGCTTCAGAGGAGTGTTAGACCATGACATGTGCCCCTGCCAGACGTGCCATTGAGAGGACCTCTGGGATCTGAAGCACATACTTCCACTGTCTAGACAGATCCAACCGGCTTCTGCTGTGTGTTCCGGATCATGTGTCAAAATTGTTATAGTTTGCTCTGCTCTTAATAACGTCACCATTGAAGCAGGAAGGGACTCTGGTACTGCTGGTGAGGCGACCCTGGCTCACTTCAGATGGAACTGAACGGGGGGGATCCTAACCTGCATGCAGAAGTCTTAATGACTGCAACAAAGGACAACATCCCAGCTCTTTGCTTCATTGACCTTTGATTGTGTGAAAACACACATGTCCAGATTCAGGGATAGTTTCTTCCCAGCTGTTTGTTATCAGGCAACTGAACCATCATACCAACAAGTAGAGAGCAGTCCTGAGCTACGATCTACCTCATTGGACACCCTTGGACTATCTTTGATTGGACATCCACTGGATTTTATCTCGCGCTAAATATTATTCTCGTTATTCCCTTTATCATGTATTCGTACACTGTAAATGGCTCGATTATAATCATTTATTTTCTTTCCGCTGACTGGTTAGCATACAATAGCTTTTCACTGTACCTTGGTACATGTGACAGTAAAGTAACTGATTCCTGTCCTCCAATTTCTAATAAGGATATTCTCCAAATCCACCACCCAGCGTGTCATCGCCTCTTCATGACCTTGGCATTAATCTACACATGGGTCAATGTGAATAGTCGTTGAATGGGTCCTTCTTCACAATGGGTCAGGCATCTGTGGAAACAGAAACAGTTCCCTTTATCAAAATGGCTTCCTATTTGATTTTGACTAACAAAGGGGTTCTGGATGAAAGTACTTCAATTAGTGAAATTTGGGAGCAATATCTCATGACGAGGCAGCTGGACAATGATTGATAAGGCATCTCTAGATAGACACAAAATGTTGGAATAACTTAGCAGGTCAGATAGCATCTCTGGAGAAAAGGTTTAGGTGATGTTTTGAGTCAGAACCCTTCTTCAAATGGCTTTTCAAACTCTCATCTGGTTGTTATATGAAATTTGCAAAATCATATCAAATATTTAATTGCTTGTTTTCATTGCACATGTTTTGCATCACCAATGCTTTGTATTGAGCCTGTTGCTACTCTACACTGAATTGAATACATTTTATTAGCCAAGTATGTATACATACAAGGAATTTGCCTTGGTGCTTTGCTCGCAAGGATAACAACACAATATAGAGTAGACAATTAAATATAAAACATTATAATTTAAACATGTGAAGAATAAAAATATACCAGAGCAAAAGGAAGCTGCAGACTTTTGGATGTTGAATAGAGCTACTGCTCTTGGAAAAAAAGCTGTTTTTATATCCGGCTGTGGTGGCTTTGACAGTGCTAACATTACTCGAATTTGGAATAAGACCTGATTATACATGGAGTCGTAGAGTCACACAACAGAATCTAGGACCATAGGTCATAGCATTCAGGATCGAAGGACGTACCTTTAGAAAGAAGATGAGGAGGAATTTATTTAGTCAGAGGGTAGTGAATCTGTGGAATTCATTGCCACAGAAAGGCTGTGGAGGCCAAGTTATTGGATATTTTTAAGGTAGTGATTGATAGATTCTTGATTAGTACAGGTGTCAGAGGTTATCGGGGATAGACAGGAGAATGGGGCTGAGAGGGAGAGATAGATCAGCCATGATTGCATGGCGGAGTAGATATGATGGGCCAAATGGCCTAATTCTCTCCTATAACTAATAAATGTATGAACTCAGAACATGAAAGCAGGCCGTTGAGCCCAACTTGTGCAGGCTGAGCAAGATGCCCCATCTAAGTTAGTCCCGCTTACCTGCATTAGACCTATATCCCTCCAAACCTTTCCTGTCCATGTACTTGGTGAAATGTATTTTAAATGCTGTTATAGTACCTGCCTCAACTACCTCCACTGCCAGCTCATTCCACATAACCACTACCCACAGTGAAACAGTTGTCCCTCGGGGACGCCACGATTAGGACGCCACGATTGCGCAGTGGTAGAGTTGCTGCCTAGCAGCGCTTGCAGTGCCAGAGACTCGGGTTTTTTGATCCTAACGACGGGTGCTGTCTGTACGGAGTTTATATGTTCTCCCCGTGACAGCGTGGGTTTTCTCTGAGATCTTCGGTTTCCTCCCACACTCCAAAGCCGTACAGGTTTGTAGGTTAATTGACTTGGTATAACTATAAATTGTCCCTAGTGCATGTAGGACTGTGTTAATGTGTGAGGATCACTGGTCGGTGTGGGCCGAAAGACCTGTTTCCGCGCTGTATCTTTAAACTAAACTAAACTACACTAAATCTCTACCTTCTCATCTGAAACCTTCGTCCTCTGGTTCTTGATTCCCCTTCCCTGGATAAAACATTCTGTTCATTCACCCTATCTATTCACCTCATGATTTTATACACCTCTGCTCAGCCTCCTGCACTCTAAAGAATGAAGTCCTAGACTACCCTACCTCTCCCTATTGCTCAGGCCCTCGAGTCCTGGCGAAGTACTTCCATATCTCTAGTTTCCCTCTCCCCTGACTCTCAGTCTGAAGATGGAACTCGACCTGAAACGTCACACATTCCTTTTCTCCAGAGATGTTGCCTGTCGCGCCGAGTTACTCCATCTTTTTGTGTCCGTATACTTGTAAATCTTCTCTGCACCTTTTCCTGCAAGTAAAGCTGCTTCATTGTCTAATGTACTATGGTAAAGTGGGGTAGGATCCAAGGAAGTCACTGACCAAAGCACCTTACTTCCCCTTGTAAGCATGTGTTACTCGACACTACTTGTCCCCCTAAGCATTAAATTTATTGTGGAAATCAGATGGCTGGTTTAGTGCAGATAGATCATTATCTGTCAATATAAATCTTCAGCAGAATTAAATTATTGTTAGCTTCATCGTGCACATGGGCATCACAAAATAAACTAGATTTCCTTTATCATCTCCCACATGAAAAGAAGCACTGCCTGAAAAATATCCAAACCAATTTGACAATCCACCAAAAGTTATTGCTTCCCTTTCTCAATTTTGGAGCGCATTTCACTCAAAGCACCAAAAACCACAGGGGCACCGTGTGTTCTTGTTTCTTGCTTTGGTTCACAATTGAATCGGAGATTGGGACAATAATAACCCCAAGGCCCTTTCCACACTCACTGAACATCTTCTCATAAAAGTGTTGGAATAGACTTATTGCCTTGAGCAAGACTGGCATATTACATGCAAAACCACTGTTATAGCTGTAGTTTGCAATGCACATTTCTGTCTAAGTTCTGCCTAAACATGGTCACGAGACATGCACCAATGCACTATCACAGAATGTAAACATTTCCATAAAGACATAATTCCTTGATTACTTGAGTCATAATATGTTGCAGTTTCATTAATACAACCAAAAATAGACTTAAACAAAATATTTTGCAATCACCACATACAGTGGTCTAGCTAATTTGTCATTAAAATGACATAAACCGGTATTAATACATTTAACAGTTTTTAATTGTTAAAAGTACTACTAACTGCAAGTCTTTGGAGTTGTGCAATTGTGTGTTTTGGATAGTTTCACAGTAACTTAAATGCTTTGCCGTAGATTAAATATTCGTTCATATGATAAAAAATGTACAGGTTTGTTGGTTAATTGGCTTGGTAAAACTATGAAATTGTCCCTAGTATGCAGGATAGTACTAGTGTACGGGGTGATCGCTGGCCGGTGCGGATTCGGTGGGCTGAAGGGCCTGTTTCCATGCTGTATCTCTAAATTAAATTAATTAAACTAAAATGCTTGCAATATGTGATTAGTGCTGCACGTCCTCTGAAGAAGATTTGAGCAATTTGAAAACACAACAGATCACAAAGTCTTGGGACTGTGATCAATTTTGGGGCAGGGCCTCACCCTAGCAAATTGATTGTCGAACCATGACAAAAGGCAATGAAAACCATGATCATAACTGCTTTGGAGCATGCCTCACATACGAAGACTGGGTTCAGCCAATTCCACCCGGATTGCAGTGCAAGCAAATGGAAACGGGACACTGACCTTCCCAGAAACTCATTTTGCTCAATATATCACATTGACTATGATAAATGTATCTTCATGTCAAAGGGCGTCACAGAGAAATATTTTTGCATGACCATTTCCAGCAGACAGTAGGCAGATGGAACATATCTGTTGGGTGTCCATATGGAATGGATGTCTTTAAACTTATTACCTCACCTTTGCTAGGATTACTTCCTCTGTCACAAAATATTTTCCCATTCATTTCTGACAAATTCCTTGAGAAATTCAGTCATACGAAGGCCATCTTTAGAAAATCTTTCCTGATTTTTATTTCCATTGGGATCAATGAAAAATGCCACAGCATCTCATGGTGCCAGCTCAGTTCAGTTGGAGACATTCAGTTCTGAGTCGAGAAGGGTTCCACTTAGGAAAATTGAGTTCAAAGATGTTAATTATTTTTGTCAGTGTAGTACTTCTGGAGTGCTACATTTTGGATGAAGTATTCACCTCCAGTCTAGGATGGAAAAAATAACACTGGATCATCTTAAACTGTGAAAGGACGGGGAGCAATTACCATTATCTAGGATAATCTGATCCCTCGACCAGCACTATTTTACTTGATTATTTTGTCATTATTACACTAACGTTTGACATAATTTGCTTCGTACAAATTTACCATTGTTTTCCAATGTTATATGAGTGATCACAGTTCAAACCTTCATCAGTAGCTGTAGCATGGTTTTAAACATGATGAATGGTATTTTCTTTTTAGATCCACTGCCTACTTTAACTGTCCACTAAAATAGGCAGATAGGCCTCAGTGTGCATGTACCTGTCCAAGTGGATTGGTGTATGAATACAAAAGATTTAGAGGGATATAGACTAAATGTGACCAGCGGTTAGATAGGGCATCTTGGTTGGCATGGACAGGTTGTGCTGAAGGCCTGATTCTATGCTGTATGGATCTGTCACTCTATAACTCTATGGCTTGTGGTATAGCAGCACTCGGTTAATGTCTTATTCTATGTTAAACTCCCATGTACAGATTCCACAAATCAAATTAAAATGATTTCAAGAGAAAGATTGCTACCAAACAGAGCCTAGGAATATCATAGACATGTGTGAACATGAACTGGTAGGGGACCTGAATTTGCCGACATTGTTCGCAGAGTAAATTGCTTTGGCACAGAAAATGCAAGCAGTTCTAAAATTAAAAGTGCAGCTTTTACGGCTTATCTCATTTGTGTAGTAGCCACAATGCCCACATCTGTAGAATTCTGATATTAAACCACTCCATCTGGATAAACCCATTGACATGAGAGGACAAGCGACTGCAGATGCTGAATCTTCAGAAAAACACAAAGTGCTGGAGATACTCAATGGATTAGGCAGCATCTGGGGAGGGAATGGACAGGTATTATTTTGGATGGGGACCCTTCTTTCGACTGCTCATTGATATCACTGGTTTATATTTTCATGGCCCTTCTGATCTGCCAATGAGAGGACAACAAGCAGCTTGGGTGGCTTCCTCTTACCAATGGGAATGACAATCTGCAACCTGAAACAGGAGTAAAATCAGAAGTAAATAAATAAAGGGGAGTGGCAGATTGAGAGTTTCTGTTTGAATATCAATCCATGGGAACTATTTTTGTAGCATTTAAATGTCATTATAATGAGCAGTAAAATACTAATGGCATCAGATCAGATCGCTCGTCTCCTTCCCGCCCTGCAAATGAGCAGTAATTAAGAAAATCTTTATTGTCGAGAAATTCATCCTACATCTTTGACAAGTTTACAGGGATATGGATCAAAAACAGGCAGGTGGGACTAGTGTAGATGGGACATGTTAGTTGTTGTGGGCAAGTTGGTCACAAGGGCCTGTTTCCAAGCTGTATGACTCTATGGCGAGATCTGTAATGTTAAATGTGCTTTGTGGTGGTAACAGCATGTTCTATTCCTCTTCCAGAATTGAAATCCACTGATGTTGTTTCAACCTGCATCTTGCTGCCAATCCCAATGTGACAGTCCCACAGCTGCTCTGCGTTTCTGTGGTCATGCAGCCCCAAACGCACTGCAGGCATGGCCATCACTGCCCTTCAACATGGGACCGTGGGTTGTGGGCCTTGAGTGGGTTGTACACTGCAGAGGCTGGTTCATGGTGGAAGACCCCATGTTATTACACACTCCCTTTATGTTAAGTTTAGATTAGTTTATACAGCACGGAAACTGTTCGGTTGAGTTCTTTGTCACGTGTACCGAGGTACAGTGAAAAGCTTTTTCTTGCGTACGAAAAAAAGGCCTTCAGACCCACTGAGTCCACACCGATCAGCGATCCACACACACTGTGACTATCCTACACACACACACACACACTAGGGACTAAACCAAGCCAATTAGCCTACAAACTTGTGCCTCTTTGCAGTGTGGGAAGAAACTGGAGATCCCGGAGGAAACCTACGCAGGTCACGGGAAGAAAGTATAAATTCTGTACAAACAATCACTCGTAGTCAGCGTCGAACCCGGGTCTCTGGCGCAGCGCCACCATGCTGCCCTGATTTAGAAACACTTGAGAACATACAAAAGAAAAAATAAAATTGTTTTAAAAAATAACCTGAAATGTAGCTCTGTTTCGGCCTCCACAAATGCTGCTCAACCTGCTGAGTAATTCTAACATCTTCTGTTTTATATCAGCTTTCCAGCATCTTCAATATTTTGCTTTTGTGCGTCCTGTAATTCCCGGCCCTTCAATCATTTTAATGGACCTGTGAGGCAGCAGGAAATATGTCTGTTGGAGATCTTATTCTTGACAACCTGACTTTACATTGCAAAGAAGCGCTTGATGCCAAGATAAGTCAAGGGCCTCCTATCTATTCATTGCTCCAATTACACCAAGGCATGGAAAAGATAAGAAAGAGTATTTCTAGGAATAATGGTTGCTGTCAGCTTTCCTGTGCCTGTGGGCATCAAGCTTGTGAAGTAGGCTGTATTGTTTGTAATCATAGCATGCAATCCTTGAGGAAATTGCAACAAAAAACAATTAAAGAAGGAAGAGTTTCTGAGAATTTAAAGGAAAACAGACATTAAAGGGTCTGTCCCACCAGCATGCGACTGCATGCGGCGAGCGCGACCTAACGTGGTCGCTTGAGCCATACAGCCTCGTGTGGCCGGTCCCACTTCGATCGCCGGAGCCATATGGAGTTCTGCGGAGCTGGTCCCGACATCGCGCGGGGCTCCGAAAAACTGACACTGTTCAAAATCCCGCGCAGCAACGGGCGACAGGCCCGCAGCTGCATTGAGGCAGTACGCAACGTCTCGATGTCGTACGCAGCGTCATGACGCCGTATGCAGCGTCTGGACACCGTACGCAGCACGTGGCATTGCGCGATGCCGTCACCGCCCGGCATGCCGTTGCGAGATGACGTCATCGCCCGACGCCGTGCGACGCCTAAATTTAGTCGGCCCGCCCTCTGCCCAGCTGATTGGTGAGTATGATGTCGGGACCAACCCCATATGGCTCTGCGGTTCGAAGTGGAACCGACCCCTCAAGGCCATACGGCTCAAGCCACCACGTTTGGTCATGCTCGCCGCATGCAGTCGCATGCTGGTGGGACAGGCCCTTAAATAAAGGCATGAAAATGTGTAGAAAGCCCAGGGAAGAAGTAGAAGTAAATGCAATACTAGCAAGAAGAGATAAAAGCAAACAGATTGAATTGTGATGTGCAACAAGTCACTTAGCAAAAGGTATAAAATACATTTCAATCTCCTTTTATGGTGTGATTTTGGTTTCTCAGTCAGCTGCCAAAACAAGTAGGAATAATGGGTAACATTAAAGAGGACTTACAGGTAAATGGAAAGCCTCAGTGGCAATTGCAAGGACATCTATTCTAAACCTGATTTTCACATTCCAATGGATAGATCACTTGAAGAGTGCTTGGAAAAAAAATGCACTGAACTAGTCATGATTGACTGCTGGAAAAGGAGGTGAATTTAGCTGCATTGCAGTCAGTCCGCAGATGAAGAGCTGACAGGTGACTATAGTTATCACGGTGAACAGGCAACACATCCAGAATTGTACAACGTTCTCCTTCAATTACGCTCAAAACATTGCACTGCGCAAGTTTCTCAATGCAACTGTTGCGTGTTGTTTCCCAAACCCATTCACTCACGTAGCAAATTAAAACCTCCCATCCCTTTAACAGCTACTGACGAAGGTTTAAACTGTGATCATTCATATAATGTCCTTATTCATTGAAGCTCCAACTGGATAGAATTGGTGGACAGAACTATCTCCATATTAGATGTTGACCATGATTGCACAGTGGAATGCTGCTCCATGATCACTTCAATAATAGCATCGTAAGCTATTTGGCAGCTGAGTTACTGCATGACTGAAAATCATCCTGTTGAGATATGCCGTTGACAGCTATAGAATCGACAGTCTCGACTGCTAAGCTTAAGTTGTTACTGTGGAGTGACATTTCAGATCTGTTCCGAGTACTCAAAATTCTATTTTCAAAGTTCTCTGATATGTCAGAATGAGCTGGGAAATTTCATACAAAATTTCAATGGCATTCCTAATTGGACAACGGGTATCTGACATTTGGTTTGATAATACCATTGAATCAACTTAGGAGACTTCACAACTTCACATAGATAGTGTAGAAATGCATGCTGTTGCACAAGAGTCTGAAGAAGGTCCCAACACAAAATGTCACCTATCCATGTTCTCCAGAGACGCTGCCTGTCCCGTTGAGTTACTCCAGCTTTTTAGGACAGACTTGGAGGAATGCAGATTGCCCAGAGCTGAGGGAGTCTGCAGTGAGGCAGAGAATCAATGCCGTGCAAGGATTCAAACATGATTCTTGATTAGTACTCAGAGATTATGGGGAGAAGGTGGGAGAATGCAGTTAGGAGGGAGAGATAGACCGGCCATAATTGAATGGTGGAGCAACTTGATGGGCCGAATGGCCAAATTCTACTCTTATTCCTTATGATGGAATAATGACAAAACCCCAGGAGAGCTGCGTCTGAGCACCATGAGGTTGGGAAGCAGATCCCTCTACAAGGATGCCATAGGTGAGTTGAGAAGTCCTTGGGTTGTTAACAGGTGAGCCAGGTCCCTGAAAAACAGAGCACACGGCAACATCTAAGCCCTGCCCAGTTTATCATTCTGGTACCATTAGCCTTGAAACTGAGTATCTTGTGGCCTTGGTCATCATTCCCTGGGATTTCATCCATTCTAACCTCAGGAATCTGCCATCAAATAACAATGAACAAGTCGCATGTTCCACCAGAGGCCCAAACATATCACTGCCACACAGGCCATCAAAGACACCTACCGCTCCATGCCCCGCATGTATGCTAGAAAAACAGACCGTCAGGCTGTGCTTTTCTTCCTGCTTTCAAGTAGAGTCTGATGTGTGAAGATCTGCTACAGAAACCCATACAGTGCTGGTCTGAGGAAATGCGCAAGTCCCTATGTGACTGCTTTGAGTCTGTGAACTGAATCTCATTCAATGACACAGTGGCCACCCTAAATGAGGATGCCAATGGTGTCACAAAAAGTGTGTATGCCAAATAACCCTCGTGTGTGTGCCAAATAAGTAAATCTGAGTGCTCCCTAATGGGAAGCTGTGAATGGATTGAAGTCCAAGTCTGAGACATTCATGACTGGTAACCCTGATCAGTACAGAAAATCTAGAGATGACGTTTATAAAGTCTTCAGGTATGCCGAGTGACAATACTAGACCCAATACTAGACAATACTAGTCCACACTGACTAACCACACAGACACCCGTCGAGTGTGGCAAGGCTTGCATCTTATAATGGGCAAGAAAGCAAAGTTGGGCAGAGTCACAGGCTACAAGAATGAAGGAAATAGCCAAGTGGATCTAAAAAAAGAAGGGTCATGCTGGCAACAGAAACATTTACGTCAAGGAAAGGAAGCGGGAACTGACGAAAAATGTAAATAGGAGATGCTGTGCTGAAGTGATAGACTTGGGCAGTTAACTGGAATAAAGTGGAAAAGCAGAGTGGTAGCATGAATTACACAGGGACATAGCAGAACATCAGAATGAACTGGGAGAGGGAAAGGTGGAAAGAAAGCAGGCATAAACTAAAATAACAGAAATCTAGAGAAAGAGCGGATCTGTGTATGTTATGAAGTCGGATAGAGTATCTTGTTGTGCTGAGCTGAACTGAGCATCAAAATGTGGAGAAAAAGAGTCATTGTTGAAGTGACCTTGGGAATGTCGTACTTAGCCAGGGTTAGTTGCAAAAGCAAATTAGTTCCAATTTTAATCTGAGTCACGTTATAAGAATATGCATTTTATAGCAGGTTGCCAAAGTAGCATGTTGCCTGGTTTTACAGAGCATTGGAAAGGACTGTATTATATGACAGGAATAAATTAGGCTTCTTACCCACAACCATGAGGTTAAAATGCTCAATTATTTCCTACTTTAGAAAATCGAAGATTTATTGATTGTGCAGTAACAATTTGCTTAATAGTGATCAATGTTTAAAAAGCTGCTCGGCAGAACACACTCCAGACCTTGCTGAAGTACACTGTCAGTTCTTTGGATTTCTGTTTCACGCTGTTACGTGCTTACGATATGATACGATACAAAACAATACAATAAGATACGATACAATATGAAAGTACGATTATTCAAGTTATTCATCCCAGGAGGAAAATTGATCTGCCAACAGTCATAAAACAAAATAATATATGAAAAATGAAATTAAAGTGATGAGTGGAAAGGATTGGGGATGTGCAAAGATTGGGGAGGGGGGAGAGGGGAGTCAGTCTACCCCACGACAGAAGGGGGAGGAGTTGTAAAGTTTGATAGCGACAGGGAAGAAGGATCTCCTGTGGCGTTCTGTGCTGCATCTTGGTAGAACCAGTCTGTTGCTGATGTACTCTTCAGGTTGACCAGTGTGAGGAGCATCCTCCCCTCTAAGACCACCTCCCATGAAACAACACCGCCCCAGGACAGGGCCAGCCCTCCTGATGAGTTTGTTAATCCTTAATTATTATAATATCGTTATTTATATTTTGTTATTCCAAGTACAAGCAAAGAATATCCTTCATACCTACAGAACAATTTACAAAGCCCATATAACTATTTGTTTTCACGTCAAGGCCATTCTTAACGTGCCAACTTAACTTGCCATCAGTTTTGCCCTTTAGTTGCTGTTAATTCTGCCCATTTTCAAGGTTGGCCAAAATATGTATGTGATTTTAACCTTGTCCACTGGAGCTGTCGGGGCTGTAAGTGATGGGGTCTGAAGGACAGACCACTGCAGAGAGAGGAAGGCAGTTTGGAAAACCTCCAAAAAGGCTCCGAACTATATAGACTATAGGGGGCATTACTTTTGACTGCACTATGTCAGGGTGTAAGGGGTTATGGGGAGAAGGCAGGAGAATGGTGTTGAGAGGGAAAGATAGATCAGTCATGATTGAATGGCAGAGACTTGATGGGCCGAATGGCCTAATACTGCTCATAGAACTTATGAACATTATTGTTTATTTATCTGTTCTGTGTGACCACTTCCTTTCTGCGCTGTATATTGATTTTAGAAACAGTACTACCCTATATCGCTGTGATTTTTGGCCATCTTACTCACACTCCTCCTCCGCTGAGGCAGCCCCGAGGATTTTTCCGATTGATTAAAAATAAAAAAGTTATGAGTGTTTAAGAAGTCTTGCGATCAGCTGATTGGTCCTCCTACCTGTCAATCACAATGATGAAAGTTACGCCCCTTTAAGGGGGAGGGCAGGACAATAAAACCCCGGATGCCAGGACATGAGTTAATCACTCTGAAAGATCACGAGGGAGAGGCCACAACTCTGCTGTGAGTCTACTGAACTGTGAGTCTACCCTTTCTGTGCTTTATGTGGCTATGTGGTTTATGCGGTTATGTGCTTTATGTTGATAACCGTTTTTGTGCTTGCAATAAATGAGTTGTTAGCCAGCAATGTGCTTGCAATGAATGATGATTTGTTAACCCTTAATGTGCTTGCAATAAATGATTTGTTAGCCCTTAATGAAACGAAATGAGTTGTTTGGCCTGCCCTGTGCTTTTGCTTTTGCTTTGGCTTTGTTTTACTTTGCTTGAGCTCACCTGAAATGAAAGCAAATGGATTGTATTGTTGGCTAGCCCTGCCTGCGCTGTGCTTTTGCTTTTGCTTTGCCTTTGCTTTGCTTGAGCTCATCTGAAATCAAAAATCTGCTTACCCACCATACGACCTCCAGGTCTCTCAGATCGGCTGACTTGGGGTTATTGACCATCCCGCGGTCTAGGCATAACCTCAGGGGCGACCGCGCTTTTGAGTTTCAGCTCCTAGACTATGGAACAGCATTCCTCTTCCCAACAGAACTGCCCCCTCCATCGACTCTTTCATATATATATATATATATATATATATATATGTATATATGAAGTTGTTTTTGTTCAATATGGGTTTCACAGAGTACTATGTTTACCTGTCTGTTGTGTTACTGCAGGTAAGAATTTCATTGTTCCGTTTCAGGACATATGACAATAAAACACTCTTGACTCTCTTTACTTTGAAATGTGGGCAAATGGGACTAGTGTAGATAGAAACATAGAAACATAGAAAATAGGTGCAGGAGTAGGCCATTCGGCCCTTCGAGCCTGCACCGCCATTCAATGTGATCATGGCTGATCATCCAACTCAGTATCCCGTACCTGCCTTCTCTCCATACCCCCTGATCCCTTTAGCCACAAGTGCCACATCTAACGCCCTCTTAAATATAGCCAATGAACTGGCCTCAACTACCTTCTGTGGCAGAGAATTCCAGAGACTCACCACTCTCTGTGTAAAGAATGTTTTCCTCATTTCGGTCCTAAAGGAATTCCCCCTTATCCTTAGACTGTGACCCCTTGTTCTGGACTCCCCCAACATCGGGAACAATCTTCCAGCATCTAGCTTGTCCAACCCCTTAAGAATTTTGTAAGTTTCTATAAGATCCCCCCTCAATCTTCTAAATTCCAGCGAGTACAAGCCAAGTCTATCCAATCTTTCCTCATATGAAAGTCCTGACATCCCAGGAATCAGTCTGGTGAATCTTCTCTGTACCCCCTCTATGGCAAGGATGTCTTTCCTCAGATTTGGAGACCAAATCTGTACGCAATACTCCAGGTGTGGCCTCACCAAAACCCTGTACAACTGCAGTAGAACCTCCCTGCTCCTATACTCAAATCCTTTCGCTATGAATGCTAACATACCATTTGCTTTCTTCACTGCCTGCTGCACCTGCATGCCTACTTTCAATGACTGGTGTACCATGACACCCAGGTCTCGTTGCATCTCCCCCTTTCCTAATCTGCCACCATTCAGATAATAGTCTACCCTCATGTTTTTGCCACCAAAGTGGATAACCTCACATTTATCCACATTATACTGCATCTGCCATGCATCTGCCCATTCACTCAGCCTATCCAAATCACCCTGCAGCCTCCAAGCATCCTCCTCACACCTAACTATACCCCCCAGCTTGGTATCATCTGCAAATTTGGAGATGTTGCATTGAATTCCCTCGTCCAAATCATTAATATATATTGTAAATAACTGGGGTCCCAGCACTGAGCCTTGCGGCACCCCACTAGTCACTGCCTGCCATTCTGAAAAGGACCCGTTTACTCCTACCCTTTGCCTCCTGTCTGCTAGCCAGTTCTCTATCCACATCAATACTGAACCCCCAATACCGTGTGCTTTAAGTTTGTATGCTAATCTCTTATGCGGGACCTTGTCGAAAGCCTTCTGAAAGTCTAGATATAACACATCCACTGGTTCTCCCTTATCCACTCTACTAGTTACATCCTCAAAAAATTCTATCAGATTTGTCAGACATGATTTACCTTTCGTAAATCCATGCTGACTTTGTCCAATGATTTCACCACTTTCCAAATGCGCTGCTATCCCATCTTTAATAACTGACTCTAGCAGTTTCCCCACTACCGATGTTAGACTAACTGGTCTGTAATTCCCCGCTTTCTCTCTCCCTCCTTTTTTAAAAAGTGGGGTTACATTATCTACCCTCCAATCCTCAGGAACTACTCCAGAATCTAAGGAATTTTGAAAAATTATCACTAATGCATCCACTATTTCTGTGGCTACCTCCTTGAGTACTCTGGGATGCAGACTATCTGGCCCTGGGGATTTATCGGCCTTCAATCCGTTCAATTTACCCAACACCACCTCCCGGCTAACCTGGATTTCACTCAGTTCCTCCATCTTATTTGACCCCCGTTCCACTGCTATTTCCGGCAGATTATTTATGTCTTCCTTAGTGAAGACAGAACCAAAGTAGTTATTCAATTGGTCTGCCATGTCCTTGTTCCCCATGATCAATTCACCTGTTTCTGACTGCAAGGGACCAACATTTGTTTTAACTAGTCTCTTTCTCTTCACATATCTATAAAAACTTTTGCAGTCAGTTTTTATGTTCCCTGCCAGTTTCCTTTCATAATCTATTTTCCCTTTCCTAATTAAGCCCTTTGTCCTCCTCTGCTGCATTCTGAATTTCTCCCAGTCCTCCGGTAGGCTGCTTTTTCTGGCAAATTTGTATACCAGAAATTTGCCAGAATGCTAGATGGGGCACCTTGGTCGGCATGGATGGGTTGGGCCGAAGGGCCTGTTTCTGTGCTGCCTGACTCTATGACTCTAACCTTTAACTTGGCTCCCACCCGCCCCAGCCAGTGGCCTGAGCCCCGGTCTGGCCACATGATTGACCGTGTCACTTGCGGCAATGTCCTGCCGTGTTTTCACCAATGATCAATAGGACATAAAGAAGGTTGTTGTGCTCTGCATGTGTAACTAACTGGTCCTCATTAATGAAAAGGTCAGTGAGGAGTATCTTATTTCACCGGTGTGTAACCATGGCTGGCTGTTGGCCTCAGGAATGCGGGGCTGGAGGTAACTTGCTTTGTGAGTGGGCTTCAGTGCAGTCCCCTTCACGGTCTGTCGCCAAGACAACTGAAAAGCCGTACTTTTGAGAGAAAAAAAATAAAAGCCCAGGCTTTGAATGAATCACCTCAATCTTTTGCAAGCGAACGTCAATGATTTAGGATTTCCAGACAGCACTATTTCACCCTTACCCCCACATTTTCTTTTTCCTGAACTTCTTTCGGTATGGGGTCTGAAAGCGACTGAGACTAGTGATAATTACATCCATTATGAAGGTGTTGGCACATTTTGTTTAAAAGATATCTCTTTGTCCTCAGCATTTATCTTCTCCACGGCCTGAATGTTCTACCATTCAAGATAGCATTAAGGAAGCCACAATGATTTTTTTCCTGGTCTGGCAATTATTAGCTGTATCCTGTCCACAGGGAACAGTCTGCAGCTTGCTTCTGATAAGCTGCTGCTGTTGTACTTAATCAACTCCTGCAATAAAACACAGCTACAAGCATTAACTGAAGATTCATCGCAGTCAATAGCTATAAATTCAGGCTGCGAAACATTCACTATCAATGCATGTGCCACTTTCACACCTAATAAAATTAGCTGTACTGTTAATAAGACTGGCAAAACCCAGGCTTTCCAACAATCTGACCTACCTGGCAATCACAGCTCATTTATAATCAATAGCAATCTGTATTACTGGAGCTATTGTTACATATTCAGTTTATTAATTTATTGCAACATTAGCTCCTGCCAGGGTTTTTATTAATATGTGAATTAAATAAACCACATCTTTGCAATGTCATTCACGCATATTTTCTGAGACAACTGTTTTCTACTGCAGTTGATGTTATATCACTCAATTACATCATTTATTTACAATAACAAAATGGCAATGCGTTTTTATAAAAGATGAAATATGCTACTTAGACACGACACATAGCTGGGAAGGTGTTAAGGATCATATAACAAATAGCTTTGGATGTTTGCCGAACAGGGTAATAATGCTTGGAGCGTATTCTATTCCAGATAAAGATTATTCAGGGGCTATCTTCTTTTTGTGGGCAAGATCCCATCTTATCATTCAAAGCAACACAAGTCCATTTTTGTCCTTCGGTAGGACACCTATGTAGATTGTAGCATAACAATCCTCATACCCAGCCCTCCACCCACCCTACTTCCTCCATGACGGAGACATTGCTGACCTTGGTGAAGTTGCTGAAGTCAGGGTGAGGTCATCGGGTTTTAATCCATCTGCAGGAATCCATGCCGTCGAGGGCATGTATCGCCCGAAAAAGGGAGGAGACTGGAGATGAAGTAATGGTACTAATCTATACTGGGAAGCTGGCAAAAGTCCCTGCTTCACAAGCCACTTGTGATAGTAAATTGGCACCTTTTTTGAGGACAGATTAAAAACGGAGTTCCAAAAATCTATAGGAGCCTTTCAGGCCACAACCCTAGTCTGGAGGCCCTTGTCGGTGATATTGGATACGTGGAAATTGCAGCTATTCACAATTGAGGGTGAAAAAGTGGAATCCAAGGGAAATCTGACAGCATAAGTCATTCAATGAGCTCAGCTCCTTGTTATGTCAGTGGTTTTGTGTGGGGCAGATTTTCATTAAATATTTATAGTCCTCCCTCCATTAACAGCTTCAGTTAAAAGAAAAAAAGACACGTTCCTTTACTGCTAATCACCCCCTTCCCAGAACAACCCAAAATACTTTCAAGTTTTTTTTTTAAGTGGTCACTATTATGGAGTGGGAAATATGGGGTGCAAACAGCACCCAGCAGGTTTGCTAAACATGGAATTTCACTTTATTTAGCTGGGAAAAGAAAGGGGATGGAAAGAAAACAACAGGGAAAAAATGATGGGCTGTGATGTTTAAAAAAGACACAAAGTGCTGGAGTAAATCAACGGGCCTGGCAGCATCTCTGGAGAACATGAATAGATGAAGTATTGGGTTGAGACCCCAACTTAACAAAAATCTGAGCTCAAACGTCACCTATCCATGTTCTCCAGAGATGACCCGTTGAGTTCCTCCAGCATTTTTTTGAAAAGTTGTATTTGTTTCACTTGGGTCTCTCACTTAATGTCATTTCTAGAAGATAATCAGTAACTGGCACGGGATACGTATGCACACCTATATTGTTGGGAAACTAAGTCACCTCTTACTGACCCCACTCTCGCTCCCTGTCCTATATTGAGGTAAATTGGAAAAGCACAAGTGAATTTCCATCCTATCAGGAGATGCCGAAGTTGGTAATCTCATCAGAAAAGGGTGCAAAAGAATATCTAAAGAAGCACTGTTCTTCCCTTTGATAATTTTCTACGGTAAGTTGTTAAGCACTGTTCAGCATTTGATCTACCTCAAGCAAACCCCTTTCCAAAGAACATTCCTTTGCACAGAGACCACAGGTGTTAGGGGAAGGGGGTGGTGCAGCGACACCTATCACCATTGTTCACACAAGCGGAGGGTAAACAGCAAGAAGCACAGTGTTCATGTCCAGCACCCCCACCCCCCATTGCCACCCCACCCCCTCCCCACTGTCCCCCAAAGACCCGATGAGGAATGATTGAAGACAACTTTCTGTCAGGCTGTAAAATTGACAATTGACTTTTTATTCCACTTTTCTCTCTTGGCTGAAATAGGGCTGGGAGGAAACCTGGAAAAAGCTCTAATCCATCGTGTAGTTTTATTCGACTGGGAAAAAGAAGGAAATGAAAAGAAAACAACACTGAGGAAAGGTGTCAGGCAGTTCAGGTTACTTTCCTGATGAAAGTTCTGTTAGATAATAAAGAACTTAATAATATTCTATTAACATTATATGCAATTCAGTACCGTTGCTTACTTATGCAATCTAACAAACCTCACGTAAATGTTACAGACTATAACTGTTGAAGCTTTCCTCTCGCAGCTATTTGAACTGGTTAATAAGATTACTCTCCTGACATCATCCTCAGCTATTCATTATTCTTTATGCAAACAAAAACTATCACATTTACAGAGGACATTTCAATACACCTATTATACTGTGTACACCTCCCTGGCTGTGCCTGGTCCCCAGCTGGAAGAATTTTGCAAATATAATTGATTGAGGTTTGAATAACTACCTCCACCTCCTCTGCCCCAAGGGCATCACACAACTGAGTATTTATCAGCTGGATTTCTGACTTTAGATAGTATTTCAATGAGAGTTGCAATAGTAGCAATCAAGGTAACCAATATAGACACAAGGAACTGCAGATGCTGGTTTACAAAAAGAATACACAAAGTTCTGGAGTAACTCAGTGGCCAGGCAGCATCTTGGGAGAATGTAGATAGGTGACGCTTCGGGTTGGAAGAGTCGCTACCCAAAAGGTCACTTCTCCATGCTCTCCAGATTTGCTGCCTGTGTTATTGAGTGACTCCAGCACTTTGTGTCTTTTAACCAAGGTAACCAATTCATAATCAGGCCCAGTACAAAGGTTTGAGTGTGAAGCTGCTCCACTGGAACTCCTAATGAATATGACATGTCTCCTCAAATAAGGTGTGATTTTGGAATTAGATGATTGGGGAACAGAAAAGGAACTTGGAACTATAAAGCACCTCAGAATTGCCCAAATCACTGGAGAAAATGAATGGGTGACGTTTCGGATCGAGATCCTTCTTCAGACTAAGAGTCCGGGGAAGGGGAAACAATAGATCAATACAGTGATATGCAGAGAGAGATAGAACAAATGAAAGAAAGATATGCAAAAAAGTTACTATAATTTAAAAAAAACAGGCCATTGTTAGCTGTGGGCTAGGTGAAAACAGGTTACAGACAATGAGACACAACAAGACCGCTTTGAAGCTTGTACGACTTGGGTGGTGGAGGGACGGAGAGAGAGGGGATGCAAGGGTTACTTGAGGTTAGAGAAATTAATGTTCATACTGCTGGGTTGTATACTGCCCAAGCAAAACATGAAGTATTGTTCTTCCAATTTGCATTGGCCTCATTCGGACAATGCTCTTTGCAAATAGATACTGTTGCAATAAACATGAGAGTCCATTTGCATACAAAAAGTTCTCATAGAATCCACTAAAAACAGCATTTAAACAGACCCTTTGCCATGCTGAACATCAATACCCATTTACGCTCATCCTACCTTAATCAGAAAGATCAATTTGATGATGACCTAAAATCCTCCTGTATTGATGTTGACTGAGTGATAAATATTGACCAGGACACAGATGATATAATGTCTACCTGTCTCTAAAAAAATATTCCATACAATCTAGGTGTCCTGAATGTTGTGGGGTTTAAACTTTAAAAGAATGCCTAGTGTAATCAATTGCCGAGTGATTGGCCATACCAATCAAGCAAGGGTAATCAAACTCTGATAGCAGGAATAGGCCTTTAGTCCAAATACTTCTAAAATCTGAATGCACCAGAGACTCTGAGTCTTTTGCCCAGAATAAGTGAATTGAGGTCAGAGGACATGGGTTTAAAGTGATGGGGGAAAGATTGAATAGGAATCTGAAGGGTAACTTCTCTAATTAGTGGGTGTATGGAACGAGTAGCCCGAGGATATAGTTAGACAGTTACTGTGAGAAAAGGGGAAGTACAATGGGATTTGGGGGTCCTTGCACATGAGTCTATGAAAATAAGCATGCAGGTACACCAGGCAGTGAACAAAGCGAATGGCATGTTGGCCTTTATAACACGAGGAATTGAATTTAGGAGCAAAGAGGTCCTTCTGCAGTTGTACAGAGCCCTAGTGAGACCACACCTGGAGTATTGTTTGCAGTTTTGGTCCCCTAATTTGAGGAAGGACATTCTTGCTATTGAGAGAGTGCAGCGTAGGTTTACAAGGTTAATTCCCGGGATGGCGGGACTGTCATATGCTGAGAGAATGGAGCAGCTGGGCTTGTACATTCTGAAGTTTAGAAGGATGAGAGGGGATCTCATTGAAACGTATAAGATTGTTAAGGGCTTGGAAACGCTAGAGACAGGAAACATGTTCCCGGTGTTGGTGGAGTCCAGAACCAGGGGCCACAGTTTAAGAATAAGGAGTAAACCATTTAAAACGGAGACGAGGAAACACTTTTTCTCAAAGAGAGTGGTGAGTCTGTGGAATTCTCTGCCTCAGAGGTCAGTGGAGGCAGATTCTCTGGACGCTTTCAAGGGAGAGCCGGATAGGGCTCTTAAAAATAGCGGAGTCAGGGGATATGGGGAGAAGGCAGGAACGGGGTATTGATTGGGGATGATCAGCCATGATCACATTGAATGGCGGTGCTGGCTCGAAGGGCCAAATGGCCTACACCTTCACCTATTGTCTATTGTCTATTGTCTATTGTCTATTGTCTAGACAGGTACATCGATTGGACAGGGATGGAAGGATATGGGCCAAACACAGGCAGGTGTGACTAGTGTAGCTGGGACATGTTGGCCGGTTTAGCCAAGGTAGGTCGAAGGGCCTGTGTCGCTCTATGACTCTATGACTATGACACCAGAATTTGGGATTCCTTTTGAATTGAATTCTAAGAGTCTGACAGTTATTGTTCGAATAGTGCCCATAGAATGTATACATCCACCTAATTAGAGAAGTGATTACAAATCAAAGGAAGCTTCCTATGTTGGAGACCTGAAATAAAATCAGAAAATACAAGAAATAATCAGCAGGTCAGCAGCATCTGCCGACGGAAAGGGAAAAGTAAACGTTTGAGGATGAAGATGGTTCAATGGTCAATGTTGCTTTTATAGCCACGTGCAAATGCACAGTGGAATTATTTTCTTACATTAGGTCCAGTAAGGTATTGCCATTCCTAGGCACAATCCCTGATTAGCAAAGTGTACTGAAATAGTCTAATGAGCCCGCATGGAAGAGGCGCCAGGTTTTGGTGCCATTTTCAAAGTCTAGCCTGTGCTCTAGGTCTTATGAGCATTGTCGAGACCCAGGTTGCTGGCAGGCTCCAGCCTTCACCTCCCTTGGGTAAAGTAAAGTAAAGTAAAGTATCCTTTATTGTCATTCAGACCTTTCGGTTTGAACGAAATTTTGTTCCTTGCAGTCATACATTTAATAAAATGACAAAACACACAATAAACACAAATTAACATCCACCACAGTGAGTTCACCAAGCGCCTCCTCACTGTGGTGGAAGGCAAAAGTCTTAAGTTTTTGTGTCTTCCCTCCTTGCTCTCCCTCTGTGCTGAGGCTATCCAGGCCTCCGAAGTTGTGACCCCGCCGGGTGTTGGTAAGTCCCACGGCTGAATCCGAGCTTCGTCAACGGGCTGGTTCAAACTCCGCATCCCGGGGTGGTTGAAGCTGCCGAAGCTGCCGCCCTCCAGTCCAGCGGACAAAGCTGTTGCCGCGGGAGCTCTGAAAAAACAGGTCACCAAACTGTGACCTGCAAGCTCCCGACGATGTCGTCTGCTGGGCCCGCGGCTGAACCTCCAAGGTTGGGCCGCCATACCGGCGGGACACCTCCTCAGCACCGAATCAAGCCGTCGCCGTCGCCGCCGCCGCCGCCGGAGCCCGCCACAGCCCCGAAGTCGGCCAGCCTCGTGTTGGTAAGTCCTGGCTGGCTCTGCCTCCGGAGCCTCGGGTCGGTTGAAGTTGGAGGCTGCCAGCTCCGCCATTAGGCCTCAGAGCAGACGGAGACGGGGGAGACGACATTAAAAAAAGTTGCATCCTCCCCGAAGGAAGAGACTAAAACATGTTTCTCCCACCCTTACACACTCTAATAACTCAAATTAATTGGCTAAAACAGGACAAGGACAACAAAAAAAGAAAAAACAGACGGACTGCAGGCGAGCCGTGGCTGCTAGGGCAGCGCCGCCACTTCCGGATTGGTGCATCAACTAGTGAGCCAACGTCTCCTCACCCGTCCACCTTTGTGCCATGGGGATGCCTCCTGCAGCCTCATCAGCAGAATGAGTCGACAGGGTTTCAGTTAAACAACATTATCTTAAACACAAAAGGCTGGAGTAACTCAGCGGGACCGGCAACATGTCTGGAGAGAAGGAATTGGTGATGTTTTGGGTGGAGACTTCTTCAGACTGAAGAAGCAATTCGATCCGAAACATCACCCATTCCTCCTCTCCAGAGATGTTGCCTGTCCCACTGAGTTACTCCAGCCTTGTGTGTCTATCTTTGGTTGAAACCAGCATCTGCAGTTCCTTCCTTGATATCATCTTAAAGGCAGCATCTCTGATTGTACTGTGTTCCCACACTACTGCCTGGAACATGAGCCAAGATAGTTCCAAAAATGGGCCTTGAACATGCAGCTCTGACTCAGAAGCAAGATAGCAAGATAGCAAGATACTATAAATAGTCCACTGACACTCACTGTCTAGTCAGGAAGAAAGGCCATTTCATTAGGTGTCAAAATAGGCTTTCATCGGTGGAACTGTGCCTATTGTAGGGTTTATCCAGTTAAATGAGTCAGACTACAGGATGTAAACTACTTAATATTATTTATTCAATAATATTTTTTGGGGAAACGGAATGTTTCAATGTATTAATGTGATTTTTTAATCCTTGAGTAAACTTGTCATCTTGTTTTTCCTTTGCATAATTTTATCTGCATGAACTACTTTAATCATAAACTTACTTTCATCTTAATGTCTCTGGGTCAGGATAAGGTTATATCTTAAATATTTAAAACAGCATTGATTAGCAGAAGAAGTTGTTAATCTAATATTTATGAAATTTTGTTGCAATAACAAAATATTTTCTTTCTTTACTTCATCGAGTAAAGAATCAACATATATCTTGGAATTAATTAGATCCCCAACTCTTCAGCGTCTTCCAAAAGTTAATGATGCCTTTGATTTCCTTCTACCCAGCCCACCCATCCACCCCTTTCCACACCAAACTATTCCTCTCACCCTCTTGCCCATCCACAACAAAGGTTTTAGATATGATTTGAGCGGCACAGTGACACAGCAGTAGAGTAGTTGCCTGACAGCACCAGAGCCACAGGTTCGATCCTGACTATGGGTGCTGTCTGTACAGAGTTTGCATGTTCTCTTCATGACTGCATGGGATTTCTCCGGAGGCTCTGTTTTCCACCCATATTCCAAAGACAGGCAGGTTTGTAGGATCATTGCCTTCTGTAAATTGTCCCTAGTATGTAGGGTCGAATTTGTGTATGCGTGATCGCTGGTTAGCGCAAACCCGGTGGGCCAGAGATGCTGTATCTCTAAATTGAAAACTAATTTCTCAGTAGCAGGTTCAACTTCACTTTATACCAAACAGAGGTCTGCATTGGACTGCTTTGTGGACATAGTGACTTCATTCTGTGGATAAGGAGTTATTTGAAAAGCAAGGCCATGATGTTGACGATGCAACTAATTACGTATCACAGGAGATTGACATTTGTCACAATATATCCCCTTCTTTTCCATTTGTTTGTTATCTTTTCAAAGTAACAAACAGCCTCCAACATTTACTCTCAGGATGTAAGTCTCACTAGTAACATCCCTATTTATTGCCTCTCCTTAGCTTTCCTAATAAAACTTTCTTGCCTTAGATAGACACAAAAAGCTAGAGTAGCTCAGTGGGTCAGGCAACATCTCTGGAGAAATGAATAGGTGATGTTTTGGGTCGAGATCCTTCTGCTGAGTGTGGCGCTGTTGAATATGGCTGCCCCGCCAGCAGCTGTTCGTCCTTTCATCCTTTTTTAATTTTTAGTCTGTCAAAAAGTTTTGTTTTGGAGGTCTTTTAGTCTTTTTATGTGGGGGATGGTGGGGAGGGGGGAGGGGGAAACAGTTTTTCTTAGTCACCACCTGGTCGAGAATGCGTCTGTCCTCCAAGCCGCATCTTCGCCCCCTCCTCGCGGCCTACCATCTGGATTGGCTCGGCCCGGCCTGCCAGAGACCGGCCAGAGCTTCAGCTTCAACACCGAAGTACCATCGCGGAGCGGACGATGCCATACCGGGGTCGCCGTGTTGGAGCTCCGGAGTGCTGGGACTGCCGACTTTAACAGCGTGCAGCTGTGGTCTATGGAGCTTCCAGCCGCAGGCGACGCTGACTTTAACAACGCCGGGCCCTGGGATCTTTTGCCGAGGATTGCCGTGTGGAGTTCTGCTCAGCTCGGCCTGTGGACTGCGGGAGCCGCGGTCTCCGGTAGGAAGTGGCCGATTCGGAACTCCAAGCCGCTGAGAGTGTTCTTCCGACGCCAAAGTTCCATCATCCGGCGAGAGGGCCTGAAGGTCGGGCCGCTGTTGCGGCGACTGCGGAGGCCTCAATAGGCCCCAACCAAGGGTGAACATAGAGGCAGATGATTGAACGTTTTTGCCTTGCCTCACAGTGGGAAACGTTGATTCCAGTGTGTGAGGATGTTCATGTTAAAATCTATCGTGTGTTGTGTTCTTTTTATTTGTATGGCAACCCAAATCTCGCTGTACCAATTGGTACAGTGACAATAAATGTAAACATGAACTTGAACTTGAAACATCACCTATTCCTTTTTCTCCAGAGATGCTGCCTGACCCGCTGAGTTACTCCAGCTTTTTTTCGTCATCTTCTGTTTAAACCAGCATGTGCAATTTCATTTCGGAGTCACGTGAGTGACTTCGTGAAGAGCCCGCCGGCGCGCATGATCGACATATCGTCGTACCGGGTTGCTGCGACGGCTGGCGGTGGAGCGCGCTCCTCGCCAGCCCTTCATAAGGGGCCACGGAGGTAAGTATCCTAACTTTAGTTGGTGGTCCTTGTTGTTGGTTATGTCTTGCAGCAAGGAAATGGATGGGAGTTCCAAGGGCCGGAGGACGTCAGGACGAGTTCGCCGGTCAACAGTTCCGGGGCCTTTACCATCGGCAGTACCTGCAACGCAGGCCGGGACTCAGGCGGAGATGTGGGTAAGCCCTGTGATTACAGGTCCAGATCCGCCAGCACACCACAGCTCGGAGGAGTTCGACGAGGAGGAGTGTGGTGTGCCGCCAGAGCAGGGGGACCCTGCCATGGCAGTCAGGTCGTCAGCGGGCTCGCTGGCGACCTTGAGCTAGGTGCGTGCGGCTGCACGGCCCGTTCCACTCAGCCCTCCGAGTAGGGGAAGGGCAGCAGCCCAGAAGCCTAACCCTGCCAGGGCTAAGGCATTGCCTGACACGGAGGAGCGGTCAGGTTCCAGGGCGAGACCCGGGGCGGCTGTGAGGTCCAGCCGGCACACCCCGACTCTCGACGCCGGGACGGGTCGGTTGAGTCGGGTCTCGTCACGGTCGCCGAGCCCCCCATGGATGGGTGGGCAAGACCATGCGTCGGCAAAGTCCACGATGTGGGCAGCCGGCAAGCCTGCGCGGGCTTCAGGCAGCCATGCTTCGGCTGGTGCCGACACCACGCCGCAAGTGCCCTTAGTGGCAGCGGCTTCAGCTCCCGCTAAACGGAGGTGGTTGAACACGCCTGCGCGGAAATCGCGCAGTTTCGCCTCGACTACCGGCACCGGCTGGGCCTCGATGAGGTGCGGGCCGATGATAGGAGCCCGGTTTTCTTTTCAGAGCCGGAGGACTCCGACCACCTGAGTGTTCAGGGTGAAGGGCGTATTGACCGTATGGAGCGGCTGCTGGAGCTCCTGCTTCAACGTCAACTACAGCAGGGCAGCAACAGGCACAGGGCGTCGTCACCAGCCTCTACCATCAGCCTGGAGCAGCAGGAGGAGGAGGTTTTGGTGGATTCCATACCACCTCCGTTGGAGGTGCCAGCGGAGGATCTTCTGGATGTGGCGACCAAATTTGCGGCCCCACATTCATCTGGACTTCCTTTAAACGCAAAGCTGGCAGCCACTGTGGACTTTCTTAACAACCAGCAACTACAGGAAGAAGTCCTCATTCAGGCAATGAGCCGTCTCAAGGCTCCATCCAATTGCAACTCCCTCAACGTGCCTGTGGTCAATACGCCGATATGGGGCAACATCAGTGCGGCTATCCGTCAACAAGAGGTAAAATTGCAAACCACCGCCGCCGCCGCCGCCCCGTCAACTCTTTGGGGAGGACCTCTCGAAGACAGTCAAAGAGCTTGACGAACAAGCCAAAACGGTGGGGATCATGCGCTCTCAGAGTGCCCCCACACAGTCAGGCTCAAAAGCTCCATACATTCGCTCACGAGGGTCTGCTAGTACCTCGACGAGGACCCACCCTCAAGCTCCACAACGACAGCAACATCAGACCCAGCACCAGGGGTCTTTTTTAGGACAGGGTCGGCAGAGACCCTGGTGGAAAACGAAGACGCCGCGCCCTCAAGCCAACCCAGCACCTCCACGTCCACCCACACGTGTCAAGGACCGCCGGTAACCACGGGGGTGAGGGGGTCTGGTTCTCTCTTTTCTCTTTGTTTAACTTCACATGTTGATGGTCGCCTTCGGCTGTTTTTGGGTGTATGGGCTAATTTTACTGGTGACGAGTATGTGTTGCAGAATATTCAGGGGCATAAAATTGAGTTTATTAATGGCGACATTCCTCCATCCCCGCACATGCCCGGTCGAACGTTTAAATTATCTGCTGCAGAACAGGCAGCAGGCTACAAGGAAATTTTAAGGCTTGAACAGAAGGTAGTGATTGAGAAAGCGGTGCATGAGCCAGTTGAATTTGTTTCGAATATATTCACCAGACCTAAGAAGGATGGAGGTTGTCGTGTCATTATTGATCTAACCCGTTTGAATACTTTTGTAACATATACTCATTTTAAAATGGATACGTTTGAAACAGCCATATCATTGATATATTATTTGATGGTTGCTTTATGGCATGCATCAATTTGAAAGACGCATACTATTCAGTATCCATCCAGAAATACGACAGGAGGTTTTTGAAATTCATCTGGATGGGGCAACTCTGGCAGTACAAGGTTTTGCCTAATGGGCTCACCACAGCCCCTAGATTGTTCACTAAATTAGTGAAACCAATTATGGCTTATTTGAGACAGCGACATCATATAGTTATTGCCTATTTAGATGATATCTTAATTGTGGGCTGCACCCTGGAATTGGCTGAACAGGGAGTTGCAGCTGCTGTCAATATATTTCAACAATTAGGGTTTATTGTCCATCCAGAGAAATCAAAGTTCTGCCCTGCCCAGGTGATTAATTACCTAGGGTTCACGGTGAACTCTATGAGCATGCGGGTTACCATACCAATTAACAAGATTGAGGAGGTTACCCAGGTGTGTCAAGGTTTAATCCGCACCAATATACCATCGACTCGGCATACAGCTACAGTAATTGGTAAGCTTGTAACTTTGTTTCCGGCAGCGCGATATGGACCTTTGCATTATCAGAGTTTGCAAAGAGCTAAAATTGCTGCGTTAAAACAGGACGCTGGTCATTATGATCGATCAATGCAGCTGCCGTCCGAAGCGATAAATGAGTTGCAATGGTGGGCGTGCCACATTAGCAGCTCATTCAAGCCTATCAGGGAGGCTAATCCGGTGGTATATTTGCAGACTGACGCAAGCTCCATTGGCTGGGGAGCTACGGATAATTGCTCTAGTTGTGGGGGCAGATGGGACACCCTTGAGTCAACGATGTTGTTGACTCAAGGGATTAACTATTTGGAGTTGCTGGCAGCATTCCACGGACTTCGTGCGTATTGTTCCAAGCTTGTTGGAGCACATGTCCATCTCAAAATAGACAACACCACAGCAGTGGCATACTTAAACCATATGGGTGGTACCAGGTCAGTTTTGTGTGACAAATTGGCTAACTCAATTTGGCTCTGGTGTGTTCAAAGAGACATTTGGATTTCAGCTACCTATTTGCCAGGTGAGCTTAATACTGTGGCGGACACCAGGTCACGCAAATTTAATGACAATATTGAATGGATGTTGCATCCTGAGATTTTTGCTAAAGTCACAGCCAAATTTGGTAAACCGGACATTGACCTTTTTGTGTCACGGTTGAACCATCAGATACCAACCTACGTTTCATGGGAACCAGATCCTGGGGCTATAGCGCTAGATGCATTCTCGCTGGACTGGGGGAATTGGTTTTTCTATGCCTTCCCCCCGTTTTGCCTCATCAGTCGGGTATTGCGTAAGATTCAGGCAGATGCTGCCAAGGGCATCCTTATTATACCCGACTGGCCCACACAACCTTGGTATCCGGTGGTCTTTGACATGCTCAACGAACCTTGGGTCCTTTTGAAGGGTTGCCCACAGTTGGTTACTCACCCTGTCTCAGGGGAGCCACATCCCTGCCATGGCTATTTAAATTTGTTGGCTTGCAGGTTCTGAACAGGCCGTTAGTCCAATATGGCCTCTCAGCTCGGACCATGGATACCATCGGGGCGTCGTGTCGAGAGTCAACAAGGCGAAGATACCGCTCGCATATTAAGAAGTGGGAAGCCTACTGCAGCCGCTCTCGCATCACGTACGATGACGTGACAATAACCGACGTCCTGGAATTCCTCGCGGGGTTGCACCATGATGAACACTTAAGTTACAGTGCCATCAACAGCGCCAGAAGTGCGCTCTCATTCTACCTCAATATTGAGGTAGGATCCAACAGGCTAGTGTCCAGACTCATGCGGGGTATATTCAATATGAATCCGCCTACACCACGCTATAATATCACCTGGGATGTCAGGGACGTATTAAACCTGCTCAGGACGTGGTCTCCCATGGAAGGGCTCCAACTGGACAAACTCACCATGAAGCTGGTGATGTTACTAGCGCTGACTTCAGCTCAGAGGGCACAGACACTACACAAACTTTGTGTCGACAGAATGACATCTACCCCTACAGAAGTAGTCTTTTTCATTGACGAGCTACTAAAGCAGCATAGACCTGGGTGCACAGGGCTGCAGCTGAAGTTTCCGGCATACCCCGCAGATGCTAGGCTATGTTTAGCCTCACATATCCGCCACTATGTCAAGGTGACGGCACGCATCAGAGGAATGGAGAGATACCTGCTGGTCACTCATAAGAGACCTCATCATCGAGTGACAGTTCAGACGATATCCAGGTGGCTTCGAGTCGTCTTGGGTAAGTCAGGTATCGACACTAATGTGTTCAAGTCTCATTCCACCAGGGCTGCATCGACGTCAGCGGCGAGGATTATGGAGGTGCCTATGGACCAAATTCTCGCCACAGCAGGATGGGCTAATGAAGCTGTGTTCCAGCGTTTTTATAACAAGCCTGTTGCTGCTCCTCTACAGTTCGCAGAAGCCGTGCTGAATGCAGGTCAAGAACGTGGAGATGTCCCCGCATGAGGGGTTTTTGATTTGTTATTAATAAATATGCTCTTGTTTTGCAGTATGAACTATTGAGCAAGTTTGTTCCTCCCATCCATCCCTGGTAGTGGTGTGTCAGCATGGACGTGGTCCAGGGCGTGTAATCACACAAGATTCTTTGAAGTCTTCACGAAGTCACTCACGTGACTCCGAAATGAAATAGTAAGATTGAACGAGAACTTACCAGTTCGAAGGTTGATCTTATTTTATGAGGAGTCGAAGTGAGGGATTTCGTGCCCTCCTCGCCCAACCCTCAATCACCTTCATCTGGTAATCTTAGTCACTTCAATCTTACTATGCGAAGTCATTTCTATTGTTGGTTTCTGTGATTCCACGCCGCTACTTTGAAGTATGTCGGGCTCTTCACGAAATCCCTCACTTCGACTCCTCATAAAATAAAGATCAACCTTCGAACTGGTAAGTTCTCGTTCAATCTTACTATTCCTTCCTACACAAAGCCTACTTGCCTTCCTGGTTCTAACGGTGCTCTCACATAGGGTTCAGGTACTCAAATGTATTCAAAGGAGCAATCGCTTCACAAAATACCTGAATCAAATCAACCCTAAAATAGTCAGTACTGCAGGTAGCATGAAGCTAAAACATGTTAGGCTTAAAGTTCTCATTATATATATTTGTTTTGATTCTCTGCATATAGAGTTCTCTCTACATATCAAAATGTAGACACCAGGAACTGCAGATACTGAAATCCTGAGCAATAAACACAGTGCTAGGGTAATTCAGCGGGTCAGGCAGCTTCCCTGGAGGACATAGATAGGCAATGTTTTGTGTCAGGACGTTTCTTCAGATTGATCGTACCAAGGGGGAGAAAGCTGTAAGAGAAGGTGGGGGTGAGACAGAGCTAGACAGGTGGATACCGGTGAGGGAGGTTGACAAAGGCCAGAGATGAAAAAGGCACAAAAAGCTGTGAGCTAAGGAGAGATGAGGCATGAAATTTGAGCCCAGGGGAATGGATATGTGGAAATGGAAGGGGGAGTGGGAAAGGGGTGGAGATAGTGAGAGAAATAGATGCACATCCAGGTGGGACGCAACGAAGAGAGGGGTAGGAAAAAAAGGGGGCAGTGGTGTTTGGTGGTTAGGTGCCTAAAATTGGAGAATTTAATGTGCATACTGTTGGGTGCTAAGATATCTGAGTGGAATATCAAAATATCCACAAATCAAAATGTTGCTTCTTTGATCTGAAGGAATGAGCAAGATGTTTCTTTCAACCAGTACACAGAAGTCATTGTCTGCGTGTCCTGTGCTTCATATAATGATAGACTGCTGATGAGGCTGCAGCAATTTTGAACTTGAATTTCATTTTTACAAAAGCCTCTCTTCGTCATTGATTACATACTTCTTCAACCAAGCAAAATAAATTACTCAAACCTTGCTTATCTGCAGAATATTGAACCATTCGGATTCTCCACACATATATGTTATGTGGGTATGTGTTTCTCAGAGGTAACAATTTTACTTCTGCTTCGGAACAATAGGCTGGTTGATAAAAGATGCACGGTACATACAGAGGTCCTGGGTTCCTTTTCCAATGCGGTCTCAGTTATCTGATTTTGGACGGGATGACAATTGACCTTGCTTTCTTGCCCAGAATCTGGAAAATCCATTGAGGCATCCCTTTCTGCTGAATGCCTGCTGGCTCATCTGAGATCAGAGGTGATCATTCTGAAAATAAGCATGTGAAGTGTTGATTCAGCAGGCATGTTGAAATAAATAAGGAGATTGCTTTGAAAATCCTAAAGCACCGATGAAGGACATGGTACCTTTGTTTCTCCAACCTTTAGGACTGGCATTTTAATTCCACTTTAAAACCAATGGGGTGAAGAGATGCGATTGGTGTCAAGAGCAGGAAACATATTTACGTGCCATCTTTGTTTAAAGCAAAAGGGAAGTTTTTGACTTGGAAATAAGCTGGAATAATTCTAAGGGTCGGACAGCATCTCTGGAGAAAAAGATTAGATGACATTTTGGGTTAAGATCCTTCTTCAGACTGAAGTATTTGACCTGACTGTGTAAGTCCTTTCGCTCTGCACAGTCTGTGTTAACAACAACATTAATATTGGTTTAATTTTATAGCGAAAATGAACTAATTTAATTCTGACCACAAAGTTCAGGAGCACTTGTGGAGGGAATGAATAGGCGATGTTTCAAGTTGGAACCCTTCATCAGGCAGCCTGTTTCTTGAAATTTGCATGTTCGAAAATCTGCACCACATTTATGAAAGTAGAGTGTTGGATATTTTGAAAATATGAAAGGTTTCTCACAACTGGCAACACTAATTGGTTTATCTAATTTACTGTAGAACTCATCACACTTTAATTTCATGCATCGTACTATCAAGAAATTGTGAGCTCTGATTTATAAAACAACATTTTAAAGTGGTAAACAACAGCCAAGGACGTTATTGCATGATATCATAGATCTGCTATAATGAAACCACATCTGTACATTTAAATATTATATGCTTCATCCTGTGCAATTGCTACAATACATAATGGCAAAATGCAACAGTATCTGCTATGTTCACGGAATGATGCCAATGTATGAAATTATTAAAACAAATGTTTTTGCTGTAACTTTATACTTGGTGCTATATATAACTCTACCCTCAAAGACTGAGCATGCACAGTCATCTGGCTTACAGAATTTAAAGGATTCACGGCCATCTGAGTAAAGAATTTCTCCACATCTCAGTCCTAAATAACAGACGCACCCTCAGACTACAACGCCTAATTCTTGATTCTCCATCCAGAGAAACTCTGCAAGCCCTCAAAGAATTTGATGTATTTGGACGCTATCACTTTCATTCTTCTGAACTCTACTGAATATAGGCTCATTCTCTCATCTTAGTATTGCCCTCCCTTCCAGGAACCAATCCAGTGAAACGTGATTGAAACCTTTCTAGTTAACCCTTCCCCACTACCCCTTTCACATCCTAGCCTCAGAACAAACTCCAGGCTAGTATACTATTCCCTAGGTAAGGAGACTGAAACTATGCTATGCTTAAGATATGGTCTCAGTGAATTTGGAGCAGCACAGTGGCACAGCGGTAGAGTTACTACCTTACAGCGCCAGAAACCCAGGTTCAATCCTGACTAGGGGGCTGTCTGTACGGAGTTTGTACGTTCTCCCTGTGACCACGTGGATTTTTTCTGAGATCTTCGGTTTCCTCCCACACTCCAAAGACGTACAGATTTGTAGGTTAAAGGCCCTGTCCCACTTACGTGTCCTTGGCACGCAAATTACACGACCTCGTCATCGCGTCGAGGCGCACGGGCATCGTGTGGCCGTGCGGGGCTGGTCCCACTGAGCGATGAGGAAGGGTACGGAGTTGTGCGCGGTATCATGCGGCGCTCCTATATTTTGTAGCAAAAGAAATCTTCGCACGCCACCGGCCTGTCGCGTAACTGACAGCCAAAGTGGGACAGGCCCAAGACCCTGGCGCAATGCAACATCTCACCTCCAACAGCAGCAGAAGCAGGCAAACGATCGTCGAACTCGGCCTGGTGCTCACGGCCGTTGCGGTCCGGATCTGCCCCTATTCCTACTCCCAGAGCGGCAAGAGTGGAACTCGCTGTCAAAACATGGAGGGGACTGGGGGGACAGGGGGGATACAATTTTTAGGCGGCCTGCATGCATCCGCACACTCACACACACATGCGCGAGGCTTCGGAGGCTCAATCCAGCGCTAAATGCCGCTTAACTCTGCCTGTCTCGCCGGGTTAACTACAGCCCTGACTGCACTGACGGGATACCAGCGCTGCTTCTCCGCAAGCCCAGGCAGGCTAACCAGGCAGAGTGAGGGGGAGGGGGGGTGGGGACAGGACGGCTGTGGATGAGGCGTAGGTCTGTGCCACATCTCCCTCCTCCAATCACCGCACTCTATCCTCAGTCCCACCCCCCCCTCACTCCTCCCTCCTCTAATCATCGCGCTGACTTATCATGGTCCCGCCCCCATTGCCTGCTGACCACCATCTCTCTCGTCCAATCGGTGCCCTCGATCATCAGTCCCACCTCCACTGTCTCGCGGAAAGCGGAGAGTTTAAAATCCGGATGACAAAAACATGGGGGGGACGTGTCCCCTCTGGCCCCCCTGTGTTTTCCGCCCCTTCAGAGCGGGACCAAGAAACTTGAAGATAGACACAAAATGCAGGAGTAACTCAGCGGGACTGGCAGCATCTCTCGAGAGAAGGAATGGATGACATTCCTGGGTAAGACCCTTCTTTCAGACTGAAGAAGAGTCTCGACCCGAAACATCACCCATTCCTTCTCTCCAGATATACTGCCGGGCCCGCTAATTACTCCAGCATTTTGTGTCCATCAAATGACGTCACCCGCTCCAGACGGCTGTGTAGACACATGAAGTTGCTAGGGACCTTCGCGGGACCTTTGCGGGACCTTTGCGTAATTAGCGTGCCAAGATTGTGTTAATGTGCGGGGATTGCTGGTCGGTGTAGACTTGGTGGGTCGAAGGGCCTGTTTCCGCGCTGTATCTCTAAACTATCTAAACTAAAAGTTATCGGGCAGAGTACCGGCCATGATTAGTGGCTCATCACCTGGAAATTTAAAAATGACTTTACCTGGGTCCATCAGCTTCATAGTGTTTTCAAGCTAATACCTTCACATTATTGCCAAGGTAATGCATTTTATGTGCAAAGCACCAATGCCACTTATGTTTTCTCCATGAACAATACTGTGCTGTTCTGTACTGTTTTCACCACATCAAGTTTAAGAAAGTAGCCTGTGCAAACAACACCAATGTCCCAAGCTGAGGAAGTTTGACATTCTACAGGTATTCCCAGTATTATGTTTGACTTTGACCTGATGAAAAGTTTGACATTTGAAAAAAATGATATTGTTGTTGCATGCAATCGCTTTCTGCAATGTCTGATTTAACCCATGAACAATTGCATTGTGCAGTAACCAATCTGAAAAAACTTCAATCCTTTACACAAAATCCAAACAAAACCTATGGATATTAACAACAGAAAATTGCTAGAAAAACTTTCAGATAAGGTATTTAACTTGAAACATTAGTTCTGTTCCTCTCTCCAGAGACGCAGCCTGCCCTGCGGTATATTGCCAACATTTTCTGTTTTTAGTTTTGGGATTCTATAGAGTATGCTTTTCACTATACAACAAAGTAAACCTCGACCTGAAAAAAAAAATTAATGTTGCTCCATTTCACTTCTCTGCACTGGTAATGCAGAGCTGTACGCATTTAATGGATTAAATGGTATTCGGGTATATTCATCAGCGACAGATAAAATATTAGAATTCAAGTCATAATTTTGCCCTCGTCCTGTCTATAATCTGGTTCTGAGATTGATTAAAGGTGGCAAGCACCATCGCTGGATGACAGTCAGGAGTAGAGATCTCAGTTGGTATTGTATCCTCTTTAATGCATGACAATGAAGCCAAGTGTATAGCTCCATCAGTTGCTGCACTGTAGATCAGCTAAGTCAATTAGCCACTGATTTAATTAGTTGTGACAATACTAAAGCCATTTATAATCCTTTTCTTTTTCTGTATAAGAAATGGAGGGATATGGATTACATGGTTCATAAGTTCAGGGAGCAAAATTAGGCCGTTCAGTCCATCAAGTCTACTCTGCCACTCAATCAACACTGATCTATCTTTTGCTCTCAACCCCATTCTTGTGCCTTCTCCCCATAACCCCTGACACCCATACTAATCAACGGTCAATGTCAATACAAGATGTACCATTAACCAACAGGCCTCACCAAAAAAATATTCAGGTGGCCTGACACTCGGAAGTCTGAGAGGATCAGACACATCATTTATTCATTGTTAAGACTTTATATTGCAATCTTGGATTTTCGGAGAAAGTACTGAGGTTGACAGATGTTTCTCAGTCAACAGAGATCTTATTGAAGATATTGTTGCTTGCAAGTCTGGCCCTCATGGTGAGGGCTTACTCATTGTTTACCACAGCGGAAGAAAATGGCCCAACTGGAGAACGGTGCCTGACTGAGACAGCCGGGGTGAGGGGAAGGGGCTGGGAGAAGTGTATGAGTGGGGACGGAGGGGGTAGTTAAGGGCAGCAACTCACAGCATGGCAGGAAGAATCGCTATGGACAAAATTGTGAGAAGAACAATTCTTCAAAGATGGACACAAAATGCTGGGGTAACTCAGCGGGACAGGCAACATCTCTGGGGAAAAGGAATGGGTGACATTTTGGGTCAAGACCCTTCTTCAGACTGAGAGTCAGGGGAGAGGGAATAGTGATTTGAAAAGGTTCAGAACAAATCTGAGCCAGCACCGATGACCAAAGCAAGGTGTAGCCTGCAATGGTCCATTGTTGGCTGTGGAGGAGGTGATAATAGATGCAAACAGTTGAACCAGCAGGACGACTAAGGTGAGAGAGGGTTATTTTCAATATTTTCAGGGACCAGTATTTTCACTCGAGCATTAAACATATGAATCCAGGCAACTCCCATCACCAAAAAGACCAAAGGCAACAGGAACAGAGGAACACCTCCTAGCCATCCACCATCCTGAAATGGTGCTCAATATGCTGAAATGGCGCTGAATATATTGCTCATCTTTCATTGTTGCCAGGCCTAAATACTGGAACCTAATGTTCGATAGCATTGTGTGAGTAGCTTTACAAGAAGGAATGCAACTGTTCAAGAAGGTGGCTGACCACTTCCATAGTGGGGTGGACAATAAATCCTTTGTCAATAGCATCCAAGCCGGCGTGGTGGTGCAGCGGTAGAGTTGCTTCCATACAACGCTTGCAGTGTCGCCGACCCGGGTTTGATCCCGCCAACTGGTGCTTTCTGTACAGCTTTGTACATTCTCTCCGTGACCACGTGGGTTTTCGCCAAGATCTTCGGTTTCATCCCACACTCCAAAGACGTTCAGGTTTGTTGGTTAATAGGCTTGGTACAAGTGTAAAATTATCCCTACTGTGTGCAGGGTAATGTTAATGTGCGGGGATCGTTGGTCGGTGCCGACTCGCGTTTTATCTCTAGAACTAAAACTAAAACTGAAACAAAAAAATTATCCTCAAAAAAGTATAACAAAAATAAAAGTGCCCGAAAGCAGCTGACAGCTGTGAAAAACAAGCAGTAGCATGAAGAAGAGGTGAGAAGCAACCCAGCACTGACCGCACAGACATTCGTGGTGAACTCCTAGGGGAGGATACTTATCAATGTTACATCCGTTCATTAATCAACAGTCGTGAGCACACCTTTCACCATCTGCATTAGCAAGATAGCAATACCGAGCAACCCTTTCTGCTCAATAGCAATGGCAGGTGACAGCTCCCTTTCCCGTCATCTCTTTCTAACCACATCCCATGATTTAAACATTCTATGCCTGAACAGACAATGATTGTAATACAAGTCTATGTTATCATATATACATTTATAATAAGTACTCAATGTGTAAACCTGACACTTATCACAATGTACCTACTTTCAGATATTTGAACCCTTACCCGGCTACTGCAGTTTACAATGCAATGGACTCTCAATAAATGTCAACTTGGATTAAAACAAAATGTATCTCTCAACCAACATCACCAAAATTGATCAACAATCTATTTACTTTAGACTTTAGACTTTGGAGATACAGTGCAGAAAACAGGCCCTTCGGTCCACCAAGCCCGTGCTGATCAGCGATCACCCTGTACACTGGCACTATCCTAAATACTAGGGGTAAATCACATTTTTATACTGAAACCAATTAACCTACAAACCTGTATGCCTTTGACTTTATGACTCTATGAGATGCCGTCATCTCTCCCTATTTATATCACCCCCCAAACAGATCAGCTATGAGTAACAAGCATTCAGAATGTTTTCTCAAGCAGCATTACACTGTTTGTGCCACCTCACCACCATCACATTTAGTCCTTTGTCTTCTCTTCCCCTTTCAATACTAGATTTACTCACGTTTCCAGATGAAAGGTCATTGACCTGAAATGTAAACCCTGCTTCCCTCTCCATAGTTGCTGTCCAATCTGCAGGGAATCCCAGTGTTTTAGATGAGAGTCTCATGCATAGAGTCATAGAGTCATAGCGTGATACAGTACAGGCCCTACGGCCCAACTTGCCCACATCGGCCACATGTCCCAGCTACACTAGTCCCATCTGCCTGTGCTTGCTCCATATCTATCCAAACCTGTCCTATCCATGTACCTGCCTAACGGTTTCGTAAATGTTGGGATGGTCCCAGCCTCAACTACCTCCTCTGGCAGCTTGATTCATAAACCCACCTCCCTTTATGTAAAAAGTTACCCCTCAGATTCCTATTAAATCTTTTCCCCTTCACCTTGAACCTATGTCCTCTGAATGCAAGTTGGGTATTGGATTAAAGTAGAATATTTACCAGAGAAATTAGGACAGCAATGCGTTCAGACAGTTGGTTGATGTCGGGTTTTTTGGCACAGATTTGGTTGGTTGGTTGATTGATGGTGACTGATATGGATAATTACTACTTATGCATTGTGATAAAATTGGTTTGTTAATTCCCCCCAGGGATACTGTTTGGAATTGTATGCTTGTATGGGGTCCTTATTCTTCGCTGAAGACATGATTTGGACAATTTATTCCTGTTGATCATTGTATAGTTTTGAAGGGGAATTAAGACTTGCCAAAATTTCTGAGTTTCAGTAAGTTGATTTGCATTGGGTAATGGTTTGTCAGTTTTTATCTGTTTTAAATTTCTTATTTTATTTCACGATTTACGTTAACGAGAGAATTCACCCCCATTGCAAAACATTACTCCTTCAGAAGATCCTCTAATAATATTAAACCCCCCCAGAGCTTTAACCCTCTATCCCTAAAATAATTTAACTTTTCCAAACCCACACAACAGAATTAACCATCAGTTGTGTGGGCTTGAGAAAGGTAAATTAACAAACCAGTTTTATCACAATGCATAAGTAATAATTATCCATATCAGTCGCCATCAATCAACTAACCAACCAAGTCTGTGCCAAAAAACCTGACATCAACCAACCCCTATCCTCATCCATTCCCCTTCATTCCCCAGCACTCCCTCCCCTCCTCTTCACCAGCCCACTTCTTCCCCCTCTCCTCCCCCCTCCCCCACTCCTTCACCTCTTCCTCCCTCTCCTTTCCCATACCCTCATTCACTCCCTCCTTTCCTCCATAACCCCTCTCCCCTCCGTACACCCCTCCTCTCCCTCTATCTCTCTGTTCCCCCACTCCTCACCTCCCTCCTATACCACTCCTCCGCTCTCCCTCCTCACCTCCCCCACTGCCCTCTTCTCCCTATATCCCCCTCTCCATACCTCCCCCACTCCCCCCTCCTCTTCTTCTATCCCCCCTCCTCCCCCACTCCCCCTCCTCACTTCCCCCACTTTCCCCTCCCTACCCCCTCCTCTCCCTCTATCCCCCGCTCCCCCACTCCTCACCTTCCCCTATCCCACACGCCCACAATTAAAATCACGATTAAAAAAAAAGAAACCTACCCCCCATCCCACTCCCCCCTATCCAACTCCACCCCATCCCACTCCCCCCCTATCCCACTCCCCCTCTATCCCACTCCCCCCACCCCCACACAATGTATTTTTATTTTTTTTTTAATTCGTTAATTTTTAATTCTCAATGAAAATCGCGTTGTTTCTTTAAAATAACCTAAACACAATGTTAGCTGTTAGTGAAAATGGAAGAATTTGATTAAAACTGAGTTTTTATTTAAATTGTGATTTTTTTTAATGTAATTGAGATTGGCGACCACGTTGTGACTTCTAACACGGCTGATGGGCAGGGCAAGTGGAAAAATGATTTGAAAAGAGATTTTTGTAAAGATTAAAATGTCAAGAACTTGTATAATATACTATCAATCTGAACAAAACTTGTTTGATTTACATCACAGGACAATGGTGAGTAAAGTGGGCCAAAAGTAGTAGCACTGTTGTGTACCATTTTGGCGGGGTTTTGGGATCTCTCACGCACGCATACAAAACAAACAAACAAACAAGATGAGACTTTTAGTAATATATACTAGACCAAGGGAGACGCGTTGGGTCCCGTCCCCTCAATTGGGGGGGGAAGCGGCCCGCGTCATCACACACACACACACACACACACACTAAGAGAGAGGGCAGAGGGCAGAGAGGGAGAGAGAGAGAGGGCAGAGACAGATAGAGGGCAGAGACAAATAGAGGGCCGCGTATCAGATATCATTACCGCATAGATTTTTCGCGAAGATGTAAAGACACACACATATACACACGCACAAGATCAGAGTTTTAATAAGTACCAGACCAAGTGGGACCCAACGGGGAACGACACAACCCCGCCCTATCCACTCACACATGGCCACCAACTCACAGGCGCATCTAGACAGGGAGAGGGAGGGGGGTAGAGAGAGAGGGCAGAGAGAAAGGGGGCAGTGACAGAGGGGGGGGGCAGAGACAGAGAGAGTGGGGCAGAGACAGAGAGAGAGAGGCAGAGACAAAGAGAGGGGCAGAGCGGGGAGAGAGGGGTGTGGAGATGGGGGAGCGAGGTGAGGGTAGAGGGGGGGAGAGAGAGTGGGGGGAGGGAGGGGGAGGGAGGGGGAGAGAGGGGGGAGAGAGGGGGGAGAGAGGAGGGAGAGAGAGAGGGGGAGGGAGAGGGGGAGGGAAGGGGAGAGAGAGGGGGGGGAGAGAGGGGGGAGGTGGGAGAGTGAGATGGGGAGGGGGGATAGAGGGGAGGGGAGAGGGGGGGCGAGAGAGGGGGAGAGAGAGAGAGGGGATGGAGAGGGGGGAGAGAGAGGGAGGGAGAGGAAGGGGGGGTATAGGGACCCGACCCAAGACGAACCTGAACCGAGGGGAGAGGAGGGGGTAGAGGAGGGGAGGAAATAGGAGGGGCGAGAGGAAGGTTGATGAGATAGAGGGGGAGAGGAGGGGAGGGGAGGGTGGAGAGAGGGGAGAGAAGGGGGAGAGAGTGGGGGAAGTGAGAGTGGAGGGAGAGGGGGGAGAGTGGGAAGGGGAGACGGGGGAGGGGGGAGAGAGGCGGGGAGAGAAAAGGGGGAGAGAGAGGGGGGAGAGAGAGGTGAGAGAGAGAGAGAGGGAGAGAGAGAGAGGGGGAAAAAGAGAGGGGAGAGAGAGAGGGGAGAGAGAAGGCGGGAGAGAGAAGGCGGGAGAGAGGGGGAGAGAGAGAGAGAGGGGGAAGAGGGGGGGGGAGAGGAGGAGGAGGGGGGATAGGGTCCCAACCCGAGACGGACCCGACCCGAGACGGACCCGAGAACTGAATCTTCACTCGCAGCGCATGGAACACAGCGCATGGAACACAGCGCATGGAACACAACGCGCAGATCCATTGTGAAATCCATTCGTCATCAGCGAAAGAAGCCGGGAAATAAAGCATTAATTTTTCTGATAAAGCGATTTCAGACTCAACGGGATAAATCTCTATCGGAATATGTTAAAAAAAATTCCGTTAGCACGTCGTTTTTTTGAGAAGTTGTGATTATACACAAACAAATAAATACACACACACACATCCAAGAACAGAGTTTTATAATTATAGAGATATGATATGATATGATTTTGTAAGCATAACTAGCAATCCCATGCACAAAGAGCTGGGAAGTGGGGTTAGGGTGGATGGGTCTTTCACGGATGGACATAATCTGCTTCTGTGTCATAAATTACATTACTCAATGACTTTGTAATCCATTGGGTATTCCCCAACTGGCTGGTATCGTAGCTCACCATGTTGTCTCAGCCGGCACTGTGTGCAGGCGTAGGGTTTCTGCCTTACAGCGCCAGAGACATGGATTTGATGCTGGCTACAAGATGCTGTCTGCATGGAGTTTGTACGTTCTTCCTGTGACCATGTGGGATTTACTCCTTGAGTTCCGTTTTTTTCCCACATTCCAAAGACGTCCAGGTTTGTAGGTTAATTGGCTTCTGTAAATTGTCCCTCACAGTATAGAATAGAACTAGTGTTTGTCAGTCAACCTGGACTTGGTGACCCAAAGGGCCTATTTCCACACTGTATCTCTAAACTACAAAAAAAGTAAATAAAGTTCCCTCATTCTGCACCGAGCTGTAAACTAGGACTGCCCTGATCTGTAAAAGTGTAAACATTTAATTAAGTGCTTGGAATGATTGCTTCAACGGAACTCTGTGTCCTGAATTAAGGAAAATGCTTTTAATTATCTCTACTGGAAGTATGTGTTGGGGTGAGGAGAGGATTACATTGTGCTATATTAAACAGTTAGCTGTTACTTGTGGTCAATCCTTGCACAAATAATAGCCTCTCCAATAAGTCTTCCCATACATCGAAGAATTGGGCTTCTTCTCACAAAACCTAGCCCCTAGACACTGCCGAATCCTTGCTTTGGCCCCTGTCTAAAACTGAATCAGACTATTTGCTCTGGTAGTATTTTGATCTGCAAGAGGATGCTATGTGCTTCATTGGTCAACTTTGTGTTCGATGTGATCTGTGGTACCTAAGGATCTCTAATTTGGAATGGTGGTCACTGCAATGCTTGCTGCAGATGGTGCAATGCGCCCCAAATGTGCTGTCAGCTTGCATCTGGTTTCTCAGGCCCCTCTTCTCAGCTATTTCTTCTTCTACTGCCTCTTCCTCTACCTTCCTAAACAGATTTCCTGACCATTATTATCTGTCTTACAATTATTGGTGTCAATGCGTGATGTCTTCTTCTCTCACTTACAGTCCTCCTTGGAGTGGAAATGTGAATGCTGAACAGGTCATGACTAGCGCCCACTTCACCACCCAATGTCCTGAGGAATACAGCTACAGTATCTGATGAAAGGCAGTAAATCCACTGCACCTATTGTGGGCTTCATAAGGAATGCGACAAATTTGACAATCTTCAAGACTTTTGAGTTGATGCTCTTGTCTCACTAGAGACACTAGGATACACTTGATGGAAATGGTCAGACATTTACCCAGGCCTGGATTATGCTCCCTAGATCTGATACTTCACTACTATAGAACGTAGGATGGTCACGAGTTTGGTAGACTCACAATGTTGATGTTCTCCTTCAGGTTGCTGATGGTCTGCTTGGCCATAACAGCTACGACTTTTACTGTGCTGCCAATTGTGGAGTCTGGATATTCAAGGCCATCAACAGCATCCAACAACATGTTATCAATGAAAATAAATCAAATGCTACCAATTTGAAATGAAAACCAAAAAATATAAGAAACACCCAGCAGGTCAGCCGCATCTGTAAAATGAGAAATGGCAGCATGGCATTTGGAGAGTACAGAGAAAATAGAAACATAGAAAATAGGTGCAAGAGCAGGCCATTCGGCCCTTCAAGCCAGCACTGCCATTCAATGTGATCATGGCTGATCATCAACAATCAGTACCCATTTCCTGCCTTCTCCCTATATCGTTTGATTCCGTTAGCCCCAAGAACTCTATCTAACTTTCTTTTGAATGCATCTAGTGAATCGGCCTCCACTGGCTTCTCAGGCAGAGAATCCCACAAATTCACAACTCTGCGTGAAAAAGTGTTTTCACATCTCAGTTTTAAATGGCCTACTCCTTATTCTTAAACTGTGGCCCCTAGTTCTGGACTCACCAATATCGGGAACATGTTTCCTGCATCTAGCTTGTCTAATCCCTTAATCATTTTATATGTTTCTGTAAGATCACCTCTCATCCTAAATTCCAATCGTTCCATTCTTTCATCATATGACAGTTCTGCCATTCCAGGAATTAACCTTGTGAACCTACGCTACACTCCCTCAATAGCAAGAATGTCCTTCCGCAAATTATTATTATTTATTTATTTTTTTTATTAGAAGCAATGCATATTGTCTAAAATATAACAATTCTTCAAATACAAATTTAACTTTTTACAAAAATTATACAGATGTTACGGAATAATTTATGTATGCTTCTGGGTTTTTTTGGATAGTAAAGAAGTAAAATTATAAATCTATAATCAATAGAGATGGTGATTAAATAATAATGATTATGATTATATAAGGGAAAAAATAATAATAATAATCATTTAAAAAAAATAAAAAATTATAAAAATAAACAAATAAGAAAAAAATATATTATATTATATAATAAAAAAAATAAGTATACATCTTAACAATGAATGGAGCAATTTCACATAACAATATCTATAGAGACGTGTATACAAATCCCAGAATACATCTTTTCATCTAATCCTCCACCAGGGTACTTATTGAGTTACAATGCTGAGCTCAGCTACCCCTTTAAAAAATCAATGAATGGAGACCATATTTGTTCAACAAGTTCGTATTTGTCCATTAGGACAAACCTAATTCTCTCCAAATGCAACGTTTCCGACATTTCCACTGTCCACATTTTGATTGTGGGGGAAAATTCCAGAATTTTAATATTAATTTTTTTCCAATTATCAAACAGTAATCAAGAAAATTTCTTTGACTTACTGTTAATATTAAGCATGAATCAGGAACTCCTAATATTATTAGCTTTAGATCGAGGTCCAATTTAGTTTTACGAACTTCAGAAATGATTCTAAAAATATCAGCCCAATAACTATTAAGTTTTACGCATGTTACAAAACTATGTGTTAATTTAGCTTCTAAATTCTGACAATTATCGCAAATAGAAGAAATGTTAGGAAAAATTCTATTTAATTTTGTTTTTGAGTAGTGTAATCTATGTAATACTTTAAATTGTATCAAGGTTTGTCTGGCATTTAATGAGCATCGGTGTGTACATGGTAAACTTTCTTCCCAAGTGTATTTCATTATGGATAGACCTAATTTATTTTCCCATATCTGTCGGTATGATTCTGTTGTTGGGACTTCCCTATCCAAAAGAGCATTATATATGTACGCTATTAGTTTTTCTGTATTTGGATGCTTGTTAAGCCATTCATCCAGTAATCCTGGTTCTCTATTCTTATAGTCTTATAGTCATGTTTGACTTGATATAGTCTCTAATTTTTAAAACCTAAACAAGTTATTTGAGTGCAATCCATAGATATCTTTTAACTCTTGAAATGAGAGAATTTTTCCTTTCCTGTAAAGGTGTTCTATCCTTATAAATCCTAAGTTTTTTCCAGTGTCTAAACCCTTTATCCAATATAGAAGGTTTAAATAAGGGATTATTCATAATTGGTAAACATAGTGACATATTATCCAAATGTAAAGTCTTAACTATTTGTTTCCAAATACGTATATTGCTATGAATTATAGGATTTTCCCCGTAAATTTTTTTTGTACTTCACTTGGAGCAAAAAGAATCGAACTTATATCAAACGGTAAACAGTCTTCCTTTTCCATCTTTAGCCAAGCTGGTTCCTGATCCATTTTTACCAACCAAAAATTCATATTCTTAATCTGAAAATAATATAAAAAATCAGGTAACGCTAATTCTCCATTTATCTTGGATTTACATTAGTGTTTTTTACTTATTCTGTGATTTTTTTATAATCCAAAATAAAGCTGTTAACAATAGAATCGATTAAAAAAAAAGTTTTAGGGAGGTATAAAGGGATAGCTTGAAATAAATATAATAATTGTGGTAAAAAGATCATTTTTGTAGCATTTATTCTGCCAATCATTGATATTGGTAGTGTTTTTCAGTATAGAATATTCTTTTTTAGCTTATTCAATGATGGAGGATAATTTAATTTGAATAAAAAATTATAAGATTTGGATGCATTAATTCCTAGATATTTAAATTTGTCCGTAACTATTTGAATCGGAAATTGGTGTAATATATTTGATTTTATTCCAGTTATAGGCATTATTTTACTTGTATTTCAATTAATTCTATATCCTGAAAATGTGCCAAACTTAGTTATAATGTTAAGTAGATTAGGAATACTAATCTCCAGTTTTGTGATAAATATTAAGATATCGTCTGCATATAAAGATATTTTATTCGTTGTGGTATTGGTATTGCATCCATATATTTCTGGGTCTGATCTAATCCTTTCAGCTAATGGTTCAATTGCAAGAGCAAATAATAAGGGTGATAACGGGCATCCTTGTCTACAACCCCTAAAGAGATTAAATTTGGCTGATAACATTTGATTTGTTAGTATTCTTGCTGTTGGGTTAAAGTATAAAATTTTAACCCATTTATAAAATCTATCCCCGTTGAAATTTCTGCATTATCTTGAATAAGTAAGGCCATTCAACCTGGTCGAATGCTTTTTCCGCATCTAGTGAAATGACAGCTAATTCAATATCATTAATTCTTTTTGAATATATGATCTTGAATAATCGTCTCAAGTTATAAGTGGAATAACATTTGAGAATAAAGCCTGTTTGATCATGATGTATTAGTTTATTAATCACTAAACTTAACCTTTGAGATAAAATTTTAGTTAATAATTTTTGATCAGTATTTAGAAGAGCAATTGCTCTATATGATCCAGGGTCTTCCAGATCCTTATCTACTTTAGGAATGAGTGTGATTGTAGACTCATTTAGAGTTTCTGGTAACTTTCCTTGTTTGTAAGCGTATTTATATATTGTTTGTAAACGTGGGGAAATCAAGTCGTGAAACTTCTTATAAAATTCAACACTAAGGTCATCAGGGCCAGCAGCTTTTCCATTTTTCAATGATCTGATTGATTCCTCAATGTCTTTTACTGATATTTCAGCATCTAACAAGTCTCTGCCTTCCTGATCTAAACCTTTAATATGACATTCATGTAGGAATGTTTCCATTCCATCCGGTTGACCCGTCAGTTTAGTTCAGTAAAATATGTTTCTGTAAGATCAACTCTCATCCTAAATTCCAGTCGTTCCATTCTTTCATCATATGACAGTCCCGCCATCCCGGGAATTAACCTTGTAAACCTACGCTGCACTCCCTCAATAGCAAGAATGTCCTTCCGCAAATTAGGAGACCAAAACTGCACACAATACTCCAGATGTGGTCTCACCAGGGCCCTGTACAATTGCAGAAAGACCTCTTTGCTCCTATACTCAAATCCGCTCATTATGAAGGCCAACATGCCATTTGCTTTCTTCACTGCCTGCTGTACCTGCATGCTTACTTTCAGTGACTGATGTACAAAGGCACTTCCCCTTTTTCTAATCTGACACCATTCAGATAATAATCTGCCTTCTTGTTCGTGCCACCAAAGTGGATAACCTCACATTTATCCACATTATATTGCATCTGCCGTGCATCTGCCCACTCACCCAACCTATCCAAGTCATCCTGCATCCCCTGCTTTGTGTCATCTGCAAATTTGCTAATGTTACTTTTAATTCCTTCATCTAAATCATTAATACTGTATATATTGTAAATAGTTGCGGTCCCAGAACCGAGCCTTGCGGCATCCTGCAAGTCACTACCTGCCATTCTAAGGGTCCCGTTAATTCCTACTCTTTGTTTCCCGTCTGCCAACCAATTTTCTATCTATGTCAATACCAACTCCCAAATCTTCCCAACTCCCCAGTTTGACAAGGCCAAGGGGAAGGAGAGGCGCAGGTTGGTCCAGGAGGAAGTGAGGGCAGCGGTGGAGGAGGCGAGGTCTACCAGAACGGTTGGCTAGAAGGAGCAGGGAGCCTGGACAAGGTGGGAGCAGGCCATGGACCGAAAAGTCACATGGACTGAGCTCTGGCAGGCTGAACCACAGCGCATCAAGTTCCTGGTCCAGGCAGTGTACGATGTCTTGCCCTGTCCATCAAACCTCTTCATCTGAGGCAAAGCAGAATCTTCGGATTGCCCGCAATGCTCAGGCAAGGGGACGTTGGAACACATCCTGAGGTGCTGCCCAAAGGCTCTTGGGCAGGGCCGTTACAACTGGCATCACGACCAGGTTCTTAAACCCATTGCAGAAGCCATCAGCATGGGAATCAGCAACTGCAGACGAGCACGCCCCGCCACCCAGAAGATCACCTTTGTGAAGGTCGGCGTGCAGCTGCCAAGAACCACAGCAGCCAGGAATCCGTCAGGAATCCTGGCGTCTGCGCAGGACTGGCAGCTTTCAGTAGACCTGGTGAAACAGCTGAGGTTCTTACAGCACATTGCCACGACCACCCTGAAGCCAAACATGCTCCTGGTCTCAGAGGCAACCAAAAACATAATCTTGTTGGAACTGACAGTGCCGTGGGAGGACCGTCTGGAGGAGGCCCATGAGAGGAAGAAGACCAAGTACGAAGAGCTGGTCATAGACAGCCATAAGCAGGGCTGGAAGGCAAGGTGTATGCCCATCGAGGTTGACTGCTGAGGTTTTGCAGGGCATCTGAGTGTACTGGGCATCAACAGATTGGAGAGAGGAAGAGCCATCAAGAACACCATAGAGTCAGCGTAAAAAGCCTTGAGATGGCTCTGGATCAGGAGAAGAGGTCCATGGGGAGGAACGAATGCTACCTGAACACAAGTCATGGTCTGATCAACCACGGCTGGGTCACCTGGGTGAGGGTGTCTGATGTTGAAAGATCCGAAACATCCAATGACCCCAGGTTACAGCACTGATGGTGTGTTCAGGAACATCAAGAGATGTATTTCTATCAATTACCCCCAATACCATGTGCTCTCATTCTGACCACTAATCTCCTGTATGGTATCTTATCAACGGCTTTCTGAAAGTCCAGATACACTACATCCACTGGCTATCCCTTATCCATTTTACTTGTTACATCCTCAAAAAATTCCAGATGATTAGTCAAGCAAGATTTCCCCTTCGCTGACTTTCTGACTTGGAATGATCATGTTACTGCTATCCAAATGTGTTATTACATCTTTAATAATTGACTCCAGCATCTTCCCCACCACCAATGTCAGGCTAACTGGTCTACAATTCCCTGTTTTCCCTCTCCCTCCTTTCTTAAAAAGTGGGATAACATTAGCTACCATCCAATCCACAGGAACTGATGCAGAATCTAAAGAACATTGTAAAATGAACCCCAATGCATCCACGATTTCTAAAGTCACTTCCTTGAGTATTCTGGGATGCAGACCATCAGGCTCTGGGGATTTATGCCTTCCGTCCCATCACTCTACCATTTCCTGACTAATGTGAATTTCCATCAGTTCCTCCGTCACCCTAGATCCTCTGTCTCCTAGTACTTCTGGGAGATTGTTTGCGTCTTCTTTAGTGAAGACAGAACCAAAGTACCTGTTCAGCTCATCTGCCATTTCATTGTTCCCCACATTAAATTCACCTGTTTCTGTCTTCAAGGGATCCACATTTGTCTGAACAAATCTTTTCCCCTTCCCATACCTAAAGAAGCTTTTACTATCCTCCTTTATATTCTTGGCTAGCTTGCCTTCGTACTTCATCCTTTCTCCCCGTATTGCCTTTTTAGATACCTTCTGTTGTTCCGTTTCCCAATCAGCTGGCTTCCCGCTCATCTTTGCTATGTTATACGTCTTCTCTTTTATTTTTACACTGTCCTTGACTTCCCTTGTCAGCCATGGTGGCCTCTTACTCCCCTTAGAATCTTTCTTCCTCTTTGGAATGAAATGATCCTGCATCTTCTGGATTATTCCCTGAAATTCCTGCCATTGCTGTTCCACCGTCATCCCTGCTAGGGTCCCTTTCCAATCAACTTTGGCCAGCTCCTCCCTCATGCCTCCAAAGTCCCCTTTGTTCAACTGCAACACTGACATATCTGATTTTACCTTCTCTCTCTCAAATTGCAGATTAGAACTTATCATATTATTGTCATTGCCTCTTAATGGTTCCTATACCTCGAGTTCCCTTATCAAATCTGGTTCATTTCACAACACAAAATCCAGAATTGCCTTCTCCCTGGTAGGCTCCTGTATAAGCTGCTCTAAGAATCCATCTTGGAGGCACTCCACCTTTCTTGGGGCCCAGTACCAACCTGATTTTCCCAGTCTACCTGCATATTGAAATCTCCCATAACAACCATACCATTACATTTGTTACATACCAATTTTAACTCCTGATGTAACATGCACCCTATATCTAGGCCACTGTTTGGGGGCCTGTAGATAACTCCCATTACGGTCTGTTTCCCCTTACAATTTCTCAGTTCTATCCACAATTACTCTACATCTTCTGATTCTATGTCACCCCTCACAAAGGACTGAATTTAATTCCTTACCAACAGAGCTACCCCACCCCCTCTGCCCACTTATCTGTCTTTTTGAAAGGACGTAAAACCCTAAATATTCAGTTCTCAGCTCCAATCCTCTTGCAGCCATGCTTCTGTAATTCCCACAACATCATGTCTACCAATCTCTAACTGAGCCTCAAGCTCATCCACTTTATTTCTTATACTTCACGCATTCATATATAACACTTTTAATTCGGTATTCACCTCCCCCTCACACCTGTTCCTATTTCACCTCACCTTACTCACGTATCCCTTCTTGAACTTTCCATCCCATTAATTTGGGTGTCTTTCGTAACTTTTCCTGTACTCTCTTTCCCCTTAACTCCATCCTTATATTTCCAATTTGTTGACTCCTCTCCCCCCCACTATTTAGTTTAAACCCACCCATGGTGTAGCACTTTAGAGATATGGCGTGGAAATAGGCCATTCGGCCCGTCAAATCTATGCAGAACATTGATTACTCGTACACTTGTTCTATTTTAACAGACTTTCGTATCCTATGCACTAAGAAACCAATTAACCTCCAAACCTGCATGTCTTTGGAATGTGAGGAAATTGGACCACATGGAGCAAACCCATGTGGTCACAGTGAAAACGTACAAACTCTGCACAGACAGCACCCATAATTAGGTTTGAACTGTGGTGCTATGTGGCATCAGCTCTACTGCTGTGCCACTGTGCCACCCTGATGCCTTAGCATTGTTGGTATAGATAAGCTGTCTGGTGGCGTCAGGTGGAATTATATCATCATCTGGAACTCTGCCCTTGGAAAAAGCAGTCATCAATTTCTCCAGTTCTCCACATCATTTCAGTGCCTAGCTCAATGGCTGACAGGCTTTCCATGGTAACCGTTTTTTCTCTGGCCTTATTCCACCCAACTCAAGGCCTTATTCCACTCATCTCTCCCTCTGCGCTTTTATGACTGGTGATAACCGTCCTTGTCTTCTGTTTCTAATTGATTTATATTCTTAGTGATTGGATCTGTTGCCCTTTCAATCCTATCGTAGATGTCCTGGCCAACCCAATGTCAGAGAACAAATGGATGCTCTACAAGAGTTGTACACATCAGTCAGTGCCTGGCACTCATTGGAATTCTCTCAAAGATAGGCACAAAGCGGTGGTGTAACTCAGCGAGCCAGACATCATCTCTGCTGAAAAAGGATGGGAGCCGTTTTGGATCGGGACACTTCTTCAGACGCCTTTTCAGATATTGACAGATTCTTTTTTTTAAATTTTTTTTTAAATTTTTATTTTTTTTATTTTATTTAAACAAAACAAGACAAAAAAGAGAAGGAAACAAACAAAAACAAAAAAAACAAAAAAACAAAAAAGAGATTGACAGGTTCTTAATTAGTACGGGTGTCTGCGGTTATGGGCAAAGGCAGCAGAATGGGGTTGAAAGGGAAAGATAGATCAGCCATGATTGAATGGCAGAGTAGACTTGATGGGCCGAATGGCCTAACTCTGCTCTTAGAACTTATGAACTTTTCAGATATCTTCAGATATCTTTGGTATAAACCAGCATCCACAGTTCTTTTCTTTTCTACATTGCATTTCTCTCCTTGCTCTTGACATCCACATGTTTTTCATATTTCTCATAACATAGAAAGGCCCATTTTTCCCAATGAAACTATGGCAGTACTCGGAGCAATTCCACGTCCCCATTACTACACTTATTTTATTGTAACCCGCCCCCCCCTCCCCCTCTCTCTCTCTCTCTCTCTCTCTCTTTCTCTCATTTGTCGTCAACCTCCCCTTGATTCTGCTGCCACATGTCCACGTAGGGGCAGTTTACAGTTGCTAATTAATCCACCAGCAAATATTTATATGTTGGAGGGAACCAGGGAGCTACTGGCCTTGGCTACTGGCCTGACAAAGAAAAGAAGCACTGACATGGTCAGGGGTAGGCGCCTTTAGGTTTGCCCTGTTATTTTATTTTATCCATATTTGCACCCTCCATGCTCCCATGAAAATGGTGGATCTTGTCGATGGCTGCATTGATTCCTTTCTCCAATTCAGCAGCCCACGCTCCCTTCAAGCAAAACCCAAATGGGCTCCCCCGTATAGTTTTGTAGTTGCACCGATCCACATTGTGGAAGGTATCAATGAACACAAGCACAGCAGCAAAGGCAAAATGGGATTGCATTCTATCACTGAACAAACCATTCCTGCACAAGGTACACAATCTTGCACTGCAGCTCTCAACTGAGTTTCTGAATAGAAAGCAAAGCTCTTGCACTAAATAAGCAGCGAGACAAACAATTTTCAACACGATAACGAATTGTGAATGAGTGATCTAATTTTCAATAGAAGTAACAAATGATTTACTTTGCAGAGATAGGATCACGTTGCCAAGGTATGATCGGAGTGCTTAAATATTTACTGTCTGTCCAATTTTTCTCCTCCTTTTATTTCATGTTGTTTCACCCATTAGCTGGGAGTCACCTGTGATTAATTTTCATTCACAGCTTGTATCCTGTCTGTGTTCAAAGCAGTTTTGAGAGGCACCTATTCATGTTGGTGAAAGCAACCTGGGCTACAAGATCAAATGCTGGAGTCACTCAGCGGGTCAGACAGCACTGTGGAAGGAATGGATAGGTGATGTTTTGGGTTGGGGCTCTGGTCTACCAGATATTCACCAGTAAAATACATAATGTGCTGGAGTAACTTGATGGGTCAGGCAACATCTCTTGGAATGGAATATGGATAGGTGACTTCTTTGGTCTGGTCCCTTCTTCAGGAAAGAAAAGGTCAGTATGAGAATGGGAAAGGGACTTTCCCCTGCAACCGCAGGAGATGGAAGGCCTGCCTCCGTACCGCCACCCTCACCTCCATCCAGGGACCCCAGCAGTCCTTCCAAGTAAATCCAGTCCTTCACGTGCATCTCCTCTAACCTCGTCTACTGCATCCGGTGTTTCCGATGTGGCTTCCAGTACATCGGTGAGACCAAGCATAAACTCGGTGACCATTTCATGAAAAACTCTTCCTAATCCCATACTGACCTCACTGTCTTGGGCCTCCTCCATCGCCAGAGTGAGATCGCTCGCTAGAGGGACAGCATCTCATATTCTGCTTGAGTAGTTTACGACCTAACAGTAAGAACATTGAATTGTCCAATTTTAGGTAACTTAACCCCGCCCCCCCCAACCCCGCCCCCTATTCTCACATCCTCCCTTTCTTCCCCCCCTCCCCCCCCCCCGTCAACTTGGATTCTAGCTATTTCATCCTCTCCCCCTCCCCTTCCACCTACATTCCTCCCTCTAGCTTTACAATTCACAATTCTTCAATCCTTTTGTCTCACACCTTTTGTCTTTTCATCTCAGGCCTCTCACCAACCATTTGCCTATCAAACCCCTGTCACCTGTATCCACCATTACTTGCCGGCCTTTGCCTTGCTACTGCCTCTTTTATTTTTTTTTCCCACCACACTCAATCAGTCTGAAGAAGGCTCCTGACCCGAAACGTCACCTATCCATGTTCTCCAGAGATAGAGTCATAGAGTGATACAGTGTGAATACAGGCCTTTCTGCCAACACCAGTCAACAAAGTCCCAGCTACACTAGTCCCACTTGTCTGCGCTTGGTCCCATATCCCTCTAAACCTGTCCTATCCATGTACCTGTCTAACTGTTTCATAAACGATGGGATAGTCCCAGCCTCAACTACCTCTTCTGGCAGCTTGTTCCATACACCCCTATCCCCCCCCCCCCCCCTTGTGTGAAAATGTTATCCCTCAGATTCCTATTAAATCTTTTCCCCTTCACCTTGAACCTTTGTCCTCTGGTCATCCATTCCCCTACTCTGTGTATCTACCCGATCTATTCCCCTCATGATTTTGTACGCCTCTATAAGTTTATCCCTCATCCTCCTGCACTCCATGTAATAGAGACCCAGCCTACTCAATCTCTCCCTATAGCTCACACCTTCTAGTCTTGGCAACATCCTCATAAATCTTTTCTAAATCCTTTCAAGCTTGAAAATATCTTTCTTATAACATGGTGCCCAGAACTGAACACAATAATCCAAATGCGGTCTCACCAACGTCTTATACAACGGCAACATGGCCTCTGAACTTCTATACTCTGACTGATGAAGGCCAAAGTGTCAACCTTATCCACTTGTGGCTAGACCTCCACGGAACCATGCACCTGTACTCCTAGATCCCTCTGCACTACAACACTACCCAGAGGACTACTATTCACTGTGTAGGTCCTGCCCTTGTTCGATGTCCTAAAATACAACACCTCACACTTCTCTGTATTAAATTCCATCAACCATTCCTCCGCCCACCTGGCCAATCAATCCAGATCCTGCTGCAATCTTTCACAACCATCTTCACTATCTACAAAACCACTCACTTTTATATCATCAGCAAACTTGCTAATCTTGCCCAGTACGTTCTCATCCAAATCATTGATGTAGATGACAAACAGTAATGGGCCCAGCACCGAACCGTGAGGCAAACCACTAGTCACAGTCATCCAGTCTGAGAAGCAACCTACCACCATCATCCTCTGCTTCCTTCCATGGAGCCAATTTGCTATCCATTCAGCTATCTCTCCTTGGATCCCATGCGATCTAACCTTCCAGAGCAGCCTACCATGCAGAGCCTTGTAAAATACCTCACTGAAATCCATGTACACAACATCTACTTGCTCTGCCCTCATCGACATTTTTGGTCACATCTTCAAAAAATTCTATCAGACTTTGTGAGACACAACCTCCCACGTACAAAACCATGCTGACGATCCCTAATCAGCCCTTGCCCGTCCAAATGCCTGTATAGCCTATCCCTCTAACACTCTCCAGTAACTTTCCAACTCCAGATGTTAAGCTCATCAGCCTATAGTTCCTAGCATTTTCCTTGCAGCCCTTCTTGAAAAGGCACATCATTTGCCACCTTCCAGTCTTTCGGCACCTCTCCTGTATTTAAGGACGACTCGTAAATTTCAATCATGGCTCCCGCAATTTCCTCTCAAGTTTCCCGCAATGTTCTCGGATATATTTGATCAGGTCTTGGAGATTTGGCTACCATCATACATGACAGTACCTTCAGTACTTCTTTGACAGTAACCCTGACTGCTCTCACGACACTTCCATTGACTGCCCCAAGTTCCTCCATCCTACTGTCTTTCTCCTCGAAAATTACTCATTGAAGACCTTGCCCATCTCCTGTGGCTCCACACAGAGGTGACTGCTTTGATTCCTGAGAGGTCCCACTCTATCTCTAGTTACCCTTTTCGCCCTTATCTATTATAAGGGGGGAAACCATTTAATCTCTTCCCTGTACGGAGATCCTACTTTTTCCCTGTCGGGTCTCCGGTGTCGTTGGGCCTAACATCGTGGAGCCGGTGGCGGCCACCAACCGGAACCAACCAGTGGGCTCCAATCGCGGAGCCTGCGGACCTGCCATCACGGAGCTGGCTGACTTCGGAACGGGGAGAGCTGTGGTGGCTCGCGGCTGCAACCCGACTTCGGAGCTTTGGAGGCTCGGGCCGCAGGCCCAATGGACAGGAACATTCGGAGCTCGCAGGTCCCTGGTGGGAGACCGCTTTTCGGAGCTCCCGGAACGGCAACATCTCCCGCCGGAATTGCGGGCTATAAATGACTCGGAGCGGGGCCTAACATCGCCCCGCATGGCTCAAACGGCCGCGGGACTTACCATCGCCCGCCGGGGGCTTTAACATCGTGAGCCCCAGTCGCCTCGATGCTGCAGGTGGACTGCTGAACCGCGGTAGAAGAACAAAGGGAAGAGATAAGACTTTTGTCTTCCATCACAGTGAGGAGGTGTTGGAGATTCACTGTGATGGATGCTTGTGTAAATTGTGCTAAGTGTGTGTCTTGTTTTTTTTGTTTTTTTTGTAATGTCATGACTGCAGGAATGAAATTTCGTTCAAACCTTGTCTGTTTGAATGGAAATAAAAGGCATTCTATTCTATAAAACTCTGATCTTGAATGTTTGGTTGTGGGTTTGCTTGCCTTTCTTGCTTGAACTTATTCTTTGATTCACATCTCCTCGAAAACCTAACGGTGAAAATTTTACATATTCCGATAGAGATTTACCTCATTATTTAAAAAATTCCCTCACCTGAAAATTTGATTCATTATTTCCAGAGTATTTTACTAAAATTATTCACTAATCTGACATTTTTAAAACCTAACGAGCTGCATGACATCACAATGCCTCTGCTCCTCGCGGCAAGCTGCACAGAAATTTCAACGTGCAACCGTGAGCTGCGAGTTACGTGGCCCAGCCACCCGCCTCCCCCCCCCACCCCCCCCCCCCCCCGCATCCTGCTGCATGCTGCGCTGGGCTCCTTGAAGCAAAGATCATAGAGCAGAGCAAGATAGTGCACTCATTGAAAAGCCGTAGTAAATCATGGGTAATCCTCAGCGCCATTTCCGTAACCGGCTTCTGTCTCCACTCCAATCTATGATCGTTGGTCATGGCATCCGCTCTATGATCTTTGGAGAGGACTATCTTGCTCCGCTGTATGATCTTTGGTTTACATCAAAGATAGACACAAAAAGCTGGAGTAACTCAGCAATTTGGGCCAAGCAGCATCTCTGGAGAGAATGAATGGGTGACGTTTCAGGTCGAGACCCTTCTCACCCAGGTGTTAGATAAAGTTAATGATTTTTCTTTTGATTACCTACAATTGTGCCATGCTCTAAAACTGCAGACGCTAGCTTCAGCTCCAAGCTCAATATGTATGAAATTGTTGCAATGCAGAACACAGTTCCGAATCACTAAAGACCGATGAATTTCATTTGCCCAAGTGCGTGCCGCATGCAGAGCTGTCGTGGTTCCTAATGGATCATATTGGGAGTCTAAAATCAAATTGTAATCCGATGTTTCTTGATGCAGTTTCTTGATTAGGAATTCACGCACTCAAGACATTTTTCCTCAATTTTTGTTTTATATAATTAGTTTCTATTTCAAATGGATTACACCGTTAACTAATCACAGCTGAAGTAAACTCTTTTAAAAACACGTTGTTCCTGCAATTAATCATTTACGCGGTTTTTAAAATATATATATATGAATACCAATTAGCAGAATATAGGGTAATCAGCTATGACAATGTGTAACTATTTATTTGACTTCAGAGACTACGTGAAGACACCGTCAGCACGCATGCGCGACATATCATCAACCACATTGCGCAATGACAGGCTGTGGAAGCACTGTTCCACCAGCGGTAAGTTTCAAGCCTGAAGGTAAGTTTTCAACTTAATTCCAGGTCTGTTTCCTCCTTGCAGGAAGCTCTTATAGAGTTCCTACTGGAGATATCGCAGAATCCCCTACACTGCGGGGAAATCCCAGCTGCGAGAATCGCGGGGATGCCCGGCTCGGGGGGGAGCCCCACCAAAGACTTTGTGGGGAATCCCGTGTTCAGGGACCGCGAGGGAATCCTGGCTGTGGTAAACCGCGGAGATTGGAATCCTCGGGGAACCCGGGACAGCAGGAAGAGTCAAGCCACAGATAATAAAAAAAATATTTCGAATTCCGTGTAAATGTCTATCAACTTTATTTATTCGATCCAAAATGAAAAGGCGAAATGTTAATAAAATGCTAATCATAACAAGCTTTTTTGGTTGTTTGTGGCAAGAATCCTCATGTTGTATAGTCATTTACTTTTACGCGCATTGAAACAAGTAAAGAAAATAACTCTACTGGGCTAAGTGCAGCGCGATTCGGAATCGAAGGGGGGGTGGAGGGGGCCCTCCCTCTCTGCCCCCCCTCCCTCTTTGCCCCCGTTCCCTTCTGCCCCTCCTCCCTCTCCAGGGAGTGGTGAAAATTGGGATCTATGGGTGAGTGGTGGAGTATTGCGTTCGGGGACCAGACCTCCACTGTGATGCCGCGCCTTCCCCACCCCTCAATCTCTACCCCCCTCCCTCTCCCTCTCTACCCCCCTCCCCCTTCCACTCCAACCCCCCTCTCTAGCTGCGCCTGCGCAGTTGGGTGTTTTGCGTGAGTGGATAGTGCGGGGGATGGGGTAAAAGGAGTGAATTCATAATATTAATATAATATCAGGGGGGTTAGTATGTGTGTGTGTGTGATGCCAACGGCCGCACCCCCCCCCTCCCCCCGCAACCACGCATTGAGGGGAGGGAACCCAATCCATCCCCCTTGGTCTAGTCTATTTATAAAATCTTTTGGGATTGTCCTTAATGCTTCCCGCCAGAGCTAACTTCTGGCCCCTTTTTGCCCTTCTGATCTCCTTTTTCAGTATACTGCTTGGCTCCCGAAATTCCTCCAAGGATGCACTCGATCCCAGCTGCCTATACCTGTCCCATACATCCTTCTTGTTTTTGACCAATGCCTCAATTTCCCTCGTCAGCCAATCTTCCTTATGTTTGCTTGCTTCACCCTTCACTCTAGCGGGGACGTACATATAGAAACATAGAAAATAGGTGCAGGAGTAGGCCATTCGGCCCTTCGAGCCTGCACCGCCATTCAATGTGATCATGGCTGATCATCCAACTCAGTATCCCGTACCTGCCTTATCCTGAGTTTTTGTCAGCACCCTTATAAAATCATCTCACTTGGCTGATGTTCCTTTCCCCTCAAATAACCTGCTCCAGTCAACTTGAGTGAGACCTTCTCTCATACCCTCAAAATTGGCCTTACCCCAGTTGAGCATTTTAACATGAGGACCCTCTCCGTCCCTATCCATAACTATCTTAAACCCTTAAACCTAATCGAACTTTGGTCACTGGTCCCAAAAGGTTCCTCCTCAAACACTTCATTAACTTGTCCTTCGCAATTTCCCAATACTAGATCCAGTGTTGCCCTCTCACATGTGGGGGCCTCTACATACAGCTTAAGAAAACTCTTCAGAACACGTTTGAGGAATTGCACCCCATTTAAACCCTTCACACTATGATTTTCCAGTCAATATTGGGAAAGTTAAAATCCCCTACTACAACAACCTTATTTGACCTGCAGCTGTCTGCAATCTCCCAGCATATTTGTTCTTCTAATTCCCGTTGACTATTCGGGGGTCTGTAGAACAACCCCAACAAGGTGATCATCCCTTTCTTGTTCCTCAGCTCCACCCATATAGCCTCATTTGATGAACCAAAGGTAATGTCACCTGTAATCACTGCCGTGACATCCTCCTTAAACAACATTGCAACCCCCCTCCTCTTTATCCCCCACCGCTGTCTCCCCTGAAGCTCCTGTAGTCTAGTCCTGCCCCTCCCTCAAACAGGTTTCAGTCATGGCTACAACGTCCCGGTCCCTCGTACCTATCCATGCCCTAAGATCATCTGCCTTACTCGTCAGGCCCCATGCATTAAAATGCGTGCAGTTTAAACCAACCCTCTTTCCTCGCTCTCCACCTTTCACCTGCCTATTCTATCCACTAATCTTTCCCACACCAACATCCATACCAAAATCTAGTCTCTCACGGGCCTCTGTCCTGTATGAGATCCTTCCCCCCTGCCAATCTGGTTGAAACTCTCCCGTGTAGCATTAGCAAACCTGCCCGCTAGGATTTGGTCCCCCTCCAGCTAAGGTGCAACCTGTCCCTTTGTACAGGTCACCCCTGCCCCAGAAGAGATCCCAATGATCCAGTAATGTAAATCCCTGCCCCCCACACCAACTCATCAGCCACACATTAATCCCACTATCTTCCTTTTCTTACCTTCACTAGCATGAGGTACTGGCAGCAGTCCTGAGATCACTACCCTGCAGGTCCTGCTTTTCAGTCTTCAACACATTTCCGTAAACACGTGTTGCGAAACCACCTTCCTCTTCCTACCTATATCGTTCGTGCCAACATGCACAACAACCTCCGGCTGCTCCACCTCCCTCTTGAGGATGCTCCGAGATGTCCTGGACCCTGGCACCAGGGAGGCAACACACCATCCTGGAGTCTCGCCTGCTGCCACAGAATCTTCTGTCCGCACCTCTGACTATCGAGTCCCCCACCACTACGGCTCTGTCTGATGTCACTCATCCCCATTGAGCCTCAGCACCAGGGTTGGAGTCAAAGCCCTGGCTGACACTCATTCTTGTCGTGTCGTCCGCTCCGACAGCACCCAAGAGGGCGTACCTGTTTTCAATAGGTACAGCCACCACCGGGGGCTCCTGCACTCCATATTTACTAATCTTCCTTGTTGTCATCCACCTTCGCTCTTCCTGTAACCTCAGTGTGACAACCTCACTATAGGTCTTGTCCAGGAAACTCTCGTTTTCCCGGATGGTCTTGAGGTCATGCAGCTGCTGCTCTAATGTTGCCTGTTGCAGATGTTGCCTGACCCGCTGAGTTACTCCAGCCCTTTGTGAGTTTTTTTCAAAACCAGCACCTGCAAGTTCTTTGCTTCTTGATGTTCACCAGCATTTAGCATGAGGAAGAAAAACTCCAACAGCAGTACTAAGTCAAGAGAATACTGAATCATGGCTGATTTCCAACTGAGCGTTTACAGATCCCTAAAGCAGCACCCAATTTGCAATCAGTTCACAAAGTGCATTACAGCCTCCACGAAGTATGTGGGAAAAAAAGTGCAACGGGTTGTTGACTCAGATGAAGAGAGAGGACTGAGCGGTTTGGATTTGTTTACAGTAAAGACTGCCGGTGCTCAGTTGCAAAATATTTTGAGCACTTGGAAAAGTATTAGCAAATTTGTGGAAACACAGTATGCTCTTTGAGTCAAGTACATCGCAACTAACTCCGATCTGAGTGGCTATTATGAAAAAAGCCTGCAAGTGCGAGGCTTCATCATCTGACCGCCTCTTCAATAAATCAACTATAAACAATGCTTGGTGCATTAATCCATCTGAACCAGGATTTTAGTGCAAATAGGTACATTTTATTTGTCAAGATCAAATTATTAGAGACACTAACAACATCTTGCATTAATATAAGCGACACAAAGAATTTTCTAACCTCAGATAAAACTTGATGTAGGAGCTTACATGCGAGTACATCGTGTCTCTCACCTCAGTGTTGTTGTTCCCAGTACACCCACTCCCATATCCACACATACCCAAGCAGGAGGTAGAGTGAGGCCCAATGCATATTGGAGGAACAGCACCTCATATTGCGCTTGGGGAGCTTACAACCCAGCGGTAAAAATATTGATTTATCTAACTTCAAATAACCCTTGCTTTCCCTCTCTCTCCATCCTTACCCCATCCAACTGGTCTCCAACATTCTACAGTCCACCTGATTAAATATTTCTAATTATATCTCATTGTCACCTTCCCCTTAGCCAACAATGAACCATTCTACATTTCTTTATCAGCATCTACTTTGATCTGTTGTTTTCACACCTTACCCTTCCATATCTTTAGACTCCCTCCACCCCAGACTCTCAGTTAGAAGGGTCACAACCCAAAACATCATAACATATAACATATAACAATTACAGCACGGAAACAGGCCTTCTCGGCCCTTCCAGTCCGTGCCGACCATTTATTTTCCCCGAGTCCCATCTGCCTGCATTCAGACCATACCCCTCCATTCCCTTCCCCTCCATATACCTATCCACTTTACTTTTAAATGTTAAAATCAATCCTGCCTCCACCACTTCTGCTGGAAGATCATTCCACACAGCCACCACTCTCTGAGTAAAGAAGTTCCCCCTCATGTTACCCCTAAACTTCTGTCCCTTAATTCTCATGTCATGCCCTCTTGTTTGAATCTTCCCTACCCTCAATGGGAAAAGCTTATCCACGTCAACTCTGTCTATCCCTTTCATCATTTTAAAGACCTCAATCAAGTCCCCCCTTAACCTTCTGCGCTCCAAAGAATAAAGACCTAACTTGTTCAACCTTTCTCTGTAACTTAGTTGCTGGAACCCAGGCAACATTCTAGCAAATCTCCTCTGTACTCTCTCTATTTTGTTGACATCCTTCCTATAATTAGGCGACCAAAATCGTACACCATACTCCAGAATTGGTCTCACCAATGCCTTGTACAATTTTAACATTACTTCCCTACTCCTATATTCAATGCTCTGATTTATAAAGGCCAGCACACCAAAAGCTTTCTTTACCACCCTATCTACATGCGATTCCACCTTCAGGGAACTATGCACAGTTATTCCTAGATCCCTCTGTTCCACAGCATTCCTCAATTCCCTACCATTTACCATGTATCATCCATTCCTTCTCTCCAGCGATGCTGCCTGTCCTGCTGAGTTACTCCAGCAATTTGTGTATATTTTCAGGAGGCAGAAGCCAGATCTCACCAGCTCAGAGTGGGAAAAGGGCCTCAAGGTGCATAGTCCACTGTCTTTTACCTGAAATTCTCCTGTCAGTGGAAACCATGCAGTCAAGCCTTTCACACCTGTGAAAGCTGTCAATGATGTCCATACTTTTAAATGTCTCAATTCTTCAGAACCATTTAAAAGCTATTAAAATTGAACTAATTAGTCAATAAGTTAAAAACCAAAGGTAACTAAAAAATAAATGGATATTATTTGTAAGAATTGTAAGAATTCTAAAATAATTCCAGACTTTGCCTTGCTAGGAGTATTTGAGAGGTTTTTAAGTAGGCACATGTATATATAGGGAATTGAGAGATACTGATTATGTGCAGACAGAGGAGATTAGTTTAACTTGGTATCATGTTCAGCATGAACAATGTGGGCTGAAAGACCTGTTCCTGTGCTGTACTTTTCCATATTCAATGTTCTAATTAATAACATAAAATTAAGGTGATGTAATTTAGCAAAGTAAATTGTCCTTTGCAACCTGAATCTTGGGTAATGGGTGTCAGCCATGATTGAACGCAGTGGTAGACTTCATGGGCCGAATGGCGTTATTCTGCTTCTATAATTTATGAACTTGCAAAACAATCGCTGTTGAAATCAGTGTTGCATCAGACCATTTGTATGGTATGGCCACATGCAGAAGATGGTAGGTGTTTTCCCAACAAATGCTTTCTATGAATCCTTCTTGTTACCAGCAGGAGGTTTATTCATGCTCCTGAGTGATGCATGATTCTCCTCTCCCTGACGATGCATCCCAGACATGTATCATTGACGTAGGGAGCTAACTTTACTCAAGGCTCAGCATTCATTATAAATAGCGCTGAGCCCGATTTGTACCTGTTCCTTCAAATGCAACAACAAGGTGATCTTCACACTTGCTATTCATGTCATTGCATGAAGCCTAAAGGTCAAAATTAACTGGGACAAGTGAGATGAGACTGTCAATGTTTACTTTCAATTGCCATCAGATTTTTGTTCATCCAACCCCTGCACTCCCCTACACTACCATCCCACTTTGAAACACAAGAGACAGCAGATGTTGAAATCTTGAGCAATACACAAAATGCTCGAGGCACTCAGCGGGTCAGGCAGCATCTGGAGATGGAACGGACAGGCGACGTTTTGGAATGGGGCCCATCTCCGGACTTCTCACTTGGAAGCTGCTTTCACTTCAACAATATAAAACAATGAACTCTTTAAAGTTGATTGTGTCAATCAGCTTGTTGCAGAGGTTCCCCACTATGCCAGATATGCCTCCAAACTGAGCAAACAGGATATCCTGACCCTCCTCTCTTTCCAGCCCCTCCCTGCAATTAGTCTGAAGAAAGGTCCTGACCCAAAGCGTCACGTATCCATGTTCTCAGAGATAATATCTGACCCGCTGAGTTACTGCAGCATTTTAAGTCTTCCTTTGAGCGACCAACATCTGCATTTGCATGTTCTTATGTTTTAACAGGGAACTGCCTGATTAGACAATGGCCTGAACTGAATTTCTATGACTTTGATCCAAACATACGGCATCGCTATAAATTGTGTGCATACTGAATAGACAATAGACAATAGACAATAGGTGCAGGAGTAGGCCATTTGGCCTTTCAAGCCAGTGTCGCCATTCAATGTGATCATAGCTGATCATCCCCAATCAGTACCCCATTCCTGCCTTCTCCCCATATCCCCTGACTCCGCTATTTTTAAGAGCCCTATCTAGCTCTCTCTTGAAAGGGAATGAATGCTGTTTGGCAATGTTTGGAGATAGTTATCCCTCAGCTCTGTGGCTGCAAGTTCATAATATATTAATTATGATCAGTTGAGTAAATTATGTATATAATTAGTGTGCAGCAGAGGTTGACCAGAATTCTCCTAGTTTAGGGGTTCTTAGCTATAGTAGGAGGTTGGACAAACTTGGTGTATTTTCTCTTGAGTGTCAGAAGTTAAAGGGCGAACTGATAGAAGCGTATAACATTATGAGAGACGTGGACAGAGTAGACAGTCAGGATCTATATCCTAGGGTGCAAATGTCAAAGACTAGAGGGCATAGCTGTAAGGTGAAAGGGGCAAAGTTTAACAGAGATGTATGGCACAACTCTTTTACACAGAGGATGGTGGGTGCATGAAATATGGTGCCAGGAGTGGTGGTGGAGACACATATGATAGTTGCGTTTAAGAGGCTTTTAGTTTACGGATATGCAGGGAATGAATGGGTATTGATCAGGAAGGTCAAAATACGTTTATCTTGCAAATGTATCCAACACAGACACTGTGGGCCGAAGGGGCTGTTTCTTCGCTGTACTTTTCTGTCTTCCACATTCTATAAACAAAAGCTGCTTCCAATTACAGCTATCATCGGGTAAAATGTGAGCAGCACATTTGTTGTTATTAAGCAGATGCGATTTGGACTCAGTCAGACCATTTATAACAAATCCTGAGAGGGGTTTATTCTTAATCACTCAGAATTGAAGCAAGTAGACTGCTGAAAAGCAGCAAGCAGCAAAGATAATCCTGGGATATGCAGGTCATAATAGTGATATGATATTGGAGTACAACAGCAACAAAATACTTCAACTCATAGACTAAATCATGAAGATGCTGATGAATTTGTGGCTAAATATCCCATTAGTTTAATGAAATCCGCAGTTGCTTATTTGATAAATGCATTTCCTGAAATTTTGGATAAAATCGAGGACAAGTTAAGTTCAGCCTATTCCCACACAAGTACTTGGTGTAATTACGTGCATTATATTTATTTCTACATGTCATCGTCCTCCAGCATAAAAATAGTTCTTTATAAAATAAACATAAAGGTTTATTAGAAGGTTATTTTTCTAATCTTTTTCATTCACTTTTACTGTAAGATTCCTTTCTGCAGGAAAATAACAGCATGACACAACTTTAAGACAAACGCTAAGACATGCTGTGAATTCCCAATATTTCCTGTATGGATCATCGTCAATAACTTTTCCATGAACCTTTATTCATCTTTGGACCTAGGCAATGACTGTTGGCAGAAATTCAGCCATATTGTGCACGGCAATTGATGCCTGACCTGCCGATGACCAATGACCACGGATGGCCCTTTTCATACACAAGCTGTTGTTTGGACAAAGAGACCACAGATGATTTTTCCCACTCCTTAGAACAAGACTTTATTATTCTCTGAGATATCTGTATTTCTCCAATTATGATTGCTTGAGCTTCACTGATTTCTCTCGTCTTTTAAGGTATTCATTGGAGTCAAGAGTCAAGAGTCAAGAGTGTTTTATTGCCATATGTCCCAGATAGAACAATGCTGCAGCACAGCAGAATATGTAATCATAATAAATAATATAACAAAAACTCAGAAAAAAAAGAACAAACAATAACAGTGCAATAATAATAATAATAATAATAATAATAATAATAATAATAATAATAATAATAATAATAATAATAATGATAGTCTATTGTAGTTCATAGCTTATGAGGTTGGAGTGTTTAATAGCCTGATGGCTGTTGGAAAGAAACTGTTCCTGAACCTGGACGTTACAGTTCTCAGGCTGCTGTACCTTCTTCCCGAAGGCAGTGGTGAGACGAGTGTGGGTCTTTGATGATGTTGACTGCCTTTTTGAAGCAGCGACTACGATAGATCCCTTCGATGACCGGTGATTGCCTGGGCAATGGCCTGGGCAGTGGGAATTGAGGTAGATACAATCTGCGATGTATCTACCTCAGTGGGTTCTCTGAATGCGCACAGTGAATTGTAGGAAACACAAATAGCTTTAAATGTGGCATCTGGTTTATTTGATGTTCGCACACATGAACCATTATACACATATGACCCAGTGTGTCATGCAGTGACATTGATGTTTTATACATATAATACATATAATACATGGCTTATCCTATAAAACCGTGAGTGAAACTTGTTTCAGAGTGCTTAAGCTTGCAGGTTTGTGAATTCTCTTGTGCTGATGAAATGCATAGTGTTGATCGTGGACACTTATTTGAAGTTCTTGATGCAGCCTCCCTATCCAGACCCATTGAATGTAAGGGTCTAGACTCGAAACTCTACCCATTCTTTGTCTCCAGAGATGTTGTCTGTCCCGTTAAGTTACTCCAGCACTTTGTGGCTATCCATTGAATGTGCTGCTTCTTATCTACTTCCACCATGTACTCTGTAATCTCCTCGTCCATTGATGGATCCATCTCTGGAGTCTATTTTACTGCGGAGTCACGTGAGTGACTTCGTGAAGACCCTGCCAGCACGCATACGCGATATATCATCGCTCGCATTTGCAGTCGACAGCTGGGGAGGGGAGTGCGCTCCTCTACAGGCAGCTTCAAAAAGGCCCTCAGGTAAGTTTTCACTAACCTTGAATTGGTTAGTTTCTGTATTTGTGATATTTACTTACAGAGACGATGGAGCGGAGGACTAGAACGAAGGCTGCATCGAAGCATGCCTCCAAGGACCGATGGAAGTCAGCGGCCGATATCCCCGGAGCTGTCCGCTACACCAGCAGCACCCGTACCATGGGCCGGGAAAAGAGCGCAGAAGTTGTGGAGCCCCGCTCAGTCAGTAGGACCCGACTCTCCACCACAGCAGGCCAGGGAGCTGCACACTGGCAGGAGGACCACGCGGGAGCAGGGTAGGCAAGACCCTGACTCTCTACCGCTTCAACCCGAACAACACCGGGCCAGCGGTAAAAAGGTGAGTAAATCAGTGCCTGTTTCAACGGCACGTTCCACTTCCCCACTATTACGGTCACCAGAGGGCGGACCAGTGGGAAAATCGCACCAAAGTCGAGTAGCCCTGCTGCAGCGGCCGGCACTGACTCACCACCGCTTCAGTCCACCTGAACGCGGACCGGTGGGAAATCAACACGGAAGTCGTTAGCCCACGGAAGGAGCGGTTGGCACCAACTTTGCGTCGCAGCAGTCCCGCCCTTCCGGGACTGGCGGCAAGCCCGCGCGGATGTCATGTAGCCCGCTGGAGCAGCTGGCACCAACTCATCACTGCCGCAGTCCAGAAGACCGCAGACAAGCGGCAATTCCGCGCCTGAGTCGTGTGGCCCCGTAGGAGCAGCAGGCACCGACTACCTACCTTGGTTCCTTAGACATCACCTCGACAAGGTGCAGACTGATGGTAGAAACCCCAATCATTCATCAGAGCTTGGGGAAGTCGACTTGCCGTCCGCAGATAGCGGCGACGGTCGCATAGCTCTTATGGAGCGAATGGTGGAGCGGCTGCTCGAAAGGGACCTTCTCCATCAAGAGTGTATGTCTTTAGGATCCACAAGACACACAGCAGAACAACCAAACATCTCTCCCTCTTCAATAGGGAGTGCCAGAAGTCAGCCATTAGCTGACTTTGAAGAGGGGTTGGTGCAAGAACCTGTGTTGCGAGAGATGCCTGAAGAGGAACTTCAAGAGGAACTTCTCGAAGTAGTGTCGAAGTTCGCCCAACCAGCACAATCAGGGCAACCTCTTCAACCTAGGCTAGCGGCCAGCATCAATTATTTAACCACACACCAGCTGCAGGAACAGGTGCTGTCGGAGACTACCAACAAATACAAAGCTCCGGAAAATTGTGTGTCGCTCAATGTCCCTACCGTCAACACACCCATCTGGGGTAACATCAGTCCTGGGATCAGGGCACAGGAATTAAAATTACAAAAAATCCTGAAATTATTGACCACAGGCATTACTGCCCTTGCCAGGTCCATAGACGGGACGGACATGACGGAGGAGCAGCAGGATGCACTAGCGTTACTGTGCAATACTCAGTATGAAATCAACTGCTTTCGCAAGAGCTCCATCCGTCCAACACTAAACCCAAAATTTACGGGTTTGTGCAAAGCCAATGTAACGCAGCCACCGAGGCAGTTGTTCGGTGAAGACCTGCCTAAACAGGTAAAAAACCTGGATGAGGAAGCAAAAGTGATCGGGTTGATGAAACCACCATCCTCGAGCAGACCATCGGCGTATCATAGACAGCATCCTTATGCAACATCAAACAGGCCTCGGGTTCAACCTGATAGGGCAACTAGAACCAACCCTCCGGTCGCGCCCTACCAACAAAAGCCTTTTTTAGGACAGGGCCCTCAGCGACCAGCCTGGAAGATGCGCCAACCCCACATCCCAGCAACACAACGAACCAAGAAAGGCCAGAACATCAAGCCCCGCCGGTAACCATGGAGGTAAGGGGGTCTGGTTCTCTTGGGAATGCTGCATGTATAACCTCACAAGTAGGAGGGAGGTTGCGTACATTCTGGGATGCATGGGATTCTATAACTTCTGACACTTTTATATTACAAAGTATTCAGGGTTATGAAATTGAATTCATAAATGGACACCTTCCCCTAGCTCAGCATGTACCTAACAGGAAATTTCAACTTTCTCACAAAGAAAAAGTGGAAGGACATGCGGAACTATTAAGGTTATACACCAAGGGGGTTATAGAAAAAATGGCACATGAACCTCTTGAGTTTGTATCTAACATCTTTACCAAAACCAAAAAAGATAGTGGATGTTGTATCATAATTGATTTAACCCACTTGAATACCTTTGTTCAATATACCCATTTCAAGATGGAAACATTTGAAACGGCTAAGCAACTGATTTCCAGAGGGTGCTTCATGGCCTGCATCGATCTAAAAGATGCATACTATTCAGTACCTATATGGGAACATCGCCAGAAATACTTATAATTTGTCTGGATGGGGCAACTATGGCAATACAATGCCCTACCTAATGGGCTTACAACAGCCCCTAGGTTATTTACCAACATACTAAAACCAATACTGGTGTCTCTAAGAAGACAAAACTACATAGTAATGGCATATCTAGATGACATTTTAATTGTGGGAAGAACTTTGGAATTAGCTAAATTAGCAGTAACAGCTACCAAATCATTATTCGAGAAACTAGGGTTTCTCGAATAATCCATCCAGACAAATCTAAATTCAACCCCTCTGGGATTATGGACTATCTGGGATTCACAATTAACACCAGTCATATGATTGTCACTGTCCCAGAGAACAAAGCAACAGACATAATAGAGGCATGTAACAGCCTTGCTTGCGCCAGGAAACCAACTATTAGACATGCTGCTAAGGTGATTGGGAAACTTGTAGCTACATTTCCAGCTGGACAATTTGGCCCGTTACACTATCAAAACTTGCAAAGAGCTAACCTTATTTTTTGCCAACCTTATTTTTAGGTTCTGTTTTATAGTTTCCTCCTGGATGAGAGGGGTCACTATTGTGATCAATTGTTCATTAAAAAGCATCAGCATGTTTTATTAAAAAGCATCAGCATCTATGTCATGTCTGAATGCATTATTAATTTTCACTCATCCTTGGTCAACTGGTGCAGTGTGAAGCATGGACTTGTGTTCACTGCATGAAATCACAGAGCTTTGAAATCTTCACGTAGTCACTCATGTGACTCCGAAGTAAAATAGTAAGATTAAACGAGTACTTAACAGTTTGAAGTTTGATCTTTATTTTATGAGGAGTTACAATGAGGGATTACGTGCCCTCCGCTCCCAACTCTCTCTCATAAAGAATCTTCCTATATTTAGTTCAACAACTGTTGTCTGTGATTTCACACCGCTGCTTTGAAGGTTGACGTGCATGCGGACTGACGGGTTTCACATAATCCCTCATTGTAACTCCTCATAAAATAAAGATAAAACTTCAAACTGGTAAGTTCTCATATAATCTTACTATTTAAAATCACAATTTTTCTTAATATTCCAGACATACAGGTTTGTAGGCTGATTGACTTGGTATAATTGTAAATTGTCCCTAGTATATGTAAGATGGTGTTCGTGTGCGGGGATCGCTGGTCGGTCAGGACTCAGTGGGCTGAAGGGCATGTTTCCGTACTGTATCACTGAACTAAACAAAACTAAACTAAAATGTTCTTGAACATTTAATGGTCTCTCACTTAATGCCACACTGTTGGAATCTTCCAACTGAACTCCACCAGCTCTTGGATATCCATTGTTTTAAACCAGCCAACCTGGAATCTGAACCTCTTCTCTTCATGGTATTACCATGATGTGTGTTTTGTTTCAACTAACTTCCACCTTCTGCTCCATAATTGCTGAGCCAGGCTTAATGGTCCTAAGTTTGAGCAGCAGCATTTTTTCAGGATTGTAAACTGCAGTTGAATGTGGCGGTGCTCAGAGAAAGCCTGTGAGACAATGGTTCAAAGAAGGGCCCAAGGTCCTAGAGTAACTCAATGGGTCAGGTAGCATTCAGCTGAGCACTTTATGTTCAATGCAAGATTCCAGCATCTGCAATCCTTGTGTTTATATCTTTCATTGGAAAATTGTCCTTTCTTGCATATCGTGCTATTTTAATTTCTCCCTCTTTCTCCATTTGAGGCTGGATGGTAATGACAGGCAACCAACGTTTGACACCATTTACTGTCAAAAGCTATTCATACTGACAGCATGGAGCTTCACCAATACCCTCCTTAGTTTAAATATGTAGCATGGAAACAGGTCCTTCGGCCAACCTCGTCCTTGCTGACCATTGATTATCCATTTACACTAGTTCTATGTTATCCCACTTAATCACGAAGCCCCTATACACTAAGGCCAATTTACAGAAGTCAATTAACAGGAGTCAATTATAAACCTGCTCGGCCTTGGGAGACCACATGTCACAAATATGTAACATATGATGAGCGTTTGACGGTCCGGGTCTGTACTCGCTGGAGTATAGAAGAATGAGCGGAGACCTCATGGAAACCATACAGAATAGTGAAAGGCTTGAATAGAGTGGATGTGGAGAGGATGTTTCCACGAGTGGGAGAGTCTAGGAATTCAAGGACGTTGTTTTAGGAAGGAGATGAGGAATTTCTTTAGTCAAAGGGTGGTGAATCTGTGGAATTCTGCCACAGAAGGCTGTGGAGGCAAAGTCAGTGGATATTTTTAAAGCAGAGAGAGATAGATTATTGATTAGTACAGGTTATGGTTATGGGAAGAAGGCAAGGGAATGGGGTTAGGAGGGAGAAATAGATCAGCCATGATTTGTGGAATTCCCTGCCACAGAGGGCAGTGGAGGCCAAATCACTGGATGGATTTAAGAGAGAGTTGGATAGAGCTCTAGGGGCTAGTGGAATCAAGGGATATGGGGAGAAGGCAGGCACAGGTTATTGATTGGGGACGATCAGCCATTATTGCAATGAATGGCGGTGCTGGCTCGAAGGCCAAATGGCCTCCTCCTGCACCTATTTTCTATGTTTCTATGATTGAATGGTGGAGTAGACTTGATGGGCCAAATGGCCTAATTCTACTCCTATTACTTATAACTTTATGATCTTATGAAATATGGATTTGAATTATTTTATGATGTGTTTGCTGGTGGGGTGCATGACCAAATATGTTTTACCTCAATCCATAATTAACGGCTCTGTACTTGGAAGTTGGGCACTTTTTTTTACAATAGAATATGTGAACACATTTGAATCAGCTGGAGAGCCATTTAATCATATGTTACGATCTTTTTAGTCTTGGCTGAGTATGAACTTGTCGGCCAGCTTTTCCAGATCATTGTCTATTCCAGGCCAGTAGCCAAAGCTAAGTGTTATAACTTTCATTTTAACTATTCCCAAATGTTCCAAGTGAGGTTCTTCTGTTATACAGCTTTACTGTTTTTGGCTATAACTATCCCGTGTTCATCTTTAGCCCTCATGGATGTTTATGTTAACTTTTATGTAGTTGTGTGTCTTGTTGCTTTTTTTTTTGTATGGCTGTATGGTAATTCGCATATCACTGTACCTTAATTGGCAAGTGTGACAATAAGAGACCATTGAAACCTTTGAAATGTAATAGAAAGGCTGTATATTCTTATCCAAACATTTGTCAGTATCAGTCCAGACTCTCAAAATATATTTATAGTACTTGCCTTGGATGCCTCGTGTTAATCTCATTAAATCCCTCATTGTTAGAGAAAACCATTCTCCAGTGTATGAAGGGTGTACCTTACTTTTTATTGGATTCAGTAGTTTGATAATGCACTCTTGATACTAGGGTCATGAAGCCTTCGAATCATAGAATCATACTGCATGAAAATAGGCCATTTGTCCCAACTCCTCCATGCCATCCAAGATGCCACCTAAACAGATCCCTTTTACCCACATTTGACCAATATCACTCTAACACTTTCCAATCATTGTACCTGTCTAAATGTATTTTAAATGTTATCGGTGTACCTGCATCAACTACCTCCTCTTGCAGTTTGTTCCAAACACTCACTACCCCCTGGGAGAAACATTTGCCCTCAGGTTCCTATTAAATCTTTACCATCTTACCTTCAACCTATGGTCTCCGGTTCTGGTTTCATATGTCCTGAAAAAAAAAACACTGTGCATACACCCTATCTATTCCCCTCATCAATTTATACAGCTCTATAAGATCATCCCTCAGCCTCCTGTGCTCTAAGGAATAAAGTCCCAGCCTGCCAAACCTCTCCCTATAGCTCAGGCCCTCAAGTCCTGGCAACATCCTTATAATTCTTCTCTGCACTCCTTATAGCTTAGTGACACCTTTCCTATAGTAGGGTAACTAAAACAAAGCTCAATGCTCCAAGTATGACCTCACCAACATTTTGCACAATTGTAACATCTATACTTCTAATTGTAAACTTCTATACTCATTTCACTGAATGATGAAGGCCAGCATGCTAAATGCCTTCTTCACCACCCTATCAACCTTTGCATCAGGCTGCATTTGGAGTACTGTGAGCAAATGTGGACCCCATATCTGAGGAAGGATGTGCTGGCTCTGGAGAGGGTCCAGAGGAGGTTTACAAGAATTATTCCAGGAATGAGTGGGTTAGCATATGATGAGCATTTGACAGCACTGCACCTCCACTCACTGGTGTTTAGAAGGTTATGGGGGACCTCATTGAAACTTACAGAATAATGAAAGGCATAGATAGAGTGGATGTGGAAAGGATGTTTCCACTGGTGGGAGAGTCTAGGACCAGAGGGCATAACCTCCATTAAAATTAAAGGGCACTCTTTTAGAAACGAGGTGAGGAAGAACTTCTTTAATCAGAGGGTAGTTAATCTGTGGAACATCGCAACAGAGGGCTGTGGAGGCCAAGTCAGTGGATAGTTTTAAGGAAGAGATAGACAACTTCTTGATTAGAACGGGTGTCAAGGGTTATGGAGAGAAGGCAGGAAAATGGGGTTAAGAGGCAGAGATCAACCATGATTTAATGGCAGAGTAGACTCAATGTGCCAAATGGCCTACCTCTACTCCTATAACTTGTGACCTATGGTGCCATCTTCAGAGAATGATGCACCTGTATTCCTAGATCCCTCTGCCCTTACAACCCTCCTCAAGAACCCACTATTCACTCGGAAGGTCCAGCCCTGGTTTGACTTCCCATAATGCATCACCTCACACTTATCTGAATTAAACTTCATTAGCCATTACTCAGCTCACTTGCTCAGCTGATCAAGCTCAAGATCCTGTTGTAATTCTTTATAAACCATCTTCGGTCAACAATACCATCCATTTTAGTGTCATCTGCAAACTCATTGATCATGCTTTGTACATAGACCATGGAACAGTGCTGCACAGGAACGTGATGTTCATTCCAATCAGAATCGTTGATATAGATGACAAACAGCAACTGGCCCAGCTTCGACCCCTGAAGCACACAACTAGTCACAGGCCTCAAAACACTTCCATTCCCACCTAATTTTTCCCTGAAACCTATTCACCCACATTCCAAGCAGCATTTCCTGCTCATCTAATTTAACACAACTTACTGTATTCACATGACGGCTTAACATCAGAGCTCTTGTCTTTGCTGCTGCTCTGTGACCATACACAGCAACATCACTGACTATGTGCACTGGCCATAATTCTTCAGTGTTTTTGTAGCCATCCAAATCAATATTCTACATGCATACTCAAGCATTAAAGTTTTCATCTTCAATAAAATTGATTGAATTTTCTCATCTGTTAAGGGACACACAAACGTATTCTGCAATCTTCTTTCAAGCGAGCTCCGAAGTCATACTGTCATAACAAATTCTCCGGCTCCATTTTGGGAATCATTAATTGTCTGTGTGATCTTTCTTCTGGTCACAAATGTATAATTTTCTCCAATCCCCAGGGATGCTGGATTAATGTAATTCTGCAATTTCTCTCTCACCTCACAAAATTACAGCAGTTCCGTTTAACCGGCTCAGAAATTTTGAAAGATTGCTCACTTATGATCTTGCATGGCTATTGATTGAACATGCACCGTGTTGCACTTCCACCACCTTCAACAAAATCATTGAAGCAAATGCTGTGGCTGCAGCAGGTGATACAACAAAGCCGTCACCTTGCCAGAGGGATATCAAACCATAGGGAAATGGAGCAAATGTAGGATGCATGGCCCATCAAAAAGATCGCGCGTAAAGATCATTCTATAAGATCGTGCCTGAAAGTCTGGCTTCCCCTTAACCCAGGATGTCTGGATTGTCTGTCGGACAGGTCCTTTTCATTACATTGGCAAATATAATGAATTGCAGTTTAAATTTTCAAGTATGAAATAATCATTTACAAAGCTAAAGAATGCCGCAGGCTATGAGAAATATTCATGGTCTAATATTTAGTCCCTTTGAAAATTAAAGGGAACTTAGAATTTTTCTGATGTCATCCGCTTTTAATAAATTTACAATCTAGATAATGACTAGAGAAATATTCCCATGGTACTGCAACAATGTTTGTCCCTGTTTTCTCAATTCCTCACCGTGATTGAAGGTTGGACCTTAATCTGCTGCTGGTTTATTATTTTTTTCTGATTGCTTCCAGAATTTCTCATCTGTGAACCATTTAAAAAGCTGTCTTTTTGTACTAACCATATGTGGTTCCTGTGCATTAATCCAGCCAATCATCGCAACAAGATGGATTGGGAATGCACTGCATTCTTTACAACCCTGAAATGGAGTTCACTGATCTCCCAAATGCTCAATAGTAGCTAAATCTATCACAGAATGTAGGCCTGGGAAATCCCATCTCAATTCCTTGTCAGCACTGATTTAGCTGTTTCATAGAGTTAAGGTATAATAAATAAATCTGGCTTTGGAAAGAGAAAAAGAACGAGCGGATGCACTTTTGAAAATCTGTGTGTGTGTGTGTTTGTGGCTATGTGCTTACATGCATGTTAGAGTTAGCTGATCACAGCCAATACTACAAGAAAAAAAACAGAAAATGTTTGAGAAACTCATCAGGTCAGGCAGCAACTACAGAGAGGGAAGCAGAGTTAATGGTTTTGGTTGATAACATTTCTTCAGGCTTGGGTACTGAGGTGGAGAAAAGCTTGTGCTAGCTATTTGCCAACTTCTGCTGGGAGGCATGAATATTCTAAGAGGAAGAGTTGGGAAATCTGTAGGCAACAGCGGAGCCAGGGCAAGCTGAGTCCTCGGGTGGACTCGAGTCACTTTGTTTGGTTTGCCCCAAAACGAACATGTACATTGGTCCAAAACCCTCCAAGTTGTTCTTCGTTACTGTCATTGTCTGGTTGCCTTGATCTGACCAGGTGCTGTTGGTAGATCTGGTAAGAGCAGGGGGGGGGGGGACTTTGTGTATACACTAATAGCAGCTGGTGCACAGATGTTAAGGCCATTGACGACCACTGCTTTCTGGACCTGGAATATTTATCCATAAAATGTCACCCCTTCTATATGCCGTGGGAATTCATGGTTGACATAATCACGGCTGTATATAATACCGCCAGATGCCAATACCACTACTGCTTTGAGCTATCTGCTTACTGCCATTAGCAGACAAAAGAGCGCCCATCCTGACGGGGTCTTCATAATAGCTGGGAATTTCAACCAAGCAAAACTAAAGACTGTCCTCCCTAAATTCTACCAACATGTGCAATGTCCCACAAGAGGTAAAAACCTACTGGGCCATGTTTATAGCAACATCAAAGATGGGTACAAAGCATTACCTCTCCCCATCTGGGCCAATCTGACCACATCTCTCTATTTTTAACTCCAGCATATAGACGGTCAAACCAGCTGCTAGGGACATTCAAGTATAGCCTGAGGGAGCTTCTGGGCAATTACAGGACTGCTGCAACTGAACCAACTGGGAATTGTTTGAGGATGAGGACACTAACACCTACACCTCCACTGTACCTTTTTACATAAAAAGCTGTGTAGACAATGTCACTAACACTAAACGCATTCCTATACCTCCCAACAACAAACCATGGATGATCAAAGGCATCCGACTACTTTTAAAAGCCCGCAATGTGGCTTTTCGGGCCGGCAGCACAGATCTGTAGAGTGCGGCCAGGTCCAACCTGAAGAGGGGCATCAGGAACGGCAAAGCAGCCTATAAGTGAAGGATCGAGAGTCACTTTAACAACTCAGACTCCCGTCGCGTATGGCAAGGTATACGGCACATCACCAACTACAAAAACGATACCAACTCACCCACCAGCAACAGTGCCTCTCTGGCAGAACAGCTCAACCACTTCTTTGGCTGCCATGAGAGGAGAGAGACGGTCATGCCCACTACTCCAGCTCCAACATCAAACAGGCAGACACTCATCATACGGACTGCTGATGTCACACACACAAACTCTGGAATGTGAACATAGGGAAGGCAGCCGGTCCAGATGGAGTCCCAGGTCGGGTTCTCAGAGACTGTGCTGATGAGTTAACGGACGTATTTACAAACATTTTCAACCAATCCCTGGCACAATGCATGGTCCCCACATGCCTAAAAACATCGGAAATAGTGTCAGCTCCAAAGCAGACAGCGATAACCTGCCTCAACGACTATAGGCTGGTTGCACTGACACCAATAATTATGAGTCCCTGGAGAGATTGGTCCTTAAGCACATCAAGGCCGCCCTCCCATCAATCCATTGATATCATTGCCACTGCCCTCCAAACTGTACAACTCCACCTAGAACAATGGGGAGCATATGCATGACTGCTATTTGTGGATTACAGCTCCGCATTCAACACAATCGTACCCAGTAGACTGGTCTCCAAGCTGTCCACCCTAGGCTTCGAACACAACATCTGCCTACGCATTAAGGACTTCCTTACGGACTGGCCGCAGTCAATTAGGATGGGACCCCACCACTCCCCCACTCTGACACTCAGCACAGGAGCTCCACAAGGCTGTGTGCTGAGCCCCTCCTCTACTCCTTCAATACCTATGACTGCATACCGACCCACAATGCAAACACCATCATAAAATTTGCAGATGTCACGACAGTGGCGGGGCTGATCACTGAGGGTGATGAGTCAGCTTACAGGGAGCAGATACAGAGGTTAATGGGCTGGTGCTCCGAGAACAACTTAGCACTCAATACAAAGAAAACAAAAGAGCTCATCATTGACTTCAGGAAGAAGCAGGTTGACTGCACATAAATGGAGAAATAGTGGGCAGAGTCTCCAGTTTCAGGTTCCTGGGCACCCACATCTCAGCAGATCTCAGGTGGTCAACTAACACGAACTCCCTGGTAAAGAAGGCACAACAACGGCTTTGATCACTCAGGAAAGTCAACTTGTCACTACAGCTGCTGATGTCATTCTACTGTTGCGCCATAGAGAGTGTACTGACACATGGCATCCTGGTGTGATATGGCAACAGTTCTGGGGTTGACAAGAAGGCTCTGCAGAGAGTTATCAACACAGCCCAGAAGATCACCAACACACACCTGCCTGCCCCGGAAGAGATCTATAGCTCTCGTTGCCTGCGCAAGGCATCACACATACAAAAGGACTCATCTCATCCCACACATCACTTGTTTGCCCCTCTGCCCTCAGGAAAGCGTTACAGGTCCATCAATTCACAGACCACAAGATTAACAAATAGTTTCTAGCCCAAGGCCATCACCGCTCTGAACTCTGCACTGAACATCACGGATAAATGTGAGGTTATCCACTTTGGTAGCAAAAACAGGAAGGCAGATTACTATCTAAATGGCGTCAAGATTTAGACAAGACGTTCATACAAAGCTTAGGAATTAAAAAACTAAGAGATCTTTATGAGATGGGGACTCTCCTCTCATTTGAAGAATTACAATTGAAATATCATCTGAAAGGTAGCCAATACTTTAGATATCTTCAAATACATGACTATCTGAAATCACATACCCAAGACTGTCAATATATGGTTCCAGACATACTAGACGAATGCATGAATAGAAACTCGGATTCAAATAAGTTAATATTGTACCTTTATAATACCCTTTTAAATATGCAAACCCCATTGTCGGAAATAATTAGGCGAGCTTGGGAAGATTAACTGGGCCTAACAATTTTAAAACATGGATGGGAGGAAAGCCTTGTATATATACACAACTGTTCTCTTAACGTTAGGCACTCGTTAATGCAATTTAAAATACTGCATAGACTTTATTATTCTAAGCCTAAACTGAATAAGATCTTCTCAAATGTCTCCCCTATTTGTGATAAATGTCTCCTTCAGGAAGCTACCATAACCCATTCTTTTGCCTCCTGTATAAAGTTACATAATTTCTGGAGGGGAATTTTTGAAATGTTTTCTAAAATACTAAAATAAAATTGTACCACGACAGAGAATTGATTACTCTAGGTACGTCAGAAGCCTGTTCTGAGCTAACATTATTTCAAAGACGTTTCCTTAACTATGGCCTGATAACAGCGAAAAAACGAATACTTAAATTTTGGAAACACATATCAGTCCCTACTGTGAAGATGTGGATTACAAACATGTCCGAGACACTACATCTGCAAAAATATTAGGCTTGTCTTTGCAGAGAAACCAGATCAATTCTTACAAGGATAGTATGGCACAACACAAATTTGGATTTAAATCCGATTCTGGGTTGGGCGAGGGCCATGGGTATATCTCCACTTTTTTTCTTTTTTTCTTTTTTTTAAATCTTATATCTTTATTCACTCTTTGGTCACACTACTTTGGTAGTCAAGGGGTCTTAACTTTTCACTTTTTACTTTTTCCCTCTCTTGTTCTTTATCTCTTCTTTTCTCTATTTTTCAGGTTAAAAGGTTAAAATTGAAGCTGTAAAATAATTGATAATTTTACATGCCGAAATTTTTATTCTTGTACAATTGCTTCTAATAAAAATAATTAAAAAAAGAATAAAAAAATAAATAAATAGCTTCACGTTGGGAAAAGGGGAAGTACAATGGGATCTGGGGGTCCTTGTACATCAGTCTATGAAAGTAAGCATGCAGGTACAGCAGGCAGTGAAGAAAGCGAATGGCATGTTGGCCTTTATAACAAGAGGAATCGAATATAGGAGCAAAGAGGTCCTTCTGCAGTTGTGCAGAGCCCTAGTGAGACCATACCTGGAGTATTGTGTGCAGTTTTGGTCCCCTAATTTGAGGAAGGAAGAGATACAGGCCCTTCGGCCCACCGAGTGATCCTTGCACATTAACACTATCCTGCACACACTCGGGACAATTTAAAATTATGCCAAGCCAATTACCCTACATACCTATACGTCTTTGGAGTGTGGGAGGAAACGTAAGATCTCGGAGAAAACCCACATGGTCACAGGGAGAATGTACAAACTGCGTACAGGGAACACCCGTAGTTGGGATCGAACCCGGTTCTCTGGTGCTGCAAGCGCTGTAAGGCAGCAACTCTACCGCTGCACCACCGTAGCTGCTCTTATAATTTTAGGTATTTCTATCAAGTTGGGCCTTGGCCTTCAATGCTCCAGAGAAAGCAATCCATATATGCCCATCCTCTCCTTATAGCTAAGAAACTTCAATCCGGGCACAACGAAGTGAACTTCTGTATTCTCTACAAAGCAAGCACATATTTAATAGTGTGGCAAGTAGAAACTGCGCACAATAATCCAAATGTGGTCTAACACAAGTTTTATACAGCTATAACATGACTTACCAACTTTTATACTCAATGCCCCAACCAACGAAGGTGAGCTTCTTAACCACCTATCCATTTTAGCGAGAGGAGAAATATGTCACCTCTTTCAACCAGTTTTACCATGCGAGTAGCTGAGACCATGGGTGGAAAATCTCATGTGCAGAGAGTTCATGGGTGGCCTAGAAGCTCAATACTTGCTATTGAGGGAGTGCAGCGTAGGTTTACAAGTTTAATTCCTGGGATGGCAGGACTGTCATATGCTGAGAGAATGGAGCAGCTGGGCTTGTACACTCTGGAGTTTAGAAGGATGAGAGGAAAATTCATTGAAACATATAAGATTGTTACGGGTTTGGACTCGCTAGAGGCAGGAAACATGTTCCTGATGTTGGGGGAGACCAGAACAAGGGGCCACAGTTTAAGAATAAGGAGTAAGCCATTTAGAACGGAGACGAAGAAACACTTTTTCTCACAGAGAGTGGTGAGTCTGTGGAATTCTCTGCCTCAGAGGGCAGTGGAGGCAGGTTCTCTGGATGCTTTCAAGAGAGAGCTAGATAGGGCTCTTAGAAATAGCGGAGTCAGGGGAAGGCAGGAACGGGGTACTGATTGGGGATGATCATTGAATGGCAGTGCTGGCTCGAAGGGCCGAATGGCCTAATCCTGCACCTATTGTCTATTGTAAACTCCAGAATGTGCAAGCCCAGCTGCTCCATTCTCTCAGTATATGACAGCCCCGCCATCCCGGGAATTAACCTTGTAAACCTAGGCTGCACTCTCTCAATAGAAAGAATGTCCTTCCTCAAATTAGGGGACCAAAACTGCACACAATACTCCAAGTGTGGTCTCACTAGGGCTCTGTACAATTACAGAAGGACCTCCTTTCTCCTATATTCAATTCCTCTTGTTATAAAGGCCAACATGCCATTCGCTTTCTTCACTGCCTGCTGTGCCTGCATTCTTACTGTCATAGACTGATGCACAAGGACCCCCAGATCCTGTTTTTCCCCTTTTCCCAGCTTGACGCCATTTAGATAGTAATCTGCCTTCCTGTTTTTTTGCTACCAAAGTGGATAACCTCACATTTATCCGCATTAAACTTCATCTGCCATGCTTCTGCCCGCTCCCCCAACCTGTCCAAGTCACCCTGCATTCTCATAGCATCCTCCTCACAGTTCACACTGCCACCCAGCTTTGTGTCATCTGCAAATTTGCTAATGTTACTTTGAATCCCTTCATCCAAATCATTGATGTATGTTGTAAATAGCTGCGGTCCCAGCACCGAGCCTTGCGGTACCCCACTAGTCACTGCCTGCCATTCCGAAAGGAACCACTTAATCCCTACTCTTTGTTTCCTGTCTGCCAACCACTTCTCTATCCATGTCAGCACTCTATCCCCAATACCATGTGCCCTCATTTTGCACACTAATCTCCTATGTGGGACCTTATCAAATGCTTTCTGAAAGTCCAAGTACACTACATCCACTGGCTCTCCCTTGTCCATTTTCCTAGTTACATCTTCAAAAAATTCCAGAAGATTCGTCAAGTATGATTTCCCCTTCGTAAATCCATCCTGACTCGGACCGATCCTGTTACTGCTATCCAAATGTTCGGCTATCTCATCTTTTTTAATTGACTCCAGCATGTTCCCCAAAACCGATGTCAGGCTAACTGGTCTATAATTCCCTGTTTTCTCTCTCCTGCTTTTCTTAAAAAGTGGGATAACATTAACTACCCTCCAATTCACAGGAACTGATCCTGAGTCTAAAGAACATTGGAAAATTATCACCAATGCATCCACGTTTTCTAGAGATACTTCCTTAAGTACCGTGTGATGCAGACCATCCAGCCCTGTGGATTTATCAGCCTTCAGTCCCATCAGTCTACCCAACACCATTTCCTGCCGAATGTGGATTTCCTTCAGTTCCTCCGTCACCCCAGGTCCTCTGACCACTAGTATATCAGGAAGATTGCTTGTGTCCTCCTTAGTGAAGACAGATCCCAAGTACCTGTTCAACTCACCTGCCATTTCCTTGTTCCCCATAATAAATTCACCTTTTTCGGTCTTCAATGGTCCAACTTTGGTCTTATCTATTTTTTTCCTCTTCACATACCTAAAGAAGCTTTTACTATCCTGCTTTATGTTCTTGGCTAGCTTACCTTCGTACCTCATCTTTTCTTCCCATATTGTCTTTTTGGTTATCTTCTGTTATCTTTAAACATTACCCAATGCTCTTGCTTCCCGCTCATCTTTGCTACATTGTACTTCTTTGCTTTAACTTTTATACTGTCCCTGACGTCCCTTGTCAGCCATGGTCGTCCCTTTCTCCCCTTGGAATCTTTCTTCCTCCTAGGAATGAACTGATTCTGCATCTTATGTATTATTCCTAGAAACACCTGCCATTTTTGTTCCACTGTCATCCCTGCTAGTGTATCTTTCCAGTCAACTTTGGCCAGCTCCTCCCTCATGACTCCATAGTCCCCTTTATTCAACTGCAACACTGACACCTCTGATCTACCCTTCGCCCTTTCCAATTGTAGATTAAACCTGACCATGGTTCATTACATAACACTAAATCCAGAATTACCTTCTCCCTGGTAGGCTCCAATACAAGCTGTTCTAAGAATCCATCATGAAGGCACTACAAAGTCCCTTTCTTGGGGTCCAGTACCAACCTGATTTTCGCAGTCTACCTGCATGTTGATATCTCCCTTAACAACCACAGCATTACTTTTGTTACATGCCAATTCTAACTCCTGGTTCAACTTACGCCCTATGTCCAGGCTACTGTTTGGGGGCCTGTAGGGTCCCATTAGGGTTTTTGTACCCTTACAATTCCTTAGTTCTATCCATACTGACTCCCCATCTCCTGTTTCAATGTCACCCCTTACAAGGGACTGAATTTCATTCCCCACCAACAGAGCTACCCCACCCCCTCTGCCCACCTGACTGTCCTTTCTATTGGAGGTATACCCTTGAACATTCAGTTCCCAGCCCTGGCCCTCTTGCAGCCATTGTCTCAGTAATTCCCACAACATCATACTTGCCAGTTTCTAACTGAGCCTCAAGTTCGTCCACTTTATTCCTTATACTTCGTGCATTCATATACAGCGCTTTGACCTCCGTATTCACTTCCCTCCTCGCACCGCTCGCAATTGGCCCTGACCTTACTCTGTTGGCCATTCTCAAACTTTCCTTCCCATTAATTTGAGAATCTTTTGTAACTTTTTGTGTAGTCAATTCCCCTTCAACTCCATCTTTATACTCCCAATTTGTCAATCCCTGCCCCCGATATTTAGTTTAAACTTGCACGTGTAGCCCTAGCAAACCTGCCTGCCAGAATGTCAGTCCCCCTCCAGTTAAGGTGTAACCCGTACCTTTTGTACAGGTCACCCCTACCGCAGAAGAGATCCCAGTGGTCTATACTGAATCTCCAGAATCTACAGAATCTCCATAGATGTTCTGTAACTCAAGTTCCCGCTATTAATCTGGAGGGACATGCAGTAGAGTATGGAATAGAGTATAGAGTATAGAAGATGGAAACAGACCCTTAGGCCCGACTCATCCCTGCCACCCAAGTTGCCTGCATTTGACAACTTGCCCAACATCTCATTTGAAGCCTGTTCTTTAAAACATCTGTGCTTTGACCTTTTCTTTTAGAACATTCAAAACAAAAAAAACACAGGTATAGATTGATGAGCAATTCAAACAGCTTCAAGTGAATGTAGAGCTTGAATCAAAATCCATGCCAGTTCACTACAGCACTTTACCTAGTCCCAGATTGGCACCAACTTTAGTGAGATACACCAACAGATAAGTCTCAATTTGTGATTAATTCAATATTATAGAGATGTTGGAGCCGCAACCTCAAATCCCAATGCTTACAGTCCAACAACCTTCATTTCTTCTTCCCTTCCTTCACTCTTCCTGCATTCTCATTGACCTGAAATAAACTAATAATTGTAACTAATTCCAATAGGCTTGAGCATAACGCTGCGAACTGGTGTCTCTACCAAAGCTGAACGCTGTGAGCTTTGACTGAATCAATTGCAAGATGCAGCATGGATACACATAATTTGGCCCGCCGAATCCATGCCAACCATCACTAAGACCCTTAGACATAGGAGCAGAAAAAGGCCATTCAACCCATTCGACCATGGCTGATATTTTTTCCCTCTCCACCCAATTCTCCTGATTTCTCCCCAAAACCTTTGACACCCTTATTAATCAAGAAACTATCAATGTCAGCTTTAAAAATGCCCAATGACTTGGCCACTGCCATCTATGGCAAAACATTTCATAGATTCACCATCCTCTGGCTAAAGAAATTCCTCCTCATCTCCATTCTGATCCTAGGCTCTCCGACTATCCTCTGTACATCCACTCAATCTATTATTTAGTAGGTTTCAATGAGATCACCCCTCATCCTAAACTCCAGCAAGTACAGACCCAGACCCTTCAAATGCTTATCATATGTTAACCTAATCATCCCTGGGATTATTCTTGTAAACCTGCTGTGGACCCTCTCTTTTTAAATCCTTCTTAGTCATGCTTGAGCTGAACAGGCTAAACCACGGGCAAAGGGGCCTGTCTCAGATGGTCAGGGTATATGATTTTGCTGGATATGGATGGATCAGGCTTCCTCAGGCCTATGACCAGCTGCTGCCTCCTGATGTAATAATCAGGAGGAAACTTCATTTTGTTAGTGACCAAAACATTATTTCATTTCGGAGTCACGTGAGTGACTTCGTGAAGAGCCCGCCGGCGCGCATGCTCGACATTATCGTCGTAACGCATTGCTGCGACGGCTGGTGGTGGAGCGCGCTCCTCGCCAGCCCTTCATAAGGGGCCACGGAGGTGAGTATTCCACCTTTAGTTGGTGGTCCTTGTTGTTGGTTATGTCTTGCAGCAAGGACATGGATGGGAGTTCGAAGGGCCGGAGGACGTCAGGACGAGTTCGCCGGTCAACAGTTCCGGGGCCGTTACCATCGGCAGTACCTGCAGTGCAGGCCGGGACTCAGGCGGAGATGTGGGTAAGCCCTGTGATTACAGGTCCAGATCCGCCAGCACACCACAGCTCGGAGGAGTTCGACGAGGAGGAGTGTGGTGTGCCGCCAGAGCAGGAGGACCCTGCCATGGCAGTCAGGTCGTCAGCGGGCTCGCTGGCGACCTCAAGCAGGGGGCGTGCGGCTGCACGGCCCGTTCCACTCAGCCCCCCGAGAAGGGGCAGGGCAGGAGCCCAGAAGCCTAACCCTGCCAGGGCTAAGGCATTGCCGGACACAGAGGAGCGGTCAGGTTCCAGGGCGAGTCCCGGGGCGGCTGTGAGGTCCAGCCGGCACACCCCGACTCTCGACTCCGGGACGGGTCGGTTGAGTCGGGTCTCGTCACGGTCGCCGAGCCCCCCATGGATGGGTGGGTGAGACCATGCGTCGGCAAGGTCCACGATGTGGGCAGCCGGCAAGCCTGCGCGGGCTTCAGGTAGCCATGCTTCGGCTGGTGCCGACACCACGCCGCAAGTGCCCTTAGTGGCAGCGGCGTCAGCTCCCGCTAAACGGAGGCGGTTGAACACGCCCGCGCGGGAATCGCGCAGTTTCGCCTCGGCGGCTGTTAGCGACAACTACCGGCACCGGCAGGGCCTCGATGAGGTGCGGGCCGATGATAGGAGCCCGGTTTTCTTTTCAGAGCCGGAGGACTCCGACCACCTGAGTGTTCAGGGTGAAGGGCGTATTGACCGTATGGAGCGGCTGCTGGAGCTCCTGCTTCAAAGCCAACAACAGCAGGGCAGCCACAGGCACAGGGCGTCGTCACCAGCCTCTACCAGCAGCCTGGAGCAGCAGGAGGAGGAGGTTTTGGTGGATTCCATACCACCTCCGGTGGAGGTACCAGCGGAGGATCTTCTGGATGTGGCGACCAAATTTGCGGCCCCACATTCATCTGGACTTCCTTTAAACACGAAGCTGGCAGCCACTGTGGACTTTCTTAACAACCAGCAACTACAGGAAGAAGTCCTCATTCAGGCAATGAGCCGTCACAAGGCTCCATCCAATTGCAACTCCCTCAACATGCCTGTGGTCAATACGCCGATATGGGGCAACATCAGTGCGGCTATCCGTCAACAGGAGGTAAAATTGCAGCGGATCCTGAAGCTCCTCACGGCCGGTATTACCGCCTTTGTGCGGTCGGTGGACGGGGACGAATTGAATTTGGACCAGGAAGATGCCCTGGCCCTCCTGTGCACGACCCAGCACGAAATTAACGGGTTTCGCAAAACCAGCATCCGCCCAGCGCTCAATCCAAAGTTTGCAGGATTGTGCAAACCACCGCCGCCGCCCCCGCCCCGTCAGCTCTTTGGGGAGGACCTCTCGAAGAGAGTCAAAGAGCTTGACGAGCAAGCCAAAACGGTGGGGATCATGCGCCCTCAGAGTGCCCCCATACCGTCAGGCTCAAAGTCTCCATACATTCGATCACGAGGGTCTGCTAGTACCTCGACGAGGACCCACCCTCAAGCTCCACAACGACAGCAACATCAGACCCAGCACCAGGGGTCTTTTTTAGGACAGGGTCGGCAGAGACCCTGGTGGAAAACGAAGACGCCGCGCCCTCAAGCCAACCCAGCGCCTCCACGTCCGCACACGCGTGTCAAGGACCGCCGGTAACCATGGAGGTGAGGGGGTCTGGTTCTCTCTTTTCTCTTTGTTTAACTTCACATGTTGGTGGTCGCCTTCGGTGGTTTTTGGGTGCATGGGGTAATTTTACTGGTGACGAGTATGTGTTGCAGAATATTCAGGGGCATAAAATTGAGTTTATTAATGGCGACATTCCTCCATCCCAGCACATGCCCGCTCGAACGTTTAAATTATCTGCTGCAGAACAGGCAGCCGGCTATAAGGAACTGTTAAGTCTTGAGCACAAAGGAGTGATTGAGAGAGTGGTGCATGAGCCAGTTGAATTTGTTTCGAACATATTCACCAGACCTAAGATGGATGGAGGTTGTCGTGTCATTATTGATCTAACCCGTTTGAATACTTTTGTAACATATACTCATTTTAAAATGGATACGTTTGTAACAGCCAAATCATTGATTTCTCATGGTTGCTTTATGGCATGCATCGATTTAAAAGACGCATATTATTCCGTATCCATCCAGAAATGTGACAGAAGGTTTTTGAAATTCATCTGGATGGGGCAACTTTGGCAGTACAAGGCTTTGCCTAATGGGCTCACCACAGCCCCTAGATTGTTCACTAAATTAGTGAAGCCAATTATGGCTTATTTGAGACAACGACACCATGTAGTTATGGCCTATTTAGATGATATCTTAATTGTGGGCCACACCCTGGAATTGGCTGAACAGGGTGTTGCAGCTGCTGTCAATATATTTCAACAATTGGGGTTTATTGTCCATCCAGAGAAATCAAAGTTCTACCCTGCCCAGGTGATTAATTACCTAGGGTTCACGGTGAACTCTATAAGCATGAGGGTTACCATTCCAATTAACAAGATTGAGGAGGTTACCCAGGTGTGTCAAGATTTAATCCGCACCAATATACCATCGATTCGGCACTTAGCTACAATAATTGGGAAGCTGGTAGCTTTGTTTCCGGCAGCGCGATATGGACCTTTGCATTATCAGAATTTGCAAAGAGCTAAAATTGCTGCGTTAAAACAGAACGCTGGTCATTATGATCGGTCCATGCAGCTGCCGCCCGAAGCGATAAATGAGTTGCAATGGTGGGTGTGTCACATTAGCAGCTCATTCAAGCCTATTAGGGAGGCTAATCCGGTGGTATATTTGCAAACTGATGCAAGCTCCAATGGTTGGGGAGCCATGAATAATTGCTCTAGTTGTGGTGGCAGATGGGACACCCTTGAATCAACGATGTTGTTAACTCAAGGGATTAACTATTTGGAGTTGCTGGCAGCATTCCACGGACTTCGTGCATATTGTTCCAAGCTTGTTGGAGCACATGTCCGTCTCCAAATAGACAACACCACAGCAGTGGCATACTTAAACCATATGGGTGGTACCAGGTCAGTTTCGTGTGACAAATTGGCTAACTCAATTTGGCTCTGGTGTGTTCAAAGAGACATTTGGATTTCAGCTACCTATTTGCCAGGTGAGCTTAATACTGTGGCGGACACCAGGTCACGCAAATTTAATGACAATATTGAATGGATGTTGCATCCTGAGATTTTTTCTAAAGTCACAGCCAAATTTGGTAAACCGGACATTGACCTCTTTGCGTCACGGTTGAACCATCAGGTACCAACCTACGTTTCATGGGAACCAGATCCTGGGGCAATAGCATTAGATGCATTCTCGCTGGACTGGGGGAAGTGGGTTTTCTATGCCTTCCCCCCGTTTTGCCTCATCAGTCGGGTATTGCGAAAGATTCAGGCAGATGCTGCCAAGGGCATCCTTATTATACCCGACTGGCCCACACAGCCTTGGTATCCGGTGGTCTTTGACATGCTCAATGAACCTTGGGTCCTTTTGAAGGGTTGCCCACAATTGGTTACTCACCCTGTCTCAGGGGAGCCACATCCCTGCCATGGCTATTTAAATTTGTTGGCTTGCAGGTTCTGAACAGGCCGTTAGTCCAATACGGCCTCTCGGCTCGGACCATGGATACCATCGGGGCGTCGTGTCGAGAGTCCACAAGGCGAAGATACCGCTCGCATATTAAGAAGTGGGAAGCCTACTGCAGCCGCTCTCGCATCACGTACGATGACGTGACAATAACCGACGTCCTGGAATTCCTCGCGGGGTTGCACCATGATGAACACTTAAGTTACAGTGCCATCAACAGCGCCAGAAGTGTGCTATCACTCTACCTCAGTTTGGAGGTAGGATCCAACAGGCTAGTGTCCAGACTCATGCGGGGTATATTCAATATGAATCCGCCTACACCACGCTATAATATCACCTGGGATGTCAGGGACGTATTAACCCTGCTCAGGACGTGGTCACCCATGGAAGGGCTCCAACTGGACCAACTCACCATGAAGCTGGTGATGTTACTAGCGCTGACTTCAGCTCAGAGGGTACAGACACTACACAAACTTCGTGTCGACAGAATGACGTCTACCCCCACAGAAGTAGTCTTTTTCATTGACGAGCTACTAAAGCAGCATAGACCTGGGTGCACAGGGCTGCAGCTGAAGTTCCCGGCATACCCCGCAGATGCTAGGCTATGTTTAGCCTCACATATCCGCCACTATGTCAAGGTGACGGCACGCATCAGAGGAATGGAGAGATACCTGCTTGTCACTCATAAGAGACCTCATCATCGAGTGACAGTCCAGACGATATCCAGGTGGCTTCGAGTCGTCTTGGGTAAGTCAGGTATCGACACTAATGTGTTCAAGTCTCATTCCACCAGGGCTGCATCGACGTCAGCGGCGAGGGTCATGGAGGTGCCCATGGACCAAATTCTCGCCACCGCAGGATGGGCTAATGAAGCTGTGTTCCAGCGTTTTTATAACAAGCCTGTTGCTGCTCCTCTACAGTTCGCAGAAGCCATGCTGAATGCAGGTCAAGAACGTGGAGATGTCCCCGTATGAGGGGTTTTGATTTGTTATTAATAAATATGCTCTTGTTTTGCAGTATGGACTATTGAGCAAGTTTGTTCCTCCCATCCATCCCTGGTAGTGGTGTGTCAGCATGGACGTGGTCCAGGGCGTAATCACAGAAGCTTTGAAGTCTTCACGAAGTCACTCACGTGACTCCGAAATGAAATAGTAAGATTGAACGAGAACTTACCAGTTCGAAGGTTGATCTTTATTTTATGAGGAGTCGAAGTGAGGGATTTCGTGCCCTCCTCGCCCAACCCTCAATCACCTTCATCTGGTAATCTTAGTCACTTCAATCATACTATGCTAAGTCATTTCTATTGTTGGTTCTGTGATTCCACGCCGCTACTTTGAAGTATGTCGAGCATGCGCGCCGGCGGGCTCTTCACGAAATCCCTCACTTCGACTCCTCATAAAATAAAGATCAACCTTCGAACTGGTAAGTTCTCGTTCAATCTTACTATTCTTCAGCAGATCAAAGATTTTGCTAAATAAAATAATTAAAGGGAAATCTTGCAAGATTAACATGTCCAATGGGAATAACCTGACAACAGAAGACAGCGCCATGAAGTACTTGCATGGAAGCATTGACTTATCAGAGTGCCAAGTGGACTGGGAGCTCTCAACGTACTCTAAAATAAAAAAATAATCCAATTCATGCTAATGTGATTGAGAATGTTTGACATTCCTGGCAACTCTCCAAACTTACCTTCGGGCAATTTGTAATATGGGTCGGCGCTCCTGGTGACTACCTAATGGATGTTTATCAAACTTTTGGAAGAGAATGTGTGCAGGGAGCATCAGCAGGAATGCCTGCATCATGTCATTCCCAACTGATGGGAAATTCTGAAGGCGGTGCATGTTCTTGTTCTATTTCACCGTTTGCTTCAATTTTAAGAATGCACAGTACACATTATTTCTATCCCTCTGTGACCTATCAGTCTGTGGCCTCCTGCACTGTGATAGGTAGACTGGGAGAATCAGATTGATACTGGACACTGCGAGTGACTTGAGTATAATCATGCATTGTCTTTCCGCGGACTGATGAGCATGCAACAAAAGCTTTGCACTGTATCTCGGTACACGTGATAATAAACTTAACTAAACTAAACCCCTTTCAAGGCCATTCACAGGCTAACTGGACCATCTCTTAGGCAATACTCTGAACTCACAGCCTTTCAAAATGTTGTCACTGTTGTAATGTGAAAAATGCTGCAGTTAATGTGTGCACATCTAGCTCTTCCGAACAGGAATGTGATAAGGACCAGATACTCAAGAATGAAGAGTGTTTTATTGCCAAATGTCCCAGACAGAACAATGAAATTCTTACTTGCAAAGCACAACAGAATATGTAATCTGTAATGACTAAATATTGGTCTGAACACAAGGGATATTCTTCTGCATCATTGCAAACAATCTTTTACTTGAGAAAGCAGAAAGGGACTTGATTTAACATCTTATCGGAAAGCCAACAGCTAAAACTCCTGAAGTACTTCATTAAATGTGAGCCTAGATTTTTTTGCTTAAATTGTCAGAGTGAAACGTACAAAATCGTACTGAGAGCGCCCAGAGTCAGGATTGAACCCAGTGTAAATCAACTGCCGCTGTAAGGCCAGCACTGTAAGGCCAGCGCCGCTGTGCCGCCCTTGATGAAGCACAGGGCTTCAAAGCGGCCTCTCCCATCTGGGGCGCTTTGCCCCTATTCCATTTTGTTTTAGATTAAATTAAGGAGATCACAGATATTGACTCATCTTTTCAGTAGTGTATTTTTGGAAGCTTGACTCGGGGGTGAGAAGTGGAGAGAGGGGGAGCGGATGGAGATTGAGTAACTCTGTAGGTGTGGGTAGTTTGTGTGCCCTGTGGTGTGTATGTCTGGCTGCAGCTGCCTGGATAAATGTTTGCATGTCTGTCTGTGTGTGTGTCCATGTGTGTGCATTTGTTTTTTTAGGTTAGTTTTGAGATACAACGTGGAAACAGGCCATGAGGCCCACCAAATCCTCGTTGACCAACGCTCACCCGTACACTAGTTCTACCCTACACACGAGGGGCAATTAACCTACAAACACACGCATGTTTGAGATGTGGGAGGAAACCGGAGCAGCTGGATAAAACCCACGTGGTCACAGGGAGAACGTACAAACACTGTACAGAGAGCCCCCTTCCAGAGATGCTGACACATACACTTACTCTTAAGCCCCTGTCCCACTTAAGTAACCGGAACGGAAACCTCTGGAGACCTTGCGCCCGACTCAAGGTTTCCGTGAGGTTCCCGGAGGTTTTGGTCACTCTCCCTAATAGTCAAAAGTGTGTTTTGCGTAGTCGAGGCTTCTTCTATGTTCCTGCGATTAACCAAAACCGGCCTCGACTAAAAATAGGTTGCCATTTGGTGGAAGCCAGTGGAGTGGGGTTGCTATGTATTTACAGGCAGTCGAAGGCAATCTCCTTCGCTGACCGTCCATTTTGATTGGCTCATTGGAGTTTTCAGCAGTGTGTGTGTGTGTGTGTGTGTGTGTGTGTGTGTGTGTGTGTGTGTGTGTGTGTGTGTGTGTGTGTGTGTGTGTGTGTGTGTGTGTGTGTGTGTGTGTGTGTGTGTGTGTGTGTGTGTGTGTGTGTGTGTGTGTGTGTGTGTGTGTGTGTGTGTGTGTGTGTGTGTGTGGGGTCGACTTGATGCAGCTCACAGTTCGGTGGAGGCTTTCCAGGCAAGTGACCAAAAGCCCTGGGGACTCTTGGAAACCTTGGGTGGGGCACTAGGTTTCCGTTCAGGTTTCCTAAGTGGGACATGGGCATTAACACTACCTCATTTGGTTATTCTATTTTTGCACTTTGGTCTTGTTTTACACTCCTTCATATTGCACATCAGTCTTTACACCATTCTGTTATTTTGCACTTGTTTATGTATTTATTGCTGTATCTACCATTACCATGTACACTATGTGTACTACTATGAGCTTCATGTGAACATGGAGTTTCATTGCAGAAATGTATGTATAACAATAAACTCATCTAATCTACTCTAAAGGGTATCCTGCATTGCTTGCCTCCTTTCCCATGGCTCTTTTCTCAATGGAGTTAAATTATTAGCACTTCTTCCTCCCTTTAAATAAACCTTGGGGTCTCTCTGTGCAGACTCCATGGCAGTGATAGTGGTGTTGCTGTTGCTTGGCTGCCCTTGGGAGTGTGCCTTTAAGGGCTAACACCCTTCTCTTGCTTTAGAGTGAAATTGGTTTAGTTTAGTTCAGAGATACAGTGCGGAAACAGGCCTTTTGGCCCATCAAATCCACGCTGCCCAACGATCCCCCTACGCTAACACTACCCTATACACACTCGGGACAATTAAAAATTATGCCAAACCAATTAACCTAAAAACATGTACATCTTTGGAGTGTGGGAGGAAACCGTAGATCCCGGAGAAAACTCATACACTGTCACGGGGAGAACGTTCAAACTCCGTACAGACAAGCACCAGTGGTTAGGATGGAGCCCGGGTCTCTGGAGCTGTAAGGCAGCAACTCTACCGCTGCAGTACTGTGCCGCCCCTTGTCTGAGACGTCTGCAGCTTCCCTGGGTTTAGTCTGGTGCCACTGAGAGATCTGCCAGTTTAGTGTTACTTTCTGGGTGTGAAACACTCTAATGCCACTGCACAGTTGTTTTAAACCAAATTTTGAAGTATTATGAGGTGGACTCGATTTGGCACCAGAAATAAAGACGGTGATGTTTTAACATGTTACGAATTAACGCAATCCACTTTCCAGACCGAGAAATCTTAATTTGTTAAAAAAAGATTCCTCATATTTACAGTGAAGGTATCGCTTTATTGAATAAAATAATCCTTCTTAAACCATTGTTAGCACAATTTTCTATCAGCTTCCTCAAAGTACAACATATATTGCTGGATTTTATCATTCACCAGAATGCCAGACCACAGTACTACACTGTTCAGGGTAACAGCTTCAATTTAGTAATTTGTTTTAAACAGCTCACATATGGTTTAAAAGGGAAAATCTGGGGTTGGTGGACTGCATGCTGAAACTATTAAAACTAATTGAAGTTCTGTAAAACATTTTTTATTATTATTAATCTCAGCAGGAAATGCAGTTGTGACTAAATATGCTGCAAATATTGATCAATAGCCTTGGCCAGAATAAGTAGTGCCGGAGATCTGTGAGGGACACTATCAGCTTTGCACAGGAGAATAATATCAATGCAAAGGTTATATATGGCTCAGTTTTACCCTCCCCTTTCAACAGCAATGACTCTTGCAAGGAGCAGATTAATAACATTAAAAAAATCACTAATTCTATTAAGTTCATTTCCTACTAAGCTGGTGGTGGTACAATGGTTCTAAAGTGATAAATATGTTGGCCAGTTGCATCAATCACTCTCTGTCAACTAGTTGACAACAGATCCAGTAAAGGTGCTAAGTTACTCACTGTTTTCTTGTGGCCTGCATTCCTTAAGTGTGAGCTGAGGTGGTGTGTGCTGGCAGGCTGTTCAACCTTGCAAAGGATCACTGCTGTGCGCTCTGCCAATATTCACACTTCACAATGGTCCGCCAGACATCCATTAGAAGAGAGAAATCCTATGTTTTCCCTCCTAATCGTGCTGCTGAGAAGCCCAAAATATTCATTAAACTGCTTTTCTTCTTGAGGTCAGCTTATTCAGCCCAGAATATTTTAGAAGGAATTCTAATAGAAAGCCGCAGTATTAATAGTCTTAATTATAATACAACTGACCTGGGCTCCATCAACAAGTATATGGAAGAGGTATTACCAAGCCGAAAATAGCCCTGAATTTAAGTGTGGTAAATCCCTATGGTAACAGATCATGTGGGAGGTTGTTGCCGTTGTTGCCAATAGTCCGCTATAACCGAGTGAAGGGAGTAAAGTTTAACCCAAGCCCCAGAGGGAAGAAACGCAGTGTAGTGGGAGGGAGGCGGTTGTGGATGAGGGGAATTCACAGGCATGGGGAGCTGTATAGCCCCTGGCCCCACACGCCAGGTCTGGTGCCCACGCCGCCTTCATGCTCCCTCCCTCCGCTCCTGCAACCACATATATGTCACATGGTGCCACCTCATTGTGTAACTGGCGGAAGTGGAAGGGGGCGTTGCAAGGGGAGCCTCTGTCCCCTATAACCGAAATCTGCTGTACAGTGTAGAGGTCTGTTATTGCGAGGGTTTACCGTAAATTTATTTTTTTAGACTGCAGATGTTGAACATATAATGTATAAATAAAAAGTGCTTGGAATACTCGGCAGGTCAGGCAGCATCTGTGAACAAAGAAACAAAATCCATTTTTCAGGTCTGATAGTTCTCAGTCACAGAGAAATTGTGGAACTGTTTCAAATGTACAAAATATGGCAACCGATCTGTACACGCAAGTTCTCACATTGTCAATGGCTCAATGGTTCATTGTGCTTTATTTGTCACATGTCCACGAAGATGATCGGGCAAAGGAGAGGGACATCAGTACTTGTCACACGTCACATGACGCTGCATTTAGAGTATTGTGTTCAGTTATGGCCACCATGTTTCAGGAAAGATCTTGTCAAGCTGGAAACGGTACAAAGAAGATTTACAAGGATGTTGTCAGGACTAGAGGGTCTGAGCTATAGGGAGAGGCTGAGTAGGCTGGGACTCTACTCCTTGGAGCACAGGAGGATGAGTGGTGATCTTATAGAGGTAGATAAAATTATGAAAGGAACAGATCGGGTAGATACTTGATTCGCCTACTCTGGGCAAGAGTTGGCGAATTAAGGACAGCTTACATAAGTTTAAGGTGAAAGGGAAAAGATTTAATTGGACTCTGAGGGGTAACCGTTTCACACAAAGGGGTGGTGGGTGTATGGAACAAGCTGCCAGAGGAGGTAGTTGAGGCAGAAACAAGGCAGCCTGAACTAGTGTAGCTGGAACATGTTGGCCGGTGTGGACAAGTTGGGCAGAAGGGCCTGTTTCCATGCTGTATCTATTACTCTGTTCAAATGCACAGTGAAATAATTTTTGCCTATTTACACATGCAGGTCCTGCCATGTTTTGGAACAATTTCCAAAGTCCAAAGTCTAATCCGACCATTGTTCTGTCTACTGGAGCAGTTCCCCATCCAAGTAAGCCCCAGGCTCCTACAGGGCCTTCCTCCATCGCCTTCGTCTGGATCGGACCGCGAACCAACGTCCCTCTCCTTGCCCGACCATCTTTGTGGCTGGGGGCGCCTCCTGCAGCCACTGACGTCATTACCCCAGGTCACCCTCCTATTGGCCCTTGCTCCACACGCCCGATGGTACCGTGGTCTGCCGAGCCCTCAGGTCCTCCAGTTGTGCATCACGGCTGTGGCACCTTGGGAAGGTCTCAGAAATGAAACATTCACGGTCAATGAATAGCAATGAGGGGATGTGTGTTAATTTGTCCAGTCATATGTGACTTCATTTCTAGATGTTACACGTCACAGAGTAGATACTCAAGGAACAACAGTATTGTACAAATGACAAAGGCCAAGTAATCATGAAAGGTCAATAACCTTCAGCTGAAGGCAGGAGCAAAAGTTGACAAGATTTGGAAATTTTGTATCGAGTACTGAGAAGTAAGCCTCACAATCTCCAAGGAAGGGGTTGGTTATTCAGGATTAAAATAAAAATAAAATGTCTTCACGCAAAAGATCATGGATGTTTGAAATTCTCCTCTCCAGATGGCTCTGGAGGTTGCTTTGCTGAGGACAATAAAGATAAAGATCAAAATAATTCTGGATGTGAAGGGAGTCATGACTAAAAAGTGTCCAGTGTTTATATGAACCACAGTAATGAAATTCTGACTTGCTGCAGCTTTACAGGCACAATAGATGCAACAACAACAGAAATAAATAACCAATACGGTACTTTTTTATTTTTAAACTAAACAATGGTAGTGCAAAAACTAAAGAACAAAGAGGAACCGTAGTTATGCGCATTCTGCAGTGATTATGTGCTGAGATATCAGGGTTGGGATTCTGGCTGCACGGGGTGGTTTGAGAATCTTATGGTTCACGGGATATGTGGATAACTTTGCTGAGGTAAAGGATCAGCTATGATCTCACTGAAGGGCAGAGCAGTGAAGAGTAAAAGGCTTGGATAGAGTGGATGTGGAGAGGATGTTTCCATTAGTGGGAGAGTCTCAGATTAGAGTCATAGTTAAAGAACGTTCCTTTAGGAAGGAGATGAAGAGGAATTTCTTTGGTCAGTGGGTGGTGAATGGGTGGAATTCTTTGCCACAGAAGGCTGTGGAGGCCACGTCGATGGATATTTTTAAGGCAGAGATAGCTAGATTTGATCAGGGGTCATGGGGAGAAGGCATGAGAATGAGGTTTGGAGGGAGAGATACTGTAAATCAGCCATGATTGAATGGCGGAGTAGTCTTGATTGGGCCAAATGGCCTAGTTCTGCTCCTATCCCTTATGTACTTATGAACAGACCCTCAGATCCAAATAGCTTATTCCTGATGTCATGTTCTTACTTTCTGAGTCATCTAATCATGGGGCTGATATTATTGCATTCGACTAGGACAGAGTGTTCAGTAACACGGCTGATTTAATTTAGCAGCAATTTAAAGTTTGAGGAAAGGCTACAGAAGCTGGCTCTGCTCTCCCTGCAAAAGCAGACACCTCACGGTGATCTGATTGAAGTTCTCACGATTTCTCTGGCTATTTAGGAAATTAATCTGCCAATTTATTCATTACAATTATGGGTTCAAATATCATATTCAATTCTAGAAAGTGACAGGAAAAGAGATTAGAAGGTGATAGCTAAAGGACACAAAGCTGCTAATGTGCGAAAAACCAAGCTTCCTGATGGTGACAGGTCCAACGGTTAAACGAGGTGTCAAAGCATTTCAATATTTAGCGTTGCACCCGCAGATCCACCATCCGCCTTGGCTGAGGCCATCTCCCGGTTTTCAAACACTTTAACCCATTCCCACACTGACCTTTCTGTCCTGGGTCTCCTCCTCTGTCAGAGTGAGGCCCAAACTAAATTGGAGGAACAGCACCTCATATTTCACGTGGGCAGCTTACAACCCAGCGGTATGCATATTAATTTATCTAACTTAAAATAACCCTTGAATTCCCTCTCTATCTGCCCCCCCCCCCCCCCTTTCATCCCATCCTAGTCATCGTACTAGTTTCATTGCCATCCTGCTTAATTTCACCATTTCACTCGTTAGTTTCACTCGCCATCACCTTCACCACAGCTAACAATAGACCATTGTGGGCTCCACTTTTCCTTGATCATCGTTGCTTGGTTAGAGTTGTCCTTTCGAAAACCTTTCATTCATTTTGTACCTCTTCACATCGCTAGTTTCCCTCTTCCCTGACTCTCTGTTTGAAGAATGGTCTTGACCCGAAACGTCACCTATTCTTTCTCTACAGAGGTGCTGCCTGACCCGCTGAGTTACTCCAGCATTTTGTGTCTATCTTTGGTGTAAACCACATCTGCAGTTCCTTTTTGCACAGCAGAGGTGGCTGACCACACTGCCAGCAGAAAATCAGAGGCAACCATGTTGCTCTGGAGGACATAATTAATGAGCAGCCTTGGGACATTCAGGCCCGTATTCAAAGGAAGGCCACAACTCCATAATTATTGGTATGATGCTGCATTATTCTTTCAAAATGGCCCACTATAAAATCCATTTCTGCCAGTACTGATTTAACATTGAGTTTATGCTCTCTGTGTGGTTCATAGCATTGCCACTGTGCTTATAACAGAGCTAGCAGCTCATTACTGAACAGTGGGCCTTCAGTAGCAACCAAACTGTACCATACTACAATCTTACTCTCAATCTACTAAAATCATATTAGTTTAGTTGAGTTTAATCTATTGTCACGTGTGGCGAGGTACAATGAAAAGCTTTTGTTGCGGAAAGACAATACATGATTACAATCGAGCCATTCACACTGTACAGATACATGATAAAGGGATTAATGTGAATTAGGTTTGGTGCAAGATAAAACCAGTAAAGTCCAATCAAAGATAGTGTAAAGGGCCTGTCCTACAAGCATGCAACTCCATGCGATGAGCGCGACCTAACGTGGTCGCTTGAGCCGTCCGGCGTCGCGGGGCCGGTCCCTCTTCGATCGCCGGAGCCGTGCGGAATTATGCGGAGTTCGTACCGGCATCGCGCGGGGCTCCGAAAAACTGACTATGTTCAAAAATTCCGCGCGGCAACGGCTTGTCGGCTCGCAGTCGTCTCGACGCATTACACACCGCCTCGATATCGTGCCTCCGTGAACCTTTCTGTAGGTGCCACCGTGACACTCTATGTGTGTGGCTCCGAGGCCCTCTGTGTGTGTGCCTCTGTGCCCCTCTCTGTGTGCCCCTCTCTGTCCTGGCGAACTTACCTTAAGATTTCGCTCCAAGTTTGCCTCACTTTGCGCCGCGTTGCGCCACTCACCCGACCTCCGCGCGGCCCTTGCTGCCGGTTTGGTCGCGCTTGCCGCATGCAGGTGCATGCTGGTGGGAACGGCCCTGTACAGGGGATCACCCGACCTCCGCGCGGCCCCCTCTTCTAGTTTGATCGCGCTCATCGCATGGAGTCCGATGCTGGTAGGACAGGCCCTTAAGGATCCTCAATGGGGTAGATGGTTAGAACTGCTCTCTAGTTGTTGGTAGGATGCGTCAGTTGCCTGATAACAACAGTAGGATAGTTCAGTTGTGTGACAAAAGCATAAACAGCATATTAAGATATCACTGCCAGGGTAAGAGAGCAAAGCAAAAAACAAATATAGAAGGGAGAATCAGACATCTCTAAAAGCAAAACTCAAAGTGCCGGAGGGAGGGATTGACACATTGGGAGTATAAAGATGGATTTGAAGGGGAAGTGACTACACAAAAAGTTACAAAAGATTCTCAAATTAATGGGAAGGAAAGTTTGAGAAGGGACAACAGAGTAAGGTCAGTGCCAATTGCGAGCGGTGCGAGGGGGGAGGTCAAAGCGCTGCATATGAATGCGCGAAGTATAAGGAATAAAGTGGACGAGCTTGAGGCTCAGTTAGAAACTGGCAAGTATGATGTTGTGGGAATTACTGAGACATGGCTACAAGATGGCCAGGGCTGGGAACTGAATATTCAAGGGTATACCTCCTATCGAAAAGACAGACAGGTGGGCAGAGGGGGTGGGTTGCCCTGTTGGTGAGGAATGAAATTCAGTCCTTTGCAAGGGGTGACATTGAAACAGGAGATGTGGAGTCAGTATGGATTGAACTAAGGAATTGTAAGGGTAAAAATACCCTAATAGGACTAATCTACAGGCCCCCAAACAGTAGCCTGGAAATAGATTTCAACATGCAGGTAGACTGGAAAAATCAGGTTGGTACTGGACCCCAAGAAAGGGACTTTGTAGAGTGCCTTCATGATGGATTCTTAGAACAGCTTGTATTGGAGCCTACCAGGGAGAAGGCAATTCTGGATTTAGTGTTATGTAATGAACCGGATTTGATAAAGGACCTTGAGGTTAAAGAGCCATTAGGAGGCAGTGACCATAACATGGTCAGGTTTAACCTACAATTGGAGAGGGAGAAGGGTAGATCTGAGGTGTCAGTGTTGCAGTTGAATAAAGGGGACTATGGAGCCATGAGGGAGGAGCTGGCCAAAGTTGACTGGAAAGATACACTAGCAGGGATGACAGTGGAACAAAAATGGCAGGTGTTTCTAGGAATAATACAGAAGGTGCAGGATCAGTTCATTCCTAGGAGGAAGAAAGATTCAAAGGAGATGAAGGGACGACCATGGCTGACAAGGGACGTCAAGGACAGTGTAAAAACTAAAGCGAAGAAGTACAACGTAGCAAAGATGAGCGGGAAGCAAGAGGATTGGGTAATGTTTAAAGAACAACAGAAGATAACCAAAAAGACAATACGGGAAGAAAAGATGAGGTACAAAGGTAAGTTAGCCAAGAATATAAAGAAGGATAGTAAAAGCTTCTTTAGGTATGTGAAGAGGAAAAAATTATTTAAGACCAAAGTTGGACCCTTGAAGACCGAAAAAGGTGAATTTATTATGGGAAACAAGGAAATGGCAGGTGAGTTCAACAGGTACTTTGGATCTGTCTTCACTAAGGAGGACACAAACAATCTTCCCGATATAGTAGTGGCCAGAGGATCTGGGGTGACAGTGGAACTGAAGAAAATCCACATTCGGCAGGAAATTGTGTTGGATAGCCTGATGGGACTGAGGGCTGATAAATCTAGCTCTAGAAATCGTGGATGTATTGGTGATAATTTTCCAATGTTCTTTAGACTCAGGATCAGTTCCTGTGGATTGGAGGGTAGCTAATGTTATCCCACTTTTTAAGAAAGGCGGGAGAGAGAAAAGGAGGAATTATAGACCAGTTAGCCTGACATCTATGGTGGGGAAGATGCTGGAGCCAATTATTAAAGATGAGATAGCCGAACATGTGGATAGCAGTAACAGGATCGGTCCTAGTCAGCATCGATTTGCAAAGGGGAAATCATGCTTGACTAATCTTCTGGAATTTTTTGAAGATGTAACTAGGAAAATGGACAAGGGAGAGCCAGTGGATGTAGTGCACCTGGACTTTCAGAAAGCATTTGATAAGGTCCCACATAGGAGATTAGTGGGCAGAATTAGGGCACATGGTATTGGGGGTAGAATGCTGACATGGATAGAGAAGTGGTTGGCAGACAGGAAGGAAAGAGTAGGGATTAACGGGTCCCTTTCAGAATGGCAGGCAGTGACTAGTGGGGTACCGCAAGGCTCGTTGCTGGGACCGCAGCTATTTACAATATACATCAATGATTTGGATGAAGGGATTCAAAGTAACATTAGCAAATTTGCAGATGACACAAAGCTGGGTGGCAGTGTGAACTGTGAGGAGGATGCTATGGGAATGCAGGGTGACTTGAACAGGTTGGGGGAGTGGGCAGATTAATGGCAGATGAAGTTTAATGCGGATAAATGTGAGGTTATCCACTTTGGTAGCAAAAAGCAGGAAGGCAGATTACTATCTAAATGGCATCAAGTTGGGGAAAGGGGAAGTACAATGGGATCTGGGGGTCCTTGTACATCAGTCTATGAAAGTAAGCATGCAGGTACAGCAGGCAGTGAAGAAAGCGAATGGCATGTTGGCCTTTATAACACGAGGAATCGAATATAGGAGCAAAGGCGTCCTTCTACAGTTGTACAGAGCCCTAGTGAGACCACACCTGGAGTATTGTGTGCAGTTTTTGTCCCCTAATTTGAGAATGGACATTCTTGCTATTGAGGGAGTGCAGAGTAGGTTTAAAAGGTTAATTCCCGGGATGGCGGGACTGTCATATGCTGAGAGAATGGAGCAGCTGGGCTTGTATACTATGGAGTTTAGAAGGATGAGAGGGGATCTCATTGAGACATATAAGATTGTTAAGGGTTTGGACTCGCTAGAGGCAGGAAACATGTTTCCGATGTTGAGGGAGTCCAGAACCAGGGGCCACGGTTTAAGAATAATGAGTAAGCCATTTAGAACAGAGACGAGGAAACACTTTTTCTCACAGAGAGTGGTGAGTCTGTGGAATCCTCTGCCTCGGAGGGCGGTGGAGGCGGCTTCTCTGGATGCTTTCAAGAGAGAGCTAGATAGGGCTCTTAAAGATACCGGAGTCAGGGGATATGGGGAGAAGGCAGGAACGGGGTACTGATTGGTGATGATCAGCCATGATCACATTGAATGGCGGTGTTGGCGTGAAGGGCTGAATGGCCTACTCCTGCACCTATTGTCTATTGTCTCTTGTCTATTGCCCATGTTTGGTCCATATCCCACAGTGGGAGCACCAAATGCAGTGGACGTGGTTCTAAGAGGTGAGTGGGTAACTCGGTATCATCTGGAAGTGCTGCTGGATTCATCTCTAAAAATCAGGTCCCTACCTGATCGCCTGCATACTTTTAGTTTAATTTTGAGATACTGTGTGGAAACAGGCCTTTTGGCCCACCGAGTCCGTGCCAACCAGCGTTCCCCATACACTAGCACTGTGCTTAACACTAGGGACAATTTACATTCTTTACCGATGTAAATTAACATATAAACCTGTATGTCTTTTGAGTGTGGGAGGAAACCAGAGCAACCAGGGAAAACTAAACTGTGAGGTTCCGCCACCTTTCTTCCCACCTGAGGAGACAACCCCCTATCCCTTGCACATTCAAGTTCAGATTAATAATTAAGAAGAACAGTGGTTCCTGTGTGAACTTTATGTGCCTTCCCGAGCCCCTATTCGCTGTGATGGTATTTCAGTCTCAGTCACAGAGGCCGACGTCAGGAAATCCTTCAGAGGGGTGAACCCTCGAAAAGCGTCTGGACCTGATGGCATACCTGGTCGTGTCCTAAAAACATGTGCGGACCAACTGGCTGGAGTTTTTACGGACATTTTCAACCAGTCACTTCTGAGGGCTGAGGTTCCCACCTGCTTCAAAAGGGCATCAATAATACCGGTGCCCAAGAAGTGCAAGGTGACGTGCCTCAATGACTATCGACCAGTGGCACTAACGCCTGTGGTGATGAAGTGCTTCGAGAGGTTGATCATGGCGCAAATCAACTCCTACCTCGACAAAAACCTGGACCCACTGCAGTTCGCTTACCGCCACAACAGATCAACGGTGGACGCGATCTCGCTGGCCCTCCACTCCGCTGTGGACCGCTTGGACAACAAAAACTCATATGTCAGGCTGCTATTTATTGACTACAGCTCGGCATTTAACACAATCATCCCCTCCAAGCTGGTTACCAAACTCGCAGAACTGGGCCTTTGCGCATCCCTCTGCAATTGGATCCTCGACTTCCTCATCCACAGAACAGTCTGTTCGTATTGGTGGAAATGTGTCAGACTCGATAACAATCAGCACGGGAGCACCTCAGGGCTGCGTGCTCAGCCCCCTGCTGTACTCACTCTATACTCATGACTGCGTAGCCGGTCACAGCGCGAACTCCATCATCAAGTTCGCTGACGACACCACTGTTGTGGGACGTATCACGGATGGGGATGAGTCCGAGTATAGAAGAGAGATAGAGCAACTGTCCATATGGTGCCAGCACAACAACCTGGCCCTCAACACCAGCAAAACCAAGGAACTGATTGTGGACTTTGGAAGGAGTAGGATGGGGACCCACAGTCCTGTTTATATCAACGGGTCGATGGTTGAAAGGGTCAAGAGCTTCAAATTCCTGGGCGTGCACATCTCTGAAGATCTTTCCTGGTCCGAGAACACAGATGCAATTATTAAGAAAGCTTATCAGCGCCTCTACTTCCTGAGAAGATTACGGAGAGTTGGTCTGTCAAGGAGGACTCTCTCTAACTTCTACAGGTGTACAGTAGAGAGCTTGCTGACTGGTTGCATCGTGGCTTGGTTCGGCAACTTGAGCGCCCTGGAGAGGAAAAGACTCCAAAAAGTAGTAAACACTGCCCAGTCCATCATCGGCTCTAACCTTCCTTCCATCGAGAGGATTTATCACAGTCGCTGCCTCAAAAAGGCTGGCAGCATCATCAAGGACCCACACCACCCTAGCCACACTGCTACCTTCGGGTAGAAGGTACAGGAGCCTGAAGACTGCAACAATCCGGTTTAGGAATAGCTACTTCCCCACAGCCATCAGGCTATTAAACCTGGCTCGGATCTCTGAACATTAATATCCCTCCATCTGTTATTTGCACTTCATTAATTTATTAAGTCATGGGTGTATTTATGTATAGAATTGTAGTCAATGCCTTCTATGTTCTGTTGTGCTATGCAAAGAAAGATTTTCATTGTCCTGTCAGGGACACATGACAATAAACTCTTTTGACTTTGACTTTGACTTCGTTCCTTTCAATGTGAGAATCAATCTTGCATGAGGCAAGGGTCACGAATATTCAATTTTACTTTGTGAGTGATTCCATGAAGAAGGCCCGCCTGGCCGCATACGCAGCATTACGTCAGCCGCTTTGGCGCAAGCACCAGTCTGGCAGGACAGAGCTCCTGCCGGTGGTAAGTTAAACTTAAAAGGTAAGTTTGGGTTTTTACTTACCAGGGGTTTTTAGGCAGGAGCCTCTTTTTACTGGTTTTTCCTTCCAGTTTTGCAGCCCAACAAGTTGCCGGTTATGAACTGTGGGGAAATTCCTGTCCAACCGCAAATTCAGCAAAATTGATCAGGTTGCGAGATAAGGAGCCGCTAATAGTGCAGTGCAGGGATGCCGTAAAAATGGCAAGAAATTTAAGCAGAGTCGCTGACAGAGGGGTCAGCGGCTCCGCAGCCTGCGGGGATGTCATTGGAACGGCAAGAATTTAAGCAGAGTCACTAACAGGGCGGTCAGCGGCTCCCAGCTTGTAGGATGCCATTGGAACGGCAAGGAAGCAACACTGGAGCCACTGACAGTGGGGTCAGTGGCTCACAGACGTTGGTCCCCATTCAAGTAATTACTGGGACGTATTCAGCCCTATTTGGACTCAGGTGAGTCGGGATATAAAGGATTTCTCCTTATAATAAAAAGTATGTATTTTATAGTGTTTTTTCTTTAAGTAAAAGCTAAAGGCAAAGTAAAACGTTATTGTCATATGATCTGACAATGTTATAATTGTTTAAGCACAGGTTGCTATGATTTATTTTTACCCTTCACAGGTAAAGCTGTACACTAAATGGTGATTTAGTGAGCTTACACAGCAATAGCGTGGGCCTATGGGACAGGCCGCGCCAGCAGCACCTGACAGGGCTGCTTCATATATGAAAGTGCCGGCCTACGGGATAGCCATGCCAGCAGCACCTGATACAGGGCTGTTTCATTTATGGCATTACCGGCCTATGGGAGAGCCGTGCCAGCAGCAGCTGACAGGGCTGCTTCGTGTGTGAAGTGCCGGCCTACGGGAGAGCCGTGCCAACAGCGCCTGATGCAGGGCTGTTTATGTCAAAAAGTGCCGGCCTTTATGAAAGGCGGCGCCAGCAACGCCTGGGACAGGGTTGCTCAAATTCACACATATCTGCTCGCCCACGGAGTCGGGAGATGATTTTCCACTGGGGCTAGAGAGCAATGCCCACGGAATCGGGGGATGAATTCCTCACCGGGGCTGGATAGTGCATTGAAAGGACTATCCTAAATACAGCAACTGGTGTATACAGTGCTGCAAAGGTCTCCCTCTCGGAGCAGAGACGAAGATGGGTCAGTATCCTGCTGACACTGAGTCTCAGGGTATGGCCGTGGGGTATACCCAAAGGGATGAAGGGCACGTGTCAGAGGTACCTTTCCTGACAATAAAGTTGCCATCCCAGTAAAATATTCTATTGGGTTAAGGCAAATGGGTTTGTATCAGTATTTGTATTCTATGGCCTGCGGCAGCGCCTGTTAGAGTTACCTATGAATCACCCTCTCTGAGGAGGGAAGAGCAAAAGGTCAAGATGACTCCGAGCTCTAAAGATGTCAATAGAACAGACTCAAGCACATATGTGCCGGCAGTGAACAACGCCAACAGGGGGATGTGAGAGCCAGCCACTGAATCGGTTATTCAGGTAGGTCTATTCTACAGGAGAAGAAACCTGGCAGATGAATTAATTCGGCCAACAACGGGAAAAAGTCATCGTTCAGAACGCACCCCAGGCGCTCATCAGCAGTAGCGGTTCACTGGAGCTGGGGGGCAGCATGATAGCTCAGAAATTCCATGCACCTTTCAATCATGCTCAACTAAATGGGTCTAGCACTTCCAAAATTTGGGTAGTGCACCGTTCACAAGTTGTAATATTTACATTTGTTTGTACAACACACAAAGGGTAACAATATTTGGTTGAGGCACAGCCGGAACATTCCAAGTAAGTTGGATTATGGCCAGGGTTTAGAAATTGGGCAGAAGTTCTCATGCAAACCACCCATGCAATAAGGCAGGATTGGCATGTTATTATGAAGAATGGAGAGTATCGGGCATATGAACTTTCCGAATGTAAAAACTTAGTCCTGACTTCAACAGATTCATAAGGTAAGAGATTCATGTTATACAAATCCCATTACAAAGGTTATCAAAGACAATATAACTGTACTATAACAGTAAAGTTTTGCAGTATGGGATAAACTGTTTTTTGGTCATTGGGATTTACCTTTAATTATTATTAGCCTTGTCCCCGCCTTGTGGCAAGAGATTGGGGTTTTGGCAATCTGTTACAAAACTGAGTTATTTTCATTAAGAGTAATTGGCAATATAGCAGCTGTGTTGCAGCTGAACAAATCATGGAACTGATATTGTGTAAGTAGCAATTAGATTGTTGCTAATAACCTTGTGCTATTGTCAATTGAGGCTACTTCAGCCACAATGATGAAGTAACAGTATTCATAATTGCTGAACATGACAATAACTCATTGAACTTGAAACTCGCTACAGTAGTGCGGTCGGTTGAATTCAGTTATTATGAACTGATGTTTAGAACTCTATGATGAGAAGTTCCAAATACCATCACCTACTCAAAGGTAGTGGTATTGCATGAGTTACCAATTGTTCAGTTGGTAGTATCAACTAAAATATACACTAAATGCACCGTTGAGTAAGGTTTTGAGTGAATATACATATTCTTCATGCACAAATTTAAGTTGCTACTCTACAATGGTGACATATGTTAGTCTCATGGTAATTAGGAAGAATATCCTGTAATCTCCTTGCAACTGGTGTATTGTCCAGTTAAGATTGATGATAACACAGAATAAGTGTTGGCTCTCAAAGTATGATGAAAGCATGATTCAATACCATCAAATGTTCATCATGTTTATGCATGTTTCACTGTTTCCAAAAATATGTGACACAACAGTGTGGAGAAATACATTCTCGCTTCAATAGGAGGAATGGACTTTATGTTAGCAAAACCTAACAGTAGTATTGGAGTTGGGGATGGCATCAAACAGGAAATTAGAAATGCGTGCAACAAGGGTAACACGGTTATAATGGGTGACTTCAATCTGCATGTAGATTGGGTGAATCAAATTGGCAGGGGTGCTGAGGAAGAGGATTTCCTGGAATGTATGCGGGATAGTTTTCTCAACCAACATGTGGAGGAACCAACGAGAGAGCAGGCTATTCTAGACTGGGTATTGAGTAATGAGGAAGGGTTAGTTAGCAGTCTTGTTGTGCGTGGCCCCTTGGGCAAGAGTGACCATAATATGGTTGAGTTCTTCATTAGGATGGAGAGTGACAAAATTAAGTCAGAAACAAGGGTTCTGAACTTGAACAAAGGTAACTTTGAAGGTATGAGATGTGAATTGGCCAAGATAGACTGGCAGGTGATTCTTAAAGGGTTGACAGTGGATGTGCAATGGAAGGTATTTAAAGACTGCATGGATGAAGTACAAAAGTTGTTCATACCAGTTTGGCAAAAGAATAAATCGGGGAAGGTGGTGCATCCATGGATAACAAGGGAAATCAGGGATAGTATAAAAACAAAAGATGAGGCATACAAATTTGCCAGAAAAAGCAGCCTACCGGAGGACTGGGAGAAATTCAGAATCCAGCAGAGGAGGACAAAGGGCTTAATTAGGAAAGGGAAAATAGATTATGAAAGGAAACTGGCAGGGAACATAAAAACTGACTGCAAAAGTTTTTATAGATATGTAAAGAGAAAGAGACTAGTTAAAACAAATGTTGGTCCCTTGCAGTCAGAAACAGGTGAATTGATCATGGGGAACAAGGACATGGCAGACCAATTGAATAACTACTTTGGTTCTGTCTTCACTAAGGAAGACATAAATAATCTGCCGGAAATAGCAGTGGAACGGGGGTCAAATAAGATGGAGGAACTGAGTGAAATCCAGGTTAGCCGGGAGGTGGTGTTGGGTAAATTGAACGGATTGAAGGCCGATAAATCCCCAGGGCCAGATAGTCTGCATCCCAGAGTACTCAAGGAGGTAGCCACAGAAATAGTGGATGCATTAGTGATAATTTTTCAAAATTCCTTAGATTCTGGAGTAGTTCCTGAGGATTGGAGGGTAGCTAATGTAACCCCACTTTTTAAAAAAGGAGGGAGAGAGAAAGCGGGGAATTACAGACCAGTTAGTCTAACATCGGTAGTGGGGAAACTGCTAGAGTCAGTTATTAAAGATGGGATAGCAGCGCATTTGGAAAGTGGTGAAATCATTGGACAAAGTCAGCATGGATTTACGAAAGGTAAATCATGTCTGACAAATCTGATAGAATTTTTCGAGGATGTAACTAGTAGAGTGGATAAGGGAGAACCAGTGGATGTGTTATATCTAGACTTTCAGAAGGCTTTCGACAAGGTCCCGCATAAGAGATTAGCATACAAACTTAAAGCACACGGTATTGGGGGTTCAGTATTGATGTGGATAGAGAACTGGCTAGCAGACAGGAGGCAAAGGGTAGGAGTAAACGGGTCCTTTTCAGAATGGCAGGCAGTGACTAGTGGGGTGCCGCAAGGCTCAGTGCTGGGACCCCAGCTATTTACAATATATATTAATGATTTGGACGAGGGAATTCAATGCAACATCTCCAAATTTGCAGATGATACCAAGCTGGGGGGTATAGTTAGGTGTGAGGAGGATGCTTGGAGGCTGCAGGGTGATTTGGATAGGCTGAGTGAATGGGCAGATGCATGGCAGATGCAGTACAATGTGGATAAATGTGAGGTTATCCACTTTGGTGGCAAAAACATGAGGGTAGACTATTATCTGAATGGTGGCAGATTAGGTAAGGGGGAGATGCAACGAGACCTGGGTGTCATGGTACACCAGTCATTGAAAGTAGGCATGCAGGTGCAGCAGGCAGTGAAGAAAGCAAATGGTATGTTAGCATTCATAGCGAAAGGATTTGAGTATAGGAGCAGGGAGGTTCTACTGCAGTTGTACAGGGTTTTGGTGAGGCCACACCTGGAGTACTGCGTACAGTTTTGGTCTCCAAATCTGAGGAAAGACATCCTTGCCATAGAGGGGGTACAGAGAAGATTCACCAGACTGATTCCTGGGATGTCAGGACTTTCATATGAGGAAAGATTGGATAGACTCGGTTTGTACTCGATGGAATTTAGAAGATTGAGGGGGGATGTTATAGAAACCTACAAAATTCTTAAGGGGTTGGACAAGCTAGATGCTGGAAGATTGTTCCCGATGTTGGGGGAGTCCAGAACAAGGGGTCACAGTCTAAGGATAAGGGGAAATTCCTTTAGGACCGAAATGAGGAAAACATTCTTTACACAGAGAGTGGTGAGTCTCTGGAATTCTCTGCCACAGAAGGTAGTTGAGGCCAGTTCATTGGCTATATTTAAGAGGGCGTTAGATGTGGCACTTGTGGCTAAAGGGATCAGGGGGTATGGAGAGAAGGCAGGTACGGGATACTGAGTTGGATGATCAGCCATGATCACATTGAATGGCGGTGCAGGCTCGAAGGGCCGAATGGCCTACTCCTGCACCTATTTTCTATGTTTCTATGTTTCTATGTCTTCCTCATTCGCTGGGTCTTAAAACAGTCAGCAAGACCTCATTGGATTCATACTATCGGACTGGCCAAGCGTCCGTGTTGCCTGCTTCATCAGGCATTATGGCACAATGGTACAGTTATGCCAAAAAGCAAGAACATGCTGTTTTAAACTGTGGTTGAGGAGACTGGTCTTTGCACAGTAAAACGATTATTGACTTACATATTTTCAATGGATTGACTTATGCCTCAGGTTATCACATTTAGCCATGAGGGTGTTCACTACAGTATGCATGGATAGCATCCAAAAAAGCAGTACATCTCTATTGAGGGGATCAGAAATGATTGTTAAATATTAATGATACATTTGATACGAGACAAATTACTGACATTTCCAGTTCATTTTAAGTGATATTGCCAATAGTTCAGTTATAGAGAAATTACAGCTGTAACATAAGGGAACTGCATTGTCGGGTCCAACCCGGATATCAAGTTGTTAAAAAGATCTTGATACAAGTACTCACATCACAAGATTATGCAGTTGGTTATTGTAAATGTGTAAACATTACTTCACCAAGGGGTTCCAGCTACATCCTCAACATGACTAATATCAGCACAACGACAGCAAAACATTGCAAACGCTGTGGCTGGACAGGATGGAATTGGCTGTTCATGCCATTACATTTTACATTCTGGTCTACACTAGCAGAACAGACCAGGGCTGGCATGATTTTTAAGATCGTTTCAAATACCCCACGGTCTCATTTTTATGTTATCAAGGCCACCAGAATCCTTAGAAGTATGGATTCAGCACTGTATATTAGTTAATAAACAATTACACAAGAGAAGGTCGGTTCAGACTACTTCAAGGTGGCTGCAACAGGTATTAACATTGACGATTGTATGTCTCATTCCACCAGGTCAGCATCAACGTCAGTATATCATTTGGATAGTGTGTTTACATCTATTATACTAGGGCAGCAGCTATGTTGGCGGCCAAAGCGAGGATTGTGTCCTTCAAACAAATTTTAGCGGCCGTCGGATGGGCAAATGAGCTGATGTTTCAGAATTTTTATCATCGGCCAATTGTCAATCCAGGGCTGTTTGCCAATGACATTTTAAGTACCTAAATTTTAGGGGTACTGTTGTTTGTTTACATTGTTAAATAAATAAATAAATTTAATAAATCATTACATTGAATATAATGTTATTACTAATGCATTTATTTATCTTTTGAGTCAATCAAATGCAGTGGGATGCCGAGATTGTAATCTGCGGCATGAAATCACAAAGCTTTGACCTCTTCACGGAATCATTCACGTGACTCCGAAGTAAAATAGTAAGGTTAAACGAGAACTTAACAGTTTGAAGTTTGATCTCGATTTTATGAAGAGTTACGTTGGTGATTGCGTGCCCGCCACGCCCAACCCTCTCTCATAAAAGATCATCTGGTAGTTCTCGAGTCACTGTTTACTTCGGTGTTGTTTATTTGTGATTTCATACCGCTGCTTTGAAGTTTGCTGTGCATGCGGCCTGGCAGGCCTTCTTCACGTAATCACCAACGTAACTCCTTATAAAATCAAGATCAAACTTCAAACTGGTAAGTTCTCATTTAATCTTACTATTGTCCCATGCATCAGGAATGCAACAATGAAATTCTTACTTGCTGCAATTTTAAAGGCACATTAACACAACAAATAAATGTTCAATAGTCAGTAATATCATAAATTATTGGTAATGCTATGTAACCAGCCAATAATGGTGCAAAGCAAAGTATGGAATGCAACCTGCACAAAATCGATCGTAGATCGTTGCTGGGGTAGGGTTATGGTTAGGCTTGTATTGTGTGGTTCAAGAACATGATGGTTGATGGGATGAAGCTGTTCTTGAACTTGGAGGTCACTGGTTCTCAGGCTCCTTTACCTTCTTCCTGAAGGTAGCAGTGAAATAAGAGGTGGCCAGTGTGGTGAGAGTCTTTGATTATATTAGCTGCCTTTTTGAGCCAATTCGGAGAGGTAAGTGAGAATGTGTAGGAAGATACTGCAGATGCTGGTTTACACCAAAGATAGACACAAAAAGCTGGAGTAGGCAGCAGCTCTGGAGAGAAGGAATGGGTGACGTTTTGGGTTGAGACCCTTCATGGATTGATTTTTTTAGTAAACCAGCATCTGCTGTTCCTTGTTTCTACTGAAAATGATTTGTCTTAACCTCTGGGAAAGGTTTGCCTGAATGTGGCCATTGATTCCTATGAATGATAATTAGGTGTAAGATTTTCCATCACAGGTACTGTGGGAAAAAAAGGTGGTAGTTGTTCTCAATCCCTGGACATTAATGTGGGAATTTCCCAGAGGAACAACTTGTCCCACTCACTGACCTTCTCTGTATAGGGAAAGCTTTCCAACCCCCTATTCACGATGAAGGTAAGAAACCCTGTGGCTCTCGGGATAAATAACATTAAAGAGTTGCCAAGTGGAATGAAGATCTCCCAATAGACAAGGGATGTGGACAAGAAGATGAAAGGTTAGAGAGGTCACCTATTTAAGGGATTGAAAGCACACTTTAAAGTACGAGAGGATTACTGCCTTTCATGGATGCATACCTCAGCATGAATGAACTCATTCAGAGCTACAGGAACAAGGAGGGCCCGAATTTGAGAAAAAATCAGTAAATGCAGTAAATTATAACATTTTGAAAACCATATATTAATAACAGTAAACTCAATATTCTCAACGCAATGAAGCTGCATGAGGAAAGTGTGTTAATCCACAGACTGCAGTGCATTTGCTTAGTTAGGATTTTTTTTTTACTTTTTCCTCCCGTTCCGTGTTTGGCTTGGCCTGCTACCCACATATACACTGGTGACCTCAAAAGCAAGGAAGCTGGCCTGCTCAGATGAGAGTAGTCCATTGGACATGCTGAGTAAATCATCGCCCACATCCTTCCAGCAGCAACGAGGAGAGCAAAGTAACGAACAACTGGCAAGTGTTCAGCCAGGAAACTGAGGCCGTTCACTTTAAGCAGCTGGAAACACTCAAGCGGCTGCAGAGGAAGGTACCGCCGAGAGCTGGATTTGTAACGGATGAGTTTTTATCAACAAATATCCTGACTAAATTTTTTGTTTATTTTGTCACTCGGTTTTGGATGCTGTGACTTATAAAAGTAATTACTGGCTGGGTTGGGTTTCACGGTGGTAAAACTGGCACAAAGCTGCCCTCCCTCCATTTATTATTTTCTTCCCCATTGCTACATGACCAGCAGTCAAAATTGGAAAATAACGCCAAATAACTAAAGCAATTTTGATGTGTATTATTGTACTCAGCGCAGATTTGTAGGTCAGTAGAACACCAAGGAGGTCTGGATGGCATTGTAAAACCATGAAGGAAACATTAACTGGTTGTGATCTTGGCTTTGTAGCCAATCACGTCTCCTGTTTCTCTCTTTCACACATAGACAAACACAGACACAGATACACACAGACACCAACACACAGACACACATGCAGACAGACATGCACACAGATACACACAAAGATACACACATGTAGAGACAAACACATATGCAGACAGTTGATTAATTTGGGATGTTTGTCAGTGAGTCTACACCGAATGTGTTCCATTTCGTTCTGTATTTAACTTTTAGTTTTGTTTGGTTTAGAGATACAGCGCGGAAACAGGCCCTTCAATCTTTGCCGACCAACAGTCCCATACACTAATACTATCCTACACACACTAGGGAAAATTTACAATTCTTACCAAAGCCAATTAACCTACAAACCTATGCAACTTTGGAGTGTGGGAAGAAACCGAAGGTCCTCGAAAAAAAACCCACGTGGTCACGGGAAGAACATACAAACCCCGTACAACAGCACCTGTACTCGGGCCCTGTAAGGCAGTAACTCTACCACCACGCACCGTGCCCCCCCTAAATGTCAGAAATTTAGAACAAGCTAGACTAAGTGGGATGCGTTGGGTTCCTGTCACATGGGCCGCGGAACCGGGGGAGGGGGGGGTGGGGGCTACAGCCCCTCCACATTTTTGGCGAGAGAGACTTCATAATCTGAAATTATCCGGCCCGCAGGCATATTTTTCTCGTCTTCTGAGAACCTCCAACATCCAGAATCTTAGAACAAGTGCACAGTGAGCGCGGCAAAACCACGACCAGCCGTGGCGGAAACCTACTGCCCCCCAAAACACTCACTCCCCTCCGCTCATCAGCCAATCACAGAGTGGTTCACAGTCGAGATATGGGGCAGTGAAAGAAGCGCTGTGATTAGCCGCCGAGCGGGAGGGAGGGAGGGAGGGAGGGTGGGCCCCGAGAGAGAGAGAGTCGGGCTAGAGAGGGAGAGAAAGAGAGAGAGAGACAGAGAGATGGAGAGAGTCGGCCCCGAGAGAGAGAGAAAGAACAAGAGAGAGAATCCGCCCCGAGAGGGAGGGAGAGAGAGAGAGAGAGAGAGTCGGCCCGGAGGGGGGGGGGGGGGGTGATGGGGGATATATTCCACCACTTTTTGAGTTGGGGGGTCGCCTGTATTATCCCCCAGTTTTTGGAGGTCGAGCAACAACAAAAAATATTAATTGTGCCACCCTCCCACATCCTGCCCCCGAGGCTGGTAATCTGTGATCGTTCAACCCCCCCCCCCTTTCAAAAACGTTCCGCGGCCCCAGTGTCACACGGGAGGCCTGGTTCCCCAACGTCACCCATTCCCCAACGCATTATTCCTCCACTTACCCATTCCCCCAAAGCAGCCCGTTCCACCATTCACCCATAGGCCCCCAACTGCACAGGCACGGCTCATTTCCACTCATCCCCCAGCACTCCCTCCCCCTCCTCCACATCCTCCCTCTTCTTTCCCCTCTCCTCCTCCCTTCCCCAATCCCTCCTTCACCTCTCCCTCCCTCTCCTTTCATAGAAACATGGAAAATAGGTGCAGGAGGAGGCCATTCTGCCCTTCGAGCCTGCACCGCCATTCAATATGATCATGGCTGATCATCCAACTCAGTATCCTGTACCTGCCTTCTCTCAATACCCCCTGATCTCTTTGGCCGCAAGGGCCACATCTAACTCCCTCTTAAATATAGCCAACGAACTGGCCTCAACTACCTTCTGTGGCAGAGAATTCCACGGATTCACCACTCTGTGTGTGAAAAATGATTTTCTCATCTCGGTCCTAAAAGACTTCCCCCTTATCCTTAAACAGTGACCCCTTGTCCTGGACTTCCCCAACATCGGGAACAATCTTCCTGCATCTAGCCTGTCCAATCCCTTAAGAATTTTGTAAGTCTCTATGAGATCCCCCCTCAATCTTCTAAATTCCAGCGAGTAAAAGCCGAGTCTATCCAGTCTTTCTTCATATGGAAGTCCTGCCATCCCAGGAATCAGTCTGGTGAACCTTCTCTGTACTCCCTCTATGGCGGGAAAGTCTTTCCTCAGATTAGGAGACCAAAACTGTACGCAATACTCCAGGTGTGGCCTCACCAAGACCCTGTACAACTGCAGTAGAACCTCCCTGCTCTTGTACTCAAATCCTTTTGCTATGAATGCCAACATACCATTCGCTTTCTTCACAGCCTGCTGCACCTGCATGCCTACTTTCAATGACTGGTGTACCATGACAATCAGGTCTCGTTGCATCTCCCCTTTTCCTAATCGTCCACCACTCAAATAATAGTCTACTTTCCTGTTTTTGCCACCAAAGTGGATAACCTCACATTTATCCACATTATACTGCATCTGCCATGCATTTGCCCACTCACCCAGCCTATCCAAGTCACCTTGCAGCCTCCAAGCATCCTCGCCACAACTAACACTGCCCCCCAGCTTCGTGTCATCCGCAAACTTCGAGATGTTGCATTTAATTCCCTTGTCCAAATCATGAATATATATTGTAAATAGCTGGGGTCCCAGCACTGAGCCTTGCGGCACCCCACTAGTCACTGCCTGCCATCTTGAAAAGGACCCGTTCACTCCTACTCTTTGCTTCCTGTCTGCCAGCCAGTTCTCTATCCACATCAATACTGAACCGCCAATACCGTGTGCTTTAAGTTTGTATACTAATCTCTTGTGTGGGATCTTGTCGAAAGCCTTCTGAAAGTCCAGATATAACACATCCACTGCTTCTCCCTTATCCACTCTACTAGTTACATCCTCAAAAAATTCAATAAGATTCGTCAGACATGATTTACCTTTTGTAAATCCATGCAGACTTCGTCCAATGATTTCACAACTTTCCAAATACGCTGCTAACCCATCTTTAATAACTGACTCTAGCAGTTTCCCCACTACCGATGTTAGACTAACTGGTCTGTAATTCCCCGTTTTCTCTCTCCCTCCTTTTTTAAAAAGTGGGTTACATTAGCTACCCTCCAATCCTCAGGAACTACTCCAGAATCTAAAGAGTTTTGAAAAATTATCACTAAGGCATCCACTATTTCTGGAGCTACTTCCTTAAGTACCCTGGGATGCAGCCTATCTGGCTCTGGGCATTTATCGGCCTTTAATCCATTCAATTTACCTAACACCACTTTCCGGCTAACCGGTAACTCAGTTCCTCCATCTCTCCCCTACCCTACTCCTCTCTCCTCCATCTCTTCCCCTACCCTCAGTCACTCCCTCCCTTCCTCTATAACTCCCCTCCCTAGTCCTCTCCTATCCCTCTAGCCCCACCTACCCACACCTCACCTCCCCCATACCCTCCCACTATCCATCATGACCTCCCCCACTGCCCTCCTCTCCCTCTATTCTCCACTCCCTAGCTCCCCCCTCCTCTCCCTCTATTCCCCCTCCTAACCCATCTCCCTCCTCACGTCCCCCACTTTCCCCCCTCTCCCTCCCTATTCCCTCCTCTCCCTCAATCCCCCAACTCTCCCTCCTCACCTGCGCAGGAACTTGAAGTTGCCGCTCCTCTCCCTTCTTGCGTGCCCGAAGCAGCATCAGCCGCGGCCTCAGAACCAGGCTCAGCGCCCAGGCCTCGGATCGTTGGCGTGGCCTCACCCCACCCCTGGAGCCGGCCGCCACTGCCCGCAGACGCAGCCCCAGCCTCAGCGCCGAGGCGGCGGATCCCCACGGGGCCGGACCAGCAGTAAAATGCTATTTTTTCAATCTTACCCATGTCACCGTTGTGAAAAAAAGATGCCGATCTGAATTCTGGAAAGGCCCCAACTGCGCAGGCACGGCTGAAGAGTTTTAGGGGATTGTGGGGCGGATGGGTGTGGGGAAGGAGTGTGGAGGCTGGGGGAGGGTTGGGTGGGTTGTGGAGGTGAGGCGAGGGGAGACAGCTCAGAGAAAGACAGGGGTTGTGTGGGGAGTATCACATGAGAGGAGGGCAGGAGCCAGCAAGGGGGACCAGAGGGGAAGGGGCTGGAGGACTCACAGCAAACGATATGGACTCACAGCGGGCGATGTGGACTCTCAGCGGGCGCTGGTCACTGGACGTTATCCTCCGCCGGGATTAGAATCTCTGTTTTCAGTTTGGTGACAACTCCGTCTCCGCTTCGCGCAAGTCCGGGCCAGTTTGGGCCACTTCCGGTCCCTCCGAAAATTGTGTGTGGTTGGAGACCTCCGCCAGCCATATAGAGCCTCCCTCAACTCCAGTAAAGACACGATGGCGCAGGAAGGGGCGGACCATCCCACGGAGTGACAGGAGAAAAGACCAATCCACACGGTGCCGACTGGCGGTTTTTAAACCTCACTAACTACCACATTAGACCACCGATTGGAACGAAACTTGGTGCAATTGCAGCAGAGGAGAACGGTGAAACTGGTGAAAAATCGTAGTGCTACCACATATCGTTTTGCGCAAATAGATTGACCACGCAAACCGGAAGATCAGAGTTTTAGAGATAGATAGATAGATAGATAGATAGATAGATAGATAGATAGATAGATAGATAGATAGATAGATAGATAGATAGATAGATAGATAGATAGATAGATAGATAGATAGATAGATAATAAAAAGATGGAGATTGTTGAGATTGAGTCAAAGTCCCATGATTCTTTGGGTCTCTCTTAGTACTCTAAAATAGATTTCACAGTGTATTATGTTTTAGTTAGCCCTAACTGCTCACAGATTTAAAAAAAGGTCCTTTCTTGGAACTAAGATCCAAGCAAGACAATGAGAAATGAACAGCAAACGTATGTAATAATTAATCGAGGCATTGAGCATAAGAACATAAGGAAAATAATTATCTTTTAATTTCCTCAATATCTGAAAATGTGGCCGAAAAAGGATAGACCATGCCAGAGTCACACTGTCCCAGGTGCAAATGATCACAGTTCATACATTCTAGGAGCAGAATTAGGCCATTTGGCCCATCGAGTCAGATGTGCAAGGTATCGGATTTTGGGAAGTCAAACCAAGGGAGGATCTTCACAGTAAATGGCAAGTAACTGGGAGGGTGTTGTAGAGCAGAGAGATCTATGAGTGTAGGAACATTGATCCTTGGAAAGTGGCATCAGAAGTAGGTAGGGTGGTCAAGAAGGCTTTTTGGTACACTTGCCTTCACAGTCAGGGCATTGAGTATTGAAGTTGGGATGTATCTTTCAGTTATACAAGATGTTGGTGAGAGCACATTTGGAGTATTGTATTCAGTTTTGGTCACCCTACTATAGGAAGGATGTTGTTAAGTTGGAAAGAGTGCAGACAAGATTTATAAGGATGTTGCCAGGCATTGAGTTCTGAGCTACCGGGAGAGGTTGAGCATGCTAGGACTTTATTCCTTGGAGTGCTGGAGGCTGAGGGGTGACCTTCACAAGTTCACAAGTTATAGGAGTAGAATTAGGCCATTCAGCCCATCGAGTTTACTCGGCCATTCAATCATGGCTGATCTCTGCCTCCTAATCCCATTTTCCTGCCTTCTCCCCATAACCCTTGACACTCGTTCTAATCAAGAATTTGTCTACGTCTGCCTTAAAAATATCCACTGACTTGACCTCCTCAGTCCTCTGTTGCAATGTTCCACAGATTAACTACCCTCTGACTAAATAAGTTCTTCCTCACCTCCTTTCTGAAAGAGTACCCTTTATTTTTTATGGAGGTATATAAATTCATGAGGGGAATATATCAAGTGATTGTATAGTCTTTTAACCAGAGTAGGGAAATGAAGAACCAGAGGACATAGGTTGAGGTGAGAGGGGAAAGATTTATTAGAGCATATCAAAGATTCATGACACATTGGGTGGAAACATTTCTGCTCTATTCTGTTGGCTGACCCCTTGATCTGAGACTGTAATCAGTGGCTCCAAACACCCAAATCAGGAGATATCATCCTTACCATTATCCTGTCAACCCGCATAAGAATTCTGCATGTTCCATTGTCATTCTCTCTCCTTATAAAGTAATTTGATTTTGTATAAGATGTACCAGCAAATAAGCCAAACACATTCCTTCCAGGTTTCCTAGTGCTTAGGAATGGTAGGCGGCACAGTGACATAGTAGAGCTACTGCTTTTCAGATCGAGAGACCCGAGTTCGATCCTGACTATGGGTGCTGTCTGTTTGGAGTTTGTATGATCCCACTGCGACCTGTGTGGGTTTTCTCTGAGATTTTCAGTTTCCTCCCACACTCCAAAGACGTACAGGTTTGTAGGTTAATTGGCTTGGTGTAAATGTAAACTTGTCCCCAGTGTGTGTAAGCTTGTGTTAATATGCGGGAATCACTGGTTGGTGCGGCCGAAGAGCTTGTTTCTGCACAAAACTAAAATAAACTGAGATAATTTACTTTCATCCACAAAGGATTTGATCCCAGACTATGTCCCGTTCACTGGCACCAAGAGAATTTGCAAGAATTACGATGTCATTCATGTCAGTGGTGGACAAAGGCTCATTGCCCTCTAGTGGGAAGGAGGGTGGAGGAATCTCACAACAGTCCTATTTAGAGCGTTAGTGGATTGGCCCAGATATTTCACATTGGTCACATAGCTGATTTTGACTCGGAAATTAAACTTCATGCAATTCAAGTCATGCACCCACCGCCAAATGGTTTGGCATATTTTAGCAGTGGCACAAATGCTGAGCACTCAACAAACACCTCAAATTCTTCCCTCTTTCTTTCTGTACACAGTCATTAAGCCCAAAACCAAGTCTGATTTTGTTTGAAAATCACTCACCAATGTCATCAGCCATGGAGACCATCTTCACCTACCTCAAGTGATTAAATCTGAAAGCTTTCTTGCTTTGGCTTTATTGCAGAATGCAATCATCTGAATCCCACACCCTTGCTGAAACTGCATAAGTGATTGCCTACACTTATTTATACCAATTCACACAGAATTCACTGATGCCTTGCCAAAATATCCATGGAAATTTGGGTGAAGACACGCTGCTACTCCACTCTAACCAGCTGACAGTGATTTGTTTGGTTGATATTCCTGCCATCTGAAAAACAAGTTCTTCAACTCTGCTTCGACCCATTTCCAATTGACCCCTCCAGCAAAAGGCTTGGTTCAAACCAGTGATCACTTTTTGTGTTCATGAAAGTGATGAAGGGGCTGTGTTGCGGGTGGAGAATTAAAGTGGCAAGCAGATGCTATGATCACAATACAGACTGAAGATAGACACAAAGTGTTGGAGTGACTCAGTGGGTCAGGCAGCATATCTGGAGAAAAGGGATGGGTGACCTTTCGGGTCAGAAGGGTTGAAAAGTTAAAACTAGAGGAACTCTGTCCCTACTTTAACCTATGAGAAGTGAATGAGACCAGAGATGTGAAGCCCAGTAGTCGAGGTACAGCCAAAGCCGCTGTCAACTAGTGTCAAGGGGAAGCCATGATTCAGGAAGAGTTCATATATCTCAGAGATATCAGTGTGAAAAGTCGCATTTGTGGAACTTTGTTCCTTTCCACAGTTTCCAACATTTTCTGTTTTTCACTGTACAGAATGAGGCCATTCAACTTATCATGTCATAGATAGACACAAAATGCTGGAGTAACTCAGCAGGTCAGGCAGCCTCTCTGGAGAAAAGGAAGAGGTGACGTTTCAGGTCAGAACCCTTCTTCAGACTGAAGAAGGGTTCCGATATGCAACGTCACCAATTAGCTAGTCTGAAGAAGGGTCGCGACCCAAAACGTCACCCATTCCTTCTATCCAGGGATGATGCCTGTCCCGCTGAGTTACTCCAGCATTTTGTGTAGTCAGTCTGAAGAAGAGTCTCAACCTGAAACGTTACCCATTCCTACTATCCAGGGATGCTGCCTAGTCCCGCTGAGTTACTCCAGCATTTTGTGTCTATCTGCAGTTCCTTCCTACACAGCCTATCACTTCTTTGTCAGCTCTCTATCAGGGCAACTCACTAGTTCTAGACCCTTCCCCTTCACTCCCCATATCCTTCTCTGTAGCTTGCAATTTCTTTTCTCCTCACCATATATTTATCCCATTCCCTCTTGAAGGCCACAATAGCACCAGGCTCCACCTCATCTGCAAGCAGTGTATTCCAGTTTCCAAACCGCACGCTGTGCAAAGAAGTTGCTCCTTATGTCACTCTTAATTCTCTTCCCTTTATTTTATACCTATGACCTCTGGTCCTTGACCTCCTCCACCAATGGGAACAGCCTTCTACTATTCACCGTCCAGACAGTTGCTGGAATGTGCAGAGATTTCTATAGCTGGATTCTATATTTTGCACAGGCTTAATTTTAAAGCATTCTATTGGCATCTTTAAAAAAAAAGTTAATTACAGCTTATGATGTATTTGCAAATCCCAGTTGTAATGTTATAGCAATGTCTTTAGTCAATCAATTGCTATCCTTCGTGCATTCTCAGCAACTTTCATTGTATATTTTTGGATTTTTCCTAAAGGCAGTTCCTGTGTCTGAAGTCACTGTGACCCGAAAGCTTTGTTCAGTGGAACATTAAGTGGCAAAGCCAGAGGTCATTCTGGGATCTGGGCTAGCAAATTGCACTTTGTACCATAAAGAACTTTTTGTAAGAGTGCCTCTTTCAAAGTCTAATCACTGTAGCAGCAACAAAGGTGCATTGTGTAACGTTGTTAGTACTATAGCAGCTCTGATATTCCCCTGTAACATGCAGTGAAATGCCAATATTGCCACTGTTGAAATCACATGCTACACTAACATGTCTGTTCAAGTCATGTTATTCAGTCACAAGATGCTGAAAAAGGAAAGTGTTGAATCATAAGCAAAGCTTGGTTTGCATCTATTGTACTGGGTAACAGGCTGGGGAGTGTGCTTAAACAATAATACATCTCAGTATTGAGAGGCATTGAAAAACTAATCAAATTCCCCACGACGCACAATTCAGTTCTCAACTCTGACTCCCTTGTAACATTATTCAGACGACTAAAAGAGGAATTAAATTCCCCACATGACTACAGAGGGACAGCATAGTAATTAGGAAGCCTTCTGCTTGGTGTAAGCAAGGCATTCTTTCAGTGCCGAGCATCGCTTGGAACAATGCGTATATCTGACAAACCAAATCCAGAGCAGTGCCACTCACGTTCTTCAGACCTCTGGGTAGATGCAACAGATGTAACAACAATGCTGTCTAACTCCTTTAATGCAGCAGAATGCTACAAAGCAACTCACAGGACTGTCATCCAGCAACATTTGCTGCAAACCCTCTTAAGGCAACCAGAACAAACAGTCAGAAAACTAAATTAAAATGCTTGGGTTAGCAGGGAATGCTGAGAAAACAAAGGGTCGCACTGTGGAGATGTTTGTAAGCAAGCTTAAGAATTTTTAAATCAATGTGTTCCTGAACTGGGAATTAATATAGATCATTGAGCGCAGAGGTGATGGATGAAAGAGACATGAGGTAAACTTTAGAAGATGAGCACAATTTACAGGAAAGAAAGATAAATACCAGAAAATACCAGAAAAGCTAAAAAAAATCAGACAGTATTTTATAGCTTCATTATTGTTCATCAGAACCAAGAAAAGTTAAAAATTAAACTTGTTTTAAGTTACAAAGAAGGAGTGGAGGGAACAATAAGAATATCTAGAATAGGAGGGTGATCATGTTATTACGATGACTGTTACTATTCTTGGTTCTCCGCTGACACCGTTCCCTCCGAAACTCCCTGGTCAACTTCCCACCCAAACCGCCCTCTCCCCTGGTACTTCCCCTGCAACCGCAGAAGATGCAACACCTGTTCCTTTACGTACCCCCTGACTCCATCCAAGGACCCAAACAATCTTTCCAGGTGAGGCAGAGACCTCCTCCAACCTCATCTACTGTATCCGCTGTTCTAGGTGTCAACTTCTCAACATCAGCGAGACCAAGCGCAGGCTCAGCGATCGTTTCACTGAATGCTCAGTCCGCCTTAACCTATCTGATCTCCCGGTGGCTCAGCACTTTACTCCCCCTCCCATTCCCAATCTGACCTTTCTGTCCTGGGCCTCTTCCATTGTTAGAGTGAGACCCAGCGCAAATTGGAGGAACAGCACCTCATATTTCGTTTGGGTGGCTTACACCCCAGCATATGAACATTGACTTCTCTAACTTCAGATAACCCTTGCTTTCTCTCTCCATCCCCTCCCCCTTCCTTCTTCTTCTTTTGTGTGGCTTGCACAGCTTAAAGTTGTTGGACAACTTGTTCTATTTGATCTTCCGTTTGTGCATGTCGAGTTGATTGCATTAGTCGAAACAGGGTGGACCACGTGAAGTTTGCAATCTTCCACCCCCACTCCCCCTTCCCAGTTATAGACAATAGACAATAGGTGCAGGAATAGGCCATTTGACCCTTCGAACCAGCACCACCATTCAATGTGATCATGGCTGACCATCCACAATCAGTACACCTTTCCTGCCTCCCACCCATATCCCTATCTTTAAGAGCTCTATCGAACTCTCCCTTTAAAGCATCCAGAGAACCGCCCTCCACCGCCCTCTGAGGCAGAGAATTCCACACTCACAATTCTCTGTGTGAGAACGTTTTTCTTCATCTCCGTTCTAAATGACTTACCCTTATTCCTAAACTGTGGCCCTGGTTCTGGACTCCACCAACATCGGGAACATGTTTCCTGGCTCAAGCGTGTCCAAACCCTTAATTATCTCCCACTAGTCTTACTCTCTCCGATTACATTCTATCTTTGTCCCGCCCCCTCCCCTGACATCAGTCTGAAGAAGGGTCTCGACCCGAAACATCACCCATTCCTTCTCTCCAGAGATGCTGCCTGTGACCCGCTGAGCTACTCCAGCATTTTGTGTCTACCTTGGACAGAGTCAACATGGATTTATGAAATTGAGAACAGGTAAAAGTGAACCCTTTCATTTGGTGTGTTTGAACTTTCACAAGACCTTTCACACAAGATAATGAATCAAACATGAAGTAAACCATATTGTGTAAAATAAATTGGTGTGATTTGAGGATTAATTGATGGACAGAAATCAGAGAGATTAAAAAAATGGGTTATTTCAGGTTGGGAGATTGTAGATACAGTCTGTTTTGGGGCGACACTGTGGAGTAGCGGTAGAGGTCCTGCCTTACAGTGGCAGAGACCAGGGTTCTACGGATGCTGTCTGTATGGAGTTTGCACGTCTTCGCTGTAACCACATGGATTTTCTCCGGGTGCTCCAGTTTCCTCTCACATTCCAAAGACGCGCAGGTTTGTAGGTTTAATTGGCTTCTGTAAATTCCCTAGTGTGCGTAGAATGCAAAACTGGTATAACATGGAACTAATATATGGGTGATCATTGGTCGGCATGGACTCAGTGAGCCTGTTTCTATGCTGCATCTATATAATTTAAAGTCTAAACTTGACCAGTTCCTGTTTGCACTGTATATTGATTTTAGAAAAAACGCTGCAAGGTTGTACGGCTGTAATTTCTGGCCATCTTATTCAGGCCCCCTCTAGCAGTCAGGGCCAGAGGATTTTTCCCATTGATGAAAAATAAAAGACATTGATGTTCAAATAATGTTGAGATTCTCTCTCCTGTCAATCATGCCATGAATGCCACACCCCTTCTGGTGGGAGGGGAAGGGACTATAAAGCCCGGAAGTGTGGAAGTGCCTCAGTCGCTGCAAGATGGGGGAGCGAGAGGTCACAGCTCTCAGTCTGAGCTGTGAATAACACTGAACACATGTCTACCAAACTGTGAGTGTGGTTTTACTGACTTGTGAGTTCCCTTAACATAGAAACATAGAAACATAGAAAACAGGTGCAGGAGTAGGCCATTTGGCCCTTCGAGCCTGCACTGCATTTCAATGTGATCATGGATGATCATCCAACTCAGAATCCTGTACCTGCCTTCTATCCATACCCCCTGATCCCTTTAGCCACACGGGCCACATCTAACTCCCTCTTAAATATAGCCAATGAACTGGCCTCAATTACCTTCTGTGGCAGAGAATTCCAGAGACTCACAACTCTCTGTGTGATAAATGTTTTCCTCATCTCGGTCCTAAAGGAATTCCCCCTTATCCTTAGACTGTGACCCCTTGTTCTGTATCTCCCCAACATCGGGAACAATCTTCCTGCATCTAGCCTATCCAACCCTTTAAGAATTTTGTACGTTTCTATAAGATCCCCCCTCAGTCTTCTGAATTCTAGCAAGTACAAGCCAAGTCTATCCAGTCTTTCCTCATATGAAAGTCCTGACATCCCAGCAATCAGTCTGGTGGACCTTCTCTGTACCCCCTCTATGGCAAGAATGTATTTTCTCAGATTTGGAGACCAAAACTGTACGCAATACTCCAGGTGTGGTCTCACCAAAACCCTGTACAACTGCAGTAGAACCTCCCTGCTCCTATACTCAAATCCTTTTGCTATGAATGCTAACATACCATTTGCTTTCTTCACTGCCTGCTGCACCTGCATGTCTACTTTCAATGATTGGTGTACCATGACATCCAGGTCTCATTGCATCTCCCCTTTTCCTAATTTGCCACCATTAAGATAATAATCTACCCTCCGGTTTTTGCCACCAAAGTGGATAACCTCACATTTATCCACATTATACTGCATCTGCCATGCATTTGCCCATTCACCCAGCCTATCCATGTCACCTTGCAGCCTCCTAGCATCCTCCTCACACCTAACACTACCCCCCAGCTTAGTGTCATCTGCAAACTTGGAGATGTTGCATTCAATTCCTTCGTCCAAATAATTAATATATATTGTAAATAGTTGGGGTCCCAGCACTGAGCCTTGCGGAACACCACTAGTCACTGCCTGCCATTCTTAAAAGGACCCGTTTACTCCTACCCTTTGCTTCCTGTCTGCCAGCCAGTTCTCTATCCACATCAATACTGAACCCCCAATACCGTGTGGTTTAAGTTTGCATACTAATCTCTTATGTGGGACCTTGTCAAAAGCCTTCTGAAAGTCTAGATATAACACATCCACTGGTTCTCCCTTATCAACTCTGCTAGTTACATCCTCGAAAAAGTCTATAAGATTCGTCAGACATGATTTACCTTTCGTAAATCCATGCTGACTTTGTCTAATGATTTCACCACTTTCCAAATGTACTGCTATCCCATCTTTAATAACTGACTAGCAGTTTCCCCACTACCGATGTTAGACTAACTGGTCTGTAATTCCTCATTTTCTCTCTCCCTCCTTTTTTAGAAAGTGGGGTTACATTAGCTACCCTCCAATCCTCAGGAACTACTCCAGAATCTAAGGAGTTTTGAAAAATTATCACTAATGCATCCACTATATCTGTGGCTATTTCATTGAGTACTCTGGGATGCAGACTATCTGGCCCTGGGGATTTATCGGCCTTTAATCCATTCAATTTACCCAACACCACTTCTCGGCTAACCTGGATTTCCCTCAGTTCTTCCACCTTATTTGACCGCCGGTTCCCTGCTATTTCCAGCAGATTATTTATGTCTTCCTTAGTGAAGACAGAACCAAAGTAGTTATTCAATTGGTCTGCCATGTCCTTGTTCCCCATGATCAATTCACCTGTTTCTGACTGCAAGGGACCTACATTTGCTTTAACTAATCTCTTTCTCTTCACATATGTATTAAAACTTTTGCAGTCAGTTTTTATGTTCCCTGCCAGTTTTCTTTCATAATCTTTCATAATCTATTTTCCCTTTCCTAATTAAGCCCTTTGTCCTCTGAATTTCTCCCAGTCCTCTGGTAGGCTGCTTTTTCTGGCTAATTTGTATGCTTCATCTTTTGTTTTTATACTATCCCTGAATCCCCTTGTTATCCACGGATGTACTACCTGCCCTGATTTATTCTTTTGCTGAACTGGGATGAACAATTGTTGTAGTTCATCCATGCAGTCTTTAAATACCTTCCATTGCACATCCACTGTCAACCCTTTAAGAATCACTTGCCAGTCTATCTTGGCCAATTCACTTCTCATACCTTCAAAGTTACCTTTGTTTAAGTTCAGAACATTTGTTTCTGACTTAATTATGTCACTCTCCATCCTAATGAAGAACTCAATCATATTATGGTCACTCTTGCCCAAGGGGCCCCGCACAACAAGACTGCTAACTAACCCTTCCTCATTACTCAATACCCAGTCTAGAATAGCCTGCTCTCTCGTTGGTTCCTCTACATGTTGGTTTAGAAAAATATCCCGCATACATTCCAAGAAATCCTCTTCCTCAGCACCCCTACCTAATTGATTCACTCAATCTATATGTAGCTTGAAGTCACCCATTATAACTGTTTTACCCTTGTTGCTCGCATTTCCAATTTCCTGTTTGATGCCATCCCCAACTCCACTACTACTGTTATGTGGCCTGTACACAACTCCCACTAGATTTTTCTGCCCCTTAGAGTTTTGCAGCTCTACCCATAACGATTCCACATCTTCCAAGCTAATGTCCTTCCTCTCTATTGCATTAATCTCCTCTCTCACCAGCAACGCTACCCCACCTCCCTTTCCTTCCTGTCTATCCCTTCTGAATATTGAATATTCCTGGATGTTCAGTTCCCAACCTTGGTACCCCTGGAGCCATGTCTCCGTGATCCCAATTATAGCATAGTCATTAATAGCTATCTGCACATTCAACTCATCCACTTTATTACAAATGCTCCTTGCATTGATACACAAAGCCTTCAGGCTTTTTTTTAACAATACTCTTACTCCTTATACAATTATGTTGACAAGTAGTCCCTTTTGATTTTTGCCCTGGAAACCCACCACCTCTTATTTTCTGTTTATTATTTTTTTCTTCTTTCCCCCCTATATGTTGGGTCTGAGTGCTTCCCTTCTCTGCCTCCTGCCTCAGACCCTGTCTACTGGCTTTCTCTATTTGAGTCCCTCCCCCCAACCGTTCTAGTTTAAAGTCCCCCCCGGTAGCCTTTGCAAATTTCCCTGCCAGGATACTGGTCCCCCTCGGGTTCATGTGCAACCCGTCCTTTTTATACAGGTCACTCCTTCCCCAAAAGAGGTTCCATTGATCTAGAAACTTGAATCCCTGCCCTCTGCACCAGTCCTTCAGCCAGGCATTTATCCTCCACCTTGCTCCATTCCTACTGTCACTGTCGCGTGGCACAGGAAGTAATCCTGAGATTGTTATGTTTGCGGTTCTTTTCCTTAACTCTCTTCCTAACTCCCTAAATTCTCCTTTCAGGATCTCTTCTCTTCTCTTTTTTTACCTATGTCATTGGTACCAATATGTACCACGACCTCAGGCTCCTCTCCCTCCCTTTTCAGGATATCTTGGACACATTCAGACACATCCCGGACCCTGGCACCAGGGAGGAATTCTACCATCCGGGTCTCCGGATTAATGTGGTTTGAAAATGAAGTTTGAAAATGAAACTGTAGTTAGTTTGAAGATGTGGTTGGTTTGAAAATGTGGTCGGTTTGTAAATGTTGTTAGTTAGAAAATGTGGATGGTATAAAAATGTGGTTGGTTTTGAAAATGTGGTTGGTTTGAAAATGTTATTTGAAAATGAAAATGTGGTGTGTAAATGAAAATGTGGTTTGAAAATGAAAATGTGGTTGGTTTGAAAATGAAAATGTGGTTGCTTTGAAAATGAGGTTGATTTGGAAATGTGGTTGGTTTGAAAATGTGGTTGGTTTGAAATGAAATTGTTGTTGGTTTGAAAATGAAAATGTGGTTGGTTTGAAAATGTGGTTGGTGTGAAAATGTGGTTTGAAAATGTTTCTAATTAAAAGTCTAATCTTGACCACTTCCTGTTTGCGTTGTATATTGATTTTAGAAGAAACGAATTTGGTGGCCTTGCACCCTGCTTGAAATGGTATGAAACTGCATTTGAATTTGGTGGCCTTGCACCCTGTTGAAATGGTATGAAACTGCACTTGAATTTGGTGGGCTTGCACCCTGCTTGATATGGCAGGAACCTGCACTTGAATTCGGTAGCCTTGCACCCTATTTGAAATGGCATGAAACTGCACTTGAATTTGGTGGCCTTGCACCCTGTTTGAAATGGTAGGAAACTACTTAAATTTGGTGGCCATGCACCCTGCTTGAAGTGGTAGGAAACTGCACTTGAATTTGGTGGCCTTGCACCCTGCTTGAAGTGGTCAGAAACTGCACTTGAATTTGATGGCCCTGCACCCTGCTTGAAGTGGTAGGAAACTACACTTGAATTTAGTGGCCTTGCACACTGCTTGAAATGAAATTTCAAGGAATAGCCGTGAGTCAACTGCCAGCCCACCAGCTGTGAGTGAGTGAACTGTCAGCACACCAGGCTTCACTGACTGAGCTGCCAGCCCAAGAATCCATTCAGCCCACAATGTCCATACTAGCCCTCTAGATACCAGTCCCTTCAGCCCACAACATCCAAACTAGTGCTGCAGAAAGCCCCCCTCCCCCCCCCCCCGGCCAATAATATTGGTAATGTTGGAGAGGTGAAATATTGTGTTGGGGGACCAGCCCTCCCGTGTGAACATGGGACCCAACGGGTCCCACTTAGTCTAGTATCTAAACTAACAATGAACCAAAAATGTGTCAGACGGATTGGTACTGGATCCCCAGCTGTTCACAGTCTATGTCAGTGATTTGGAAGGGGGTGTTTGTGATGTGTATTGATACTATTGTATCTGTTTGCACCACCACCCCCAGCAGCACATTCCAGGCACTCACCACCATCTGTGTAAAAATGTTTCCCCCACGCATCTTCTTCAATCATTGTCCCTCTCACTTTCAAGCTACTTCCTCTAGCATTTGATATTTCCATTCTGTGAGAATAGGTCTGACTGTCTACACTATCTATGCCTCTCATAATTTTATATATTTCTATCAGGGCTCTCCTCAACTTCAGGCATTCCAAAGAAAACAATCCAAGAATGTGCAACCTCTCCCTGTATCTAATACCCCCTAATCCAGACATAATTTTGGTAAACTTCCTCTGCACCCTTTCCAAAGCCTACCTGTCCTTCATGCAACAGGGTGACCAGAATTGCACTTAATATTCCAAATATCGGCCGAACCACAATCCTATGAAGCTGCATCATGACGTCTTGACTCCTGTACTCAATGCCCAGACCACTGAAGGCATATTACCACTCGAAACACTTGTGTTGCCACTTTCAGGGAGCTATGGGCTTGGATGCCAAGATCCCTCTGCAGATCAAGGCAGTTAAGAATCATGCTGTTAATTGTACATTTTCTCCTGTCTTTTGGTCTCACTTCACACTTGGTTGGGACTAAACTCCATCTGCCATTTCTCTGCCCATTTCTGCAGCTAATCTTAATCCCACAGTATACTTTTCACAGCCTTCCTCACAGTCCATTACTTCAGAAATCTTGGCGTCATCTGCATGTAAGTGCCCTTTATGGGCGACAATTGGCATACATTGGGTACGCAAGCAAAGAATTTCACTGTGACTTGTCACATGTGACAATAAAGTAAAGTGTTCAGTGGTAGTCAGTCCTTGGCCTGATATGACACTATGACACTCTCTACCCTGCCCATGGCTAACATCACACGGACGTTGAAAAGTACGATTGTTTTCCTTCAGAAATGTATTTATACATTGGGTTCAGTGGGTTTAAACCATTTTCTATAAAACGGTCACAGCTGGAGAGTTGAGATACGCTGTTCAATTGTTCCATCCTTTTCCAAACACTTCCTGTATTGCTCGCAAACTCCTTGCTGTGGGTCCATAGTGGCTTCCTCCTCGGGTGGGATTGTTTGAACTCTCTGCGTCTGCTACTTGTTAAGTCCAGGAAGATGCTGGAGCACTGATCGGAATGCTTCTGGTGCTTGTCAATCTGCACAGAGATCACAGGGAATTACTGTGGCCTTTTTACAACACACTTATTCCCCATCTGCATTTGCACGTCTGCCTTAGTTCCTGCCTCCAATTCCCTGGCTGCAGATTGCTTGAAAGTAATTATACATTTCCTTCTCGGGCATCACTTAAAACTCAAACCCCATGTGTGTACAATGTTTCCCGCTTGTTTTGTTTCCAGTCTATTTTTGCTGCAGCTCAACAAGCTGACTAGAAAAGGATTGTACTGGTGGTTATTGTGCTTTTGCTTTTCACCTAGGCACTGGCTGCATCTCGTAGCTTCCTGTAAAAACCCAACACAATGCACGTGAAACAGTGCCTATATCTTGAACAGAAACAACAAGCTCTAGTTTTTCATGGCCAGATAAACTAAACAATTCCTGTGTAGGAAGGAACTGCAGATGCTGGTTTGCATCGAAGATAGACACAAAAAGCTGGACGAAATGTGTATGAAGGAAGCTAGAGTAACTCAGTGGGTCAGACAGCATCCCTGGAGAAAAGAAATAGAAGACGTTTCGGGCCAAAACACTTCTTCAGTCTGAAGAAAGGTTTCAACCCAAAACATCACCCATTCCTTTTCTCCAGAGATGCTGCCTGACCCACTGAGTTACTCCAGCATTTTGTGTTTATAAACCACTCCATCTCTGTTTTGTGTCTATAAACCACTCCATCTCTCACCTGAACATTATCTGTAACAACCAAGGTGTTTCTTAGTGTGTTAAATCAAATTTACATTGAGCTAAAATATGACAATTTGGCTTAAGGCCTTTCACACCTTAACTCGGAAGTGGCGGCGCTGTTTGGCAGCTGCGGCTCACCTGCAGTCCGTCTGTCTTTTATTTTATTTTTGTCTTTGTCCCTGTTTTTAGCGATTATTTTTGGTTTGTTAGGTTATGTATGTGTGTGGGGGGGAAGGTGGGAGAAACGGGGTTTTAGTCTCTCCCTTCGGGGGGATGCGACTTTTCTTGTCGTGTCCCCCGACACTGTCTCCGTCTGCGCTGAGGCCCTAATGGCGGAGCTGTTGGCCTTCCAGCTTCCAGCGGCGGCAGCACTGCTTTCGGAGCTTCAGCGGCGACCTGGCTTCGGAGCTGCGGTGCTCCAGTGGCGGCCTGGTTTTCGGGAGCTGCGGTGCTCCAGCGGCGACCTGGCTTTCGGGAGCTGCGGTGCTCCAGCGGCGGCCTGGCTTTCGGGAGCTGCGGTGCTCAAGCGGCGGCCTGGCTTTCGGGAGCTGCGGTGCTCCAGCGGCGACCTGGCTTTTGGGAGCTGCGGTGCTCCAGCGACGTTCCGGCGGCGGGCCCTGTGGCGGTGTTCCGGCGTTCCGGCGACAGCGGTGGCGGCGGCCCGGTTTCGGAGGCTCGGCCGTGGGCCTGGTGGATGGCAGCATTGGAGGCCTGGATCTCCTCAGCGCAGAGGGAGAATAAGGAGGGAGGAAGACAGAGACTCTAAGACTTTTGCCTTCCACCACAGTGAGGAGGTGTTTGGTGAACTCACTGTGGCGGATGTTAATTTTGTGTTTATTGTGTGGTTTTGTTATTTTTATATATGTATGACTGCAGGTACGAAATTTCGTTCAGGCCGAAAGGTCTGAATGACAATAAAGGCTATTCTATTCTATTCTATTCTATTCTATTCTAACTTCCTTATCTCCGTATCTCCCTCTCCCCTGACTCTCAGTCTGAAGAAGGGTCTCGACCCGAAATGTCACCCATTCCTTCTCTCCAGAGTAACTCTCCAGAGATACTCCAGCATTTTGTGTCTATCTTTGGCTTAAGACATGGTCAAAGAGGTAGTTCTGAGAGGAGGAAAGACAGAACGTGGATAGCAGCCAGGTAAACAGTGTAATGCTGAGGGAGTGTTGAATGACCAAATTGCATGAGTTTTTTCATAATTGCATCATCTTCTTGCAAGTGATTTCTCATATTTTCTGATAGCAGGAAAGGAGGTCATGTGGCTCATCGGGTCAATGCTGCTTTCAGACATTTTCCACCATTCCCATGCCCGTACTTAATTCTCTGTTACCTATTCTCTCACACATTCCCATTAACACCCCCCTGATTCTCTCCATCAACTAACTACACTTGTGGCAATCTACAGTAGACAATTAACCATGACCAGCACGTCTTCAGGTTGTGGAAGGAAACAGGAATACCCACCAGGAACCCAGGGTGTCACTTGGAGAATATTGAAGGTCCATAAAGGCAGCACTGGAAGTCAGAGTCGAACCGAAGTGAGTGGATAGACATAAAATGCTGGACACAGAATGCTTGACATTGATGACGCAAGAAAGGTGGAGCCCACAAAGGTGAGCTCTTCGACAGCCAACAACGGACCATTGTGGGCTCCATCTTTCTTGAATCATTGGTGCCAGCTCTGATTTGTTCTGCACCTTTTAACACCTCTCATTTCCCTTTCAGTACTTATTCCTTTTCTCCAGAGATGCTGCCTGTCCCGCTGAGTTACTCCAGCATTTTGTATTTATCTTCGGTGTAAATCAGCATCTTCATTCCTTCCTACACATCGAGTGGTACAGCTGCACTACCCACAGCAGCTTGTAAAGCAATCGCAAATAGAATGTAATCCCAAAAAAGATGAGGCAATGTATTTTGGGAAGGCAATTAAGGGTGGGACATGGGAGCGCCTAAGGAAATGTTGATGAACAGACTGACCTCAAGATACAAGTCCATAGAACCCTGAAAGTGGCTATATGGTTGGATAAGTTAGTGAGGAAGGCAAATGCGATGTAGAAACAAAGAATTTCAGATACTGGTTTACCAAAATAGAAACAATATTCTGATGTAGCTCAGCAGGTCAGGCAGCATCTCTGGAGAACATGGATAGGTGACATTTTGGGTCTAGACTCTTCTTATTGTGGCGGGGGTGGGGGAAACAAGCTGTAAGAGAAGTGGAGTAGGTCAAGGCCTGGTGAGTGATAGGTGGATACAGATGAGGGGAGGTTGGATAGGCAAATGGATGGACAAAGGCCAGAGATCAAAAGGCAAAATATGTGAGACACGGAAGGAAGAATTCTACATTGTGAAGCCATATGAAGGATGTTGAAGGGGATGGAAGAAAAGGGTGTGCATCCAGGTGGGGCACAGTGAAGAATGGGGGGCAAAAAAAGGGGGCAGGGAAAGAAATGGAGGGGGAGTATGGTTAGTTCCCTAAAATTGGCGAATTCAATCTTTATACCGTAGGGTTGGAAGCTCCTCAAATTCCTTGATCTTACTGACGTTGACAGCAAAGTTGTTGTTCTAGTACAATTTAATCGGATGATCAATCACCCTCATACTTTACCCATAATTCATCCAATAGGGGTAGTTGTCTGTGTATTTAAAGGTGGAGTTCACATTGTGTCCACCTACTCAGTTGTGAGTATAGAGTGAGCAGAGCAGGGAACTGAGCACACAGCCTTGAGGTGCTCCCATGCTGATAGTTATCGAGGAAGAAGTGTTGTTGCCAATTCGTACCACGATTGGTCAAGGATCCAGTTGCAAACGGATGCGCAGAGATCCAGTTCCATGTGCTTAGTAACAAGTTTGAAGTGGATGATGGTGTTGAGCTGTAGTCCATGAAAAACAGCCGGACATGTGTGTTCTTATTGTCCACCTGGACCAGTGCAGTGTGGAGAGCCAGCAAAATCACATCCTCCATTGACCTATTGTGGCGGTGGGCAAATAATAGTTGGTCCAGGTTCATGTTGAGGTAGGAGTTGGTGTGCACCATAACCAACCTCTCAAAGCACTTCATCACCACGGATAATAATACCCCAGACGTCAGTCATTGAGGCACGTCACTTCTCCCTTTCAAAGCATGCGTACAACACATTGAGTTCCTCCGGGAATTATGCCACTTTGTCGTTATACCTGCCACTAGGTTTTGCCTTGTAGGAAGTGATGGCGTGCGTCCATCTTGTCAAACATCCACTAGCTCTGTGCAGTTCTCACCAATGGAGCTGTACTCTTCAGTAGCTGCCTATGTACAGAAAGATGGCGTACAGTCAGGTGGTCTGATTTCCCAAAGTGAAGGCAATCAATAGAAGGAACACTACCACTTGCAATTTCCCCTACAAGTCGGCACGGTGGCGCAGTGGTTGAGTCCCTCCCACAGCGCCAGAGATACAGGTTCGATCCTGACCATGGGTGCTGTCTGTAAGGAGTTTGTACGTTCTCCCCATGACCGCGCAGTTTTTCTCAGCGTGCTCCGGTTTCCTCCCACATTTCAAAGACGTATAGATTTGTAGGATAAGTGGCTTTGGTAAAAATTGTAAATTGTCCCTAGTGTGTGGAATAGTGCAAGTATACCGGGATCGCTGGTACCTCTAAACTGAACTAAGTTACGTCGCACACTATCATGACTTGGAGTTATCTCACAGACCCTATGTCCTGGAACTCCCTTACACACAGGAAGATACAACAGTACAAAACTCAGGCTCACAATCATTTTCGTAAAGGCCATAAAGGCTGGCTTTGCCACTGATATCCAAATGTCATAAATAATAATGAGATTTAAAGGGAAGATAGAATGACAAAAGTCAACAAGCTGATTGTTATAAGTCAGTGAAGTGTTTTAGATTTTCACTAAGAAATATCCCATTGATGTTACACATTGCTCTTTTTTGAAGTATCTGTTTAATTGACACCAGTTATCTACTACACTTATTTCATATCTAGCCATGCATATTGTGGTCTGTAACCATGAAATAGAAACTGTCACAGAGCGCAGCATGAAATAAGAAACAGTCAATTGCCTGAGCTCAACAACTTAATAGCAGAGTTGCCGGGGCCTTCTGATGAGGGTAAGGTTTCCTGGAAGTAATTGTCAGATGATGTCACGTACATGCTTCACTTTAATTGAGGGGCCTGCGTAAAGTCATAAAATGCGAAGGCAAAGCTTGAAGAGTTAAGCAAATCATCTACCCCCGTGCAATTAAGTTGCATTCATCAACTTACAGTATTTCTTGGCTCGGGTTGAGCACTTTTAATGCAGAGAGTGACAGAGCTATACTCAAGCTGGTCGGCAGAACCGAGAGCATCTTGTAGCATTCAGACTCACAGACTCCTGCAGAACTACAAACAGTAACCAGTACACTACTTAATGAGATGCTAAACTACGGTCTTGCTACCTATTTAAGTGCAAGTTTAAAATCTTACGGTACAATTTGAGAAGGGGAGTAAGATTCATGGCCTGGGCTCACAAATATAAGAAAAATAGTAGGCTCGTAGTTAACTCACAAATATAAGAAAAACAGTGAACGAACGACCCTTCTTTTTACTTTTGTGTTTGTGGAATCATGCAGTGTGTACACTGCGCTAAATCACACTGGAATAGATAGGATCACACTGGGATAAAGCATAGAATGACAGGAAAATAGATATACAGGATCACACTGGAATAGATAGAGAGGATCACATTAGAATAAAAGACAAAATCACACTCGAATAAAGGACAGAATCACACTGGAATAAAGGATAGAATCGCACTGCAACGAAGGACTTTATCACACTGGAATAGATTAACAGAATCACACTGGGTTAAAGACAGAATCACTGGAATAGATGTTCAGAGTCACATTGGGATAAAAGACAGAATCACACTGAAATAGATGGACAGGATCACTGAAATAAAGGACAGAATCACACTAGAACAGTCAGCTACATCGCAGTAAAAGAGGCAGGCTGGATCACATGAGAATAATGGACAGGCTCACACTGGGATAGTGAACTGGAACACGCTGGAATAGTGAGCCAAGCCTTCAGAGTGTTTTATTGTCATATGTCCCAAGCAGAATAATGAAATCCTTACGCAACAGAATTTGTAAACATAGTACTCTGTAAACAATATAATAAATGAAAAAAATGAAAAATCAGTGCATATATATGTATATATATATATATATATAGTGCATTCAGAAAATATTCAGATCCCTTCACATTTTCCACATTTTGTTACGTTACAGCCTTATTCTAAAATGGATTACATTCTTTTTTTTAATCATCAATCTACGCACAATATCCCAGAACGAAGAAGCAAGAACAGGTGTTTAGAATTTTTTGCAAAGTAATTAAAAATAAATAACTGAAATATCACATTTACATAATTCATTTCCAGACCCTTTGCTATGACACTCAAATTGAGCTGAGGTTCATCCTGTTTCCACTGATTATCCTTGCGATGTTTCTACAACTTGATTGGAGTCCACCAGTGGTAAATTAAATTAATTGGACATGATTTGGAAAGGCGCACACCTGTCTATATAAGGTCCCACAGTTGACAGTGAATGTCAGAGCAAAAACCAAGCAATGAAGATGAAGGAATGGTCGGTAGATGTCTGAGACAGGATGGTGTCGAGACACAGATCTGGGGAAGGGTTTAAAATTTCTGTAGCATTGTAGGTCCCATAGAGCCCAGTGGCCTCCGTCATTCTTAAATGGAAGAACTTTGGAACCATCAGGACTCTTCATAGAGCTGGCCGCCCGGCCAAACTGAGCAATCAGGGGAGTAGGGCCTTGGTCAGGGAGGTGACCAAGCACTCGATGGTCACTCTGACAGAGCTCCAGAGTTCCTCTGTGGAGATGGGAGAACCTTCCAGAAGGACAACTATATCTACAGTACTTCACCAATCAGTCCTTTATGGTAAAATGGCCAGCCGGAAGCCACTCCTCAGCAAAAGGCACATGACAGCCCACTTGGAGTTTGCCAAAAGGCATGAGAAACAAGATTCTCTGGTCTGATTAAACCAAGATTCAACTCTTTGGCCTGAATGCCAAGAGTCACGTCTTTAGGAAACCAGGCACCGCTCATCACCTGGCCAAAAGCATACCTACGGTGAACCATGGTGGTGGCAGCATCATGCTGTGGGGATGTTTTTCAGTGGCAGGAACTGGGGGACTAGTCAGGATCAAGGGAAAGATGAATGGAGCAAAGTACAGAGAGATCCTTCATGAAAACCTGCTCTAGAGAGTTCTGGACCTCAGACTGGGGCGGAGGTTCGCCTTCCAACAGGACAACGACCCTAATCACACAGATAAGACAACGTAGGAGTGGCTTTGTGACAAGTCTGTGAATGTCCTTGAGTGGCCCAGCCAGAGCCCGGACTTGAACCCGATCAAACATCTCTGGAGGGACCTGAAAATAGCTGTGCATCAACGCTCCCCATCCCACCTGACAGAGCTTGAGAGGACCTGCAGAGAAGAATGGCAGAAATTACCCAAATACAGGTGTGCCAAGCTTGTAGCATCATACCCAAGAAGACTTGAGGCTGTAATCACTGCCAAAGGTGCCTCGACAAAGTAAAGGGTCTGAATACTTATGTAAATGTGATATTTCAATTATTTCTTTTCAATTACTTTGCAAATTTCTAAACACCTGTTTTCGCTTTTATATTCTGAGGTATTGTGTGTAGATTGATGATAACAAAATTGAATTTAATCCATTGTCGAATAAGGCTGTAACAAAATGTGGAAAACATGAAGGGGTCTGAATACTTTCTGAGTGCACTGTATATATATATATATACATGCGCACACACACATATATATATATATATATATAATATATATATATATATAATCAAACCCGCTGACAAGAGAGGTGCCATGGTAATCTGGCAAGCTGACCTCTACAGCGCTGAGGCCGGTTGCCAACTCACGGACACATCCTACATATCCTTGGACCATGACCCCACAGATGAGCACCAGGCCATCATTTTGTAGACTATGTCCGATTTTATCACTTCCAGCTGTCTGTCCTCCACAGCTTCCAACTTTATAATTTCCCAGTGCTGAAAGGCCTGGTTTTACCTTCTCCACAAAATCTATATACATGTTTCTGCCTGCTCCTGCCCCACTTAAATCATTTCCACGTACTTCAACTCCATCCTATCCCCCCCTGGTCCAATCCCTCCCGACCCATGTCCAAGATACCTCACATGCCCTTTGTCTCCAATAACTTCCACTTCCCAGGCCCCCACTTCCTCATCTTTACTAAGGACGTTCAGTCATTCTACACCTCCATCCCCCACTAGGAAGGTCTTAAAGCCCTCCGCTTCTTCCTCACCGCAGAACCAGCCAACTTTCCTCCACTGACACTCTCCTTCGCCTAGCGGAGCTGGTCCTCACTTTTAACACCTTCAACACCACTCCCAAATCAATGGTGCAGCTATGGGCACTCGCATGGTCCCAGCTATGCCTGCCTAATGTAGGGTATGTCAAACAATCCCTGTTCCAGGCGTACACTGACCTATCCCCAAACTCTATCTCTGTTACATTGATGACTGCACCATCACTCAAATTCACTTAGATCATCCTCCCTCCCCTTTCTTGATCTCACCATCTCCATCACAGAAGATAGACTATCGACTGGTCTATTATAAACCTATTGACTCCCACAGCTATCTGGACTACACTGCAAAGACTCTATCCGCTACTCCCAATTCCTGACGTTGGGTACTGTCTGTATGGAGTTTGCACATTCTCCCTGTGACTGCATAGGTTTCCTCCAGTGGCTCAGGTTATTGAACCCAGATATCTGGACCTATGAGGCAGTAGCTTCTTCTTCTTCTTTTTGTGTCCATCTTGTTACAAATGTTGACCTCGCTGTCATCTTCTGGCGACAATCAGTGGAAGCCATCAGTTGGCGCAACAGATGATGGTGGTAGCAGAATTAGCTCAGGATACTTCCAGTTTCCAGCCCTGCGACGTGGACGCTTCTGCTATGAGGCCGAGGCAGCAGCTAATCCAACTACACCACTGTGCTGCCTGAAGGTTTCCTTGTAATGAGGTATTTTTAGTCATAAGGGACAAAGGACAAAAAAGTAGTACCGCTAATAGAGCAATTGCCGAACAGCGCCAGAGATGTGCAAACTTGTTTCCTGTCTCTCCCTGTGACCAGGTGGGTTTCCCCCACGTACTCCTCCCACATCCCAAAGACATGTAAATCAGTAGGTCTGAAGAAGGGTCTCAACCCAAAACATCACCCATTCCTTCTCTCCAAAGATGCTGCCTGTCCATATAACCATGTAACCATATAACAATTACAGCACGGAAACAGGCCTTCTCGGCTCTTCCAGTCCGTGCCGACCATTTATTTTCCCCTAGTCTCATCTACCTGCACTCAGACCATACTCCTCCATTCCCTTCCCTATACCTATACCTATACACTTTACTTTTAAATGTTAAAATCGATCCTGCCTCCACCAATTCTGCTGGAAGCTCATTCCACACAGCCACCACTCTCTGAGTAAAGAAGTTCCCCCTCATGTTACCCCTAAACTTCTGTCCCTTAATTCTCATGTCATGCCCTCTTGTTTGAATCTTCCCTACCCTCAATGGGAAAAGCTTATCCACGTCAACTCTGTCTATCCCTTTCATCATTTTAAAGACCTCAATCAAGTCCCCCCTTAACCTTCTGCGCTCCAAAGAATAAAGACCTAACTGTCCCGTTGATTTACCCCAGCTTTTTGTGTCTAAATCAGTAGGTTATTTGCTCTCTTTAAAATTTCCTTATCTATAGGTGAGTGGCAGGATCTGGAGGGAGCTGATGAGAATGTGGGAAGAATACAAAAATTGGATAATTATAGGATTAGTATAAATGTGTTGTTAATGGTCGGTGCGGTCTCAATGGGCTGAGGAACATGTTTCCGCACTGTGTGTCTCTATGGCTCTATAACTCCAGGTTCATGGATAGTGTTTTCCTCGCTGTTATCAGGCAACTGAACCATCCTATCACCAACTAGAGAGCGGTTTTGACCTACCATCTACCTCAATGGAGACCTTCGGACTATCTTTAATCGGAATTTGCCTTGCACTAAACATTATTCCTTTATCCTATATCTGTACATGGTGGACAGCTTGATTGTAATCATGTTTATGAAGGAACTGCAGATGCTGGTTTAAATCAAAATGCTGGTTTAAACCAAAATGCTGGAGTAACTCAGAGGCAGCATCTCTGGAGAGAAGGAATGTAATCATGTACAGCTGCTCCTCAACTTACGATGGGGTTACGTTCCGATAAATCCATCATAAATCGAAATTATCGTGCCAAAAATGCATTTAATACACCAAATCTACCATCACCAGAGTGTTCAGGGTTGGACCGCCAGACACTTGTGGGTTTTCATTCTCTGGGTTGGTTTCCCACACCCCTCCCTCCTCTTGGGCCTGTCCCACTTGGCAATTTTGTAGGCAACTGCCGCAACTGTTATAGTCATAGCAGGTCGCCAAAAAAACGGCAACAAGCTACGTCATCCTGGCGACAACCTACAACAGCACCTACGTCAGGAGAAGTCCATCTACGCTCATTGGCGTCAAACCCACTAGCGATGACCAGAAAGATGCTACGACTTTTTGCGCAACTGAGAAGACTACTCCCGGCAACCACCGGCGAACATGCGACGACAAACTAGCCTGTAGTTGCCTAATAAATCGCCTAAGTGGGACAGACCGATTACTCTCCTCTTCAGTCCTCTGCCTCAGGGAGTGTTTTCAATTTCCACATTTTAATTATGAAATCTCTTTGGCGTCTCTCAACCTCCCACACTACCTCACCTACACTCCCACCACCACCCCTGTTCGGTCGGAGTGCTCATCAATTCCCTGAGCACCGACGCCCTTAAATCTCCCGAGTGCCAGCCGCCACAGGAACGAACACATGGCGAATTGGCACAGCTGGTAGAAGCTCTGAGATTTTATCAACCGGCTCATCAGATCTGTTGCCGTTCGATGTCCATCTCACCTCCTGCAAGATTCCTCACAAGTCCCTCCTTCGTTGCTTCCTCCCACGGAAAGCCTAACATGTTTCTCTTATCTCCCTGCAAAATCGTGCCGTACGCCAGCCTCTTCTTCGGTCCTGAAGCTCGCCAGGCTAGTGAAATACGATTTCACTTTTGTGTATCACTTTTGCACCATCGTTAAGTCGAAATATCGTAAGTTGAAGCATCGTAAGTTGAGGAGCATCTGTATAGTCTTTTCGCTGACTGGATAGCAGGCAACATTTCATTTCGGAGTCACGTGAGTGACTTCGTGAAGAACCCGACAGCACGCATGCGCGACATATCGTCGCTCGCATTTGCAGTCGACGGCTGGAGGTGGAGCGCGGCTCACCACCAGCCCTTCATAAGGACCGCTCAGGTAAGTTTAGGCAACCTTGAGTTGGTTGTCCCTGGTGTTTGAACTGTGTTTCTTCAACAGGGATATGGATAAAAGGAGTACAGGCCGCAGGACTTCCGAAAGGAGTCGTCGGCCATTATTCCCGGAGCTCTCTTCAACGGCAGCACCCGCTAGATGGGCCGGGAAAAAGGCGCAAAAGTCGGGGAGCCCTGTGACTACAGGACCCGACCCACCGACACAGCTGTGTACAAGCGGGGAACCCGCAGAGCAGCAAGTTGGAACGGCTCGGAGCAGGTAGACCCTGACTCCATTTCACTATCTCCAACAGGGAGAGAATCGTTGGCTGATATGAGCAAACGGGTTACACGTGCTGCTGCACGGCCCTTCTCCCCGAGCCCTCGTGGAAAAGCCAGGGATAGAGCTCAACAGCATTAGCCCTTTCAGGGCAGAACACTCACCAGAGGCTGCTAGATTGCGGGCTGGTGGCTTACTGAGACCCGGGTCCACTGGCAGACCAGGAAGGGCCAGTGTAAACTCACCACCTAGCAGAGCCAGGAGGAGCCATGCAGGTGGAGTCTCACCACGGTCACCGCATTCCCCATTCACGGCAGGACGGGACCGTACGTCGCCTGAGTCCAGGAGAAGGACAGGCGGCAAGCCCGCGCGGATGTTGGGTCACCACGCTGCAGCGGCAGGTACCGACTTCTCACCGTATATGGCCTTTGAGGCAAGCGGACCTAGCTCATCCAAAAGGAGGCGAATGAGCAGATCCGCGCGGGAGTCGTGCAGTTACGCTGAGGCGGCTGGCAGTGACTTTTCGTCATGGCACCGAGATTACCTCGACGAGGTACGGGCCGATGATAGGAGCCTCAGGAGTTCCTTCGGGCATGAGGGCTCTGACCTCCCATTCACTCTCGATGAAGGACGCATCGAACGAATGGAGAGGATGATGGAACGGATCCTGCAGCAAAGTCAACGGCAGGGAATGTCCAGTTCCAGGGGACTCTCGGATATATCCCCATCGTCAATGGGTAGCATGAGGGAGCCAGTAGAAGAAGAGGATATCTTGGTACACGAACCAGCAACACCTGAGGTCCCTCAGGAAGAACTTCTGGACGTGGCAGCCAAGTTTGCGTTACCCAAATCATCGGGGCAACCTCTCAAACCAAAACTGGCCGCTACCATTGACTTCCGCACCAATCACCAACTACAAGATCAGGTCCTTGCGGAGGCCATGAATAGGTACAAAGCACCGAGTAATTGTAACTCACTCAATGTACCTATAGTAAATATGCCTATTTGGGGCAATATAAGCCCGGGCATAAGAGCACAGGAGATCAAATTACAAAAAATCCTAAAATTGCTCACGTCTGGGATTACCGCTTTTGCGAGATCGGTGGACGGGATGGATCTAAGCACCGAACAGGAGGACGCTCTTGCATTATTGTGCAACACGCAATATGAAATAAATGCGTTTCGGAAAAGCACTATCAAGCCCACCCTTAATCCCAAATTCGCGGGGCTGTGCAGAGCATCTCCAATGCCACCACCCAGACAACTATTCGGGGAAGACCTACCAAAGCAGGTCAAGGATCTAGATGACCATGCCAAGACAGTGGGTCTTATGAGGTCGCACACCTCGACCAGACAAACGGCCAGGAAAACGCCATATTCCAGGCCACGAGGTCAAACCGAAAGTCCAGCAAGGACCTACATACCAGCGCCTCCACAATACCAGCAAATCCAACAGAGGCCTTTTTTAGGGCAAGGCCCGCAGCGACCAGCATGGAAGATGCGGCAACCGCATCACCAGCACAACCCAGCACCTCCACGTCCCACCAAACATGCCAGGGACCGCCGATAGCCATGGAGGTAAGGCGGTCTGGATTTCATGCACTTGCATGTCTAACCTCATGTGATGGAGGGAGATTACGGTTCTTTAAGGAGGCATGGGATATCATCACCTCAGATGAGTTTATTTTACAAAGTATTCAAGGCCATGAGATTGAGTTTATAAATGGTCAACTTCCTCCACCTCAGCATATGCCGAATCGCAAATTTGCACTTTCCAATAAGGAAGTAGCAGGCTATGCTGAAATCTTGAGATTACAAGAAAAAGGAGTGATAGAAAGAACTATCCACGAACCAATTGAATTTGTATCTAACATTTTCACAAAAACCAAAAAAGACGGTGGATGTCCGGTTATCATAGATCTAACCCATTTGAATACTTTTGTAAAATATACCCATTTTAAAATGGACACGTTCGAGACAGCCAAATCTTTCGTTTCCAAGGGCTGCTTCATGGCATGCATTGATTTAAAAGATGCATACTATTCGGTATCCATTCAGAAACATCATAGGAAGTTCTTAAAATTTACCTGGATGGATCAACTTTGGCAATACAGAGCTTTGCCCAATGGGCTTACGACAGCCCCCAGATTGTTTACTAAATTACTTAAGCCAGTGTTAGCAACACTAAGGAGACAAAACCATACAGTTATGGCTTACCTAGATGATATCCTTATCATTGGGAATACATTGGAATCAGCAAATTTGGCAGTTACAGCCACTGTGAAATTATTTCAAAAAATGGGATTTATTATCCATCCAGATAAATCAAAGTTCTGTTCTTCACAGATCATGGACTATCTGGGATTTACGATTGATTCCAATCGAATGATTACCACCATACCAAATAACAAAGTTGGGGATATCATTGAAGCATGTAATAGTCTGGTCTGCGCCAGTATACCATCAATTAGACAAGCTGCCAAGGTAATTGGGAAAATGGTAGCAGCTGCTCAATTCGGACCTTTACATTATCAAAATTTGCAAAGATCCAAGATTTCAGCATTAAAATTAAATGCTGGACATTTTGATAGACCCATGAAGCTGCCATTCAAGGCAAAAATTGAGTTACAATGGCGGATTGATAATATCCGTAACTCATTCAAACCCATCATTGTGCCTCGTCCGTTGGTGTACTTACAAACAGACGCAAGCTCCCATGGCTGGAGAGCTACGGAGTTGTGGGGGCAGATGGGACTCACTTGAATCTACCTTTTTGTTAGCACAAGGGATAAATTATTTGGAGATGCTGGGGGCATTCCACGGACTTAGAGCTTATTGTTCAAACATTACTGACACTCATGTCCGTCTCCAAATAGACAACACCACTGCGGTGGCATATCTAAATCATATGGGCGGTACCAGGTCAATTTCATGTGATGAATTGGCTAATACAATTTGGCTCTGGTGCATACAACGCAATATTTGGATTTCAGCTACTTACCTACCAGGTAAGCTCAATACAGTGGCGGACACCAGGTCACGGAAATTTAATGACAACATTGAGTGGATGTTAAATCCCCAAATATTCGCCAAAATTACAGCCAAATTTGGTAAACCGGATATTGACCTTTTCGCGTCACGGTTAAACCATCAGGTACCAACATATGTATCATGGGAACCAGATCCTGGGGCAATGGCGATGGACGCTTTCTCGCTAGACTGGGGGAAATGGTTTTTCTACGCATTTCCTCCATTTTGCCTCATCAGTCGGGTATTGCGGAAAATCCAGTCAGATGCTGCTAAAGGCATTCTCATCATACCCGATTGGCCTACACAGCCATGGTATCCGGTGGTCCTTGGAATGATAAGTGAACGATGGGCCCTCTTAGAGAATTGCCCACAATTGGTGACGAACCCTGTTTCAGGGGAACATCATCCCTGCCATAGTCATATGAAATTACTGGCTTGCAGGTTCTGAATAGACCATTACTGCAGTATGGTCTCTCGTCAAGAACTATGGATACAATTGGAGCATCATGCAGGGAGTTCACAAGACGGCAATATTTAACGCAAATCAGGAAATGGGAAACCTACTGCGGCCGCTTGAACATTGCTTATGAGTCCGTCACCATAACAGATGTGCTGGAATTTCTTGCGGGGTTACATCATGACGAACACCTCAGCTACAGTGCCATCAATAGCGCCAGGAGTGCGCTATCATTCTACCTCAATATCGAGGTAGGGTCCAATAAACTGGTGACCAAACTGATGCCGGGAATATTTAATTCAAACCCGCCCAGACCACGTTACAATGTTACCTGGGACAATGTTACCTGGGAGAGTATTATCCCTACTCAGGACATGGTCGCCCATGGCAGGGCTCGATTTGGACAAACTCACCCTGAAGCTGGTGATGTTATTGGCACTTACTTCAGCACAGAGGGTACAGACGCTTCATAAAATCAAGATTGACAGAATGGTCTCTACCCCGGAGAAAGTAATCTTCTATATTGATGAATTACTAAAGCAGCATAGACCTGGATTCACAGGGCTGCACCTGGTGTTTCCAGCATACCCCGCTGATGCTAGGCTATGTTTAGCCACTTATATCCGCCACTATATTAAAGTGACGCAGAATTTAAGGGGAATGGAAAAATATCTGCTAATCAGCCACAAAAAACCACACCATAGAGTGTCGGTACAGACGATCTCCAGATGGCTCAGGATCGTCTTGAACGAAGCAGGTATTGATACTAATGTTTTTAAATCCCATTCCACCAAGGCTGCATCGACATCGGCGGCAAAGGTCATGGAGGTGCCCATGGACCATATTCTTGCCACAGCGGGATGGGCTAGTGAAGCCACTTTTCAATGGTTTTACAACAAACCTGTTGCTACTCCTGTAATGTTTGCGGAGGCCGTGCTGAATGCGGGTCAAGAACATACAGTTACTCCCCAATGAGGGTTTTTTTCTTTGTCATAATTAATAAATATTATTATTTTTCAGTACATCCAGTCTGGAAACTTGATTACTCCTATCCATCCTTATAGTGGCGTGTGTGAGAGCATGGACGTTGTCCAGGGCATGAAATCACAGAGCTTTGAAGTCTTCACGAAGTCACTCACATGACTCTGAAATGAAATAGTAAGATTAAATGAGAACTTACCAGTTTGAAGTTTGATCTTTATTTTATGAGGAGTTGCGATGAGGGATTTCGTGCCCTCCGCTCCCAACCCTCGATCATAAAGTCAACTGGTAATATGAGTCTCTTCAATCTTACTATAACAAGTCATTTCTTTGTTTGTTAAAGAAGGAACTGCAGATGCTGGAGAATCGAGGGTTACACAAAAAGCTGGAGAAACTCAGCGGGTGCAGCAGCATCTAAAGAGCGAAGGAGATAGGCGACGTTTCGGGTCGAGACCCATTTCTTTGTTTGTTGGTTCTGTGATTCCACACCGCTGCTTTGAAGAATGTCGCACATGCGTGCTGGCGGGTTCTTCACGAAATCCCTCATCGCAACTCCTGATAAAATAAAGATCAAACTTCAAACTGGTAAGTTCTCATTTAATCTTACTATTAAAAGCTATTCACTGTACCTCGGTACATATGATAATAATAAATTAAACTAAAAAAAACATCAAAGGGGCATCATAAAGATCGACAAATGTAGTCGACTTACAAAGTGTGAGACATTTGTTAATTGGCTGTGTCTTTAGACTTAAGCAGAACTAATAAACAAGAGATTTGAAAAAACAATTCTTGATAAAATGTAGATGTGTATTTATTGACTCATAACCCATCTGCGGCCCTTGTTAAATAATTAACATTTACTTACTTGAGTCCCCCACAGCTGTTTCTTTCCATTAAAATCTATTGGAGAATATTTTTTGCCTTCCTCATACTTGATGCTGAATTTTCTGCAACATTTGTACTATTATTGAAGGGCAATGGTCCATGTCCCACTCCTTCACTGAACACCTCAATGAGTCCACCAACAGAGCACATCGATATCCACAGTCACACCTGCATGCACAGAAACCATGACCTTTCCAAGAGTCTCACTGGGTAGTACTGGTGTACACTGAGAGCTCCAGTCATGTAACTTTGAAAAATCTGGGACAACAGATTTGGAATGATACTAAAATCTAAGTTTTGCTTTCCATATTGTGAGGATACTAAAACAACTGTTTTAGTATCCTCATAATATGGAAAGCAAAAGTTAGATTTTAGTATCATTCCATTCTTCCTGTGTGAACATGTCTCTCTTTCTCTCTCTCTTTCTCTCTCCACAGCCTTATAGCCCTGTCCCACAGTGCAAGTTCATTCCAAGAGCTATCCCGAGTTTGCCCTGATGTGAACTCGGAGATTTACGGTAATGGCCACTCGTCAGTACTCGGGGCTCTCGTGGACATTTTTCAACATGTTGAAAAATCTTCACAAGTCTTCCCGTGCTTACCTGCCGTTAGCGAGTCTTCCCGAGTACCTGCCGTTAGTGTTACAAGCCGCTAAGAGACGTCCCCAAGCTTCGACATACCCACTACGATCATTCTCCGTGCTTACCACGAGTTTGATTTTTTTTTAAACTCGGGAGAGCTCTTGGAATGAACTCGTACCGTGGGACAGGGCTATTACTCCAACATTAAGAACTTCATGATAACTTTTCTGTTGCACCTTATCCCAAAGAGCCGGCTCTAGCTAGTTCGGAAATCATTTGGGGAAATAAATGTTTATGTCTGAATCTGACAACAGATATGTTTTTATTTGTTACAGAGACAATCATATGAACTATTGCGAGGAGATTCTGTAAACTGTGCACTGGAACCATGGATTCCCTGGGAATTGTGTGGTGTTATTCTCATTTTAGTAAGTTTAATGTTATGCAAGATATGTGAATAATTTTGTTCTATCATGCAACAACATTATTGTCAAGATGGAAAATTGTGTATGTGCCAGAATAGATTTAGACTTTAAACTTAAGAGATACAGCGTAGAAACAGTCCCTTTGGCCGACCGAGTCCATGCTGACCAGCGACCACTTCATACTGTACATTAGTTCTATCCTACACATTAGGGATAATTTACAAAATTTACCAGAGCCAATTAACTTACAAACCTGCACGACTTTAGAACGTGGGAGAAAATTGGAGCACCTGGAGAAAACCCATGTGGTCACAGGGAGAAAGTAAACACCCGCACAGCACCCATAGTCAGGATTGAACTCTGGTCTCTGGCGCTATGAGGCAGCAGTTCTACCGCTGCGCCACCATGCCGCCAGCTGTGTGCGAAACCATAACAAAAGCCCCGCCTGGATCGAGCTGTGATATGACTTATTTGTAGATGTCAGCTGTTGCTATTACTTGACACGTCGTTGCGCACATGCTTGTGTGCATTCTTCACTGCTAAATTCTGATTTGTTCAGTTTGAAACATGAACCAAACATAAAATACCATGTAAAAGAGTGTAGCAAAAAAATGAATCGTGATATGTGCTAAGATCCGTGAACGAGTGCCAGAAAATCCAGATTACATTCTTTAATCTGTTAATCAGGCAGTTGGGGTCGTGTTGTCCCATTGCCAAGGTATAATATGCTCTTTAAACACACAAAAATTCAATAACATTTTCATTAATCAACCACAGGTAAAAATCAGAGTTAATTTCTCAATGGATTGCGAGTCATAACTCTAGCTTATTTTCTCTTTTAAGCTTGATTGATAAAGTCACCAGGAGGTTACAGACTTTCTGGCTCCAAGTATCAAGTGACTGCCTTTGCTAATTTATACTTCTTTTATGAAGTGCAATGTAGAAATTTAAATCAGACACTTGAAGTATGATAGAGCGTAAATAAGTTTTCATGTCGGAAGTGTGATTTCCCTCCTTTAGATGGAGCCAAGCTCGGGCGTACACATTGCCCCCTACACTGACAGCTTCCCATAGAGAGCTTTTAACACAGAAAGAAAGAAAAAGAGTAAAAAGTGATAGATAAAATGAGGAACAATGGAAGAAAGAGTAAAGGGTAAAACAAAACAAAAAAAGGAAATGGATATCATGAAAGAAAAGAAAGAAAAAATAATGAAATATATAAGGAAAAAGGACAGTTAAAAAGAGAAAAATAGGAAAGAGTGGGCTATATAAAGAAACGGAAGAAAGGAAGAAAGATACTGAAAAGAAAAAAGAAAAATATATGAAAAGAAAAAGAAAAGGTAAAAAGAAAAATAACTATCTGTTTTAATTCTACTTTTCAAAGTGTTCCACATACTAACCAGACCCCGAGAAGTGTAATCATTGTTGTACGATAGGATGAATTTGTTATCATCACCTGATATCCATGCATATACAGTCTGGACGGAAATACTGGAGGCTGAACAGAAGTGGGTTAGTTGTATTATGGCATGGAACTGTTATCTTCTCTTCTCATCCAAAGTATCATTCATTCATTCATTCATTCATATGGAGTACAGGATGGAAACACTGGAAGCTGAACACAAGTGGAATACCTGCAGAAAGTCACCTGCAGCGGGTCAAGGATGAGATCTCTAAGGCGATTAGTCTTAAAAGCTATCTTTGAAGTGAGGAAGGCAAGCTATAAAATCACATTTCACATCATTTTATTCCCTCTTGAACTGATTTTCAAGCAGAGAACTTGATAACTGAGAAAAAATATTTTTACATTAAGTGTAGAAAAATAAATAAGGTTATGTCATCAGTCCTTCTTTATGAATTAGCTCAATTGATGGAACTATTTCAGGGAGTAGAGCTGTTTTTTTCTTTTTATAGTCTACTTAGTTTATGTTTAATGCTGCAAGTTGTTTACGAGGCACGAGGTTCACTCTCACGCTTTCACAGTGCCGGGGTTTCAGTGGGTCTCATGGACATCCAAGATCAGCCACGATCCAGGAGTGCAACCAGGCTGCCTGAGGGTTTCCTCTTGTTCACCTTCTCCACCTGTGGGACTGATCTCCTGTGCTTTTGCACCTTGTGGCTTTCTCAGTGTTGTCTCCGTATTTTGCTAATGGCTGCTGCAGCATGCAATGTTAAAGGCTGGAGGGCACAGCTTTAAGGTGAGAGGGGCAAAGTTTAAAGAAGAACGTGGCAGATTTTTTACACAAAGGATGGTGGGGGCATGGAACGCACTGCCAAGTTTGGTGGTAGAGGCAACTGCGATAGTAGCATTTCGAACATAGAACAGTCCAGCACAGGAATGGGCCCTTCGACCCATAATGTTTATGCCGAACATAATGCCCAGTTAAACTGACCTCATATGCCTATTCAGATAACTATCCCAACATTTAAGAAACAGTTAGACAGGTACATGGATAGGGCAGGTTTGAAAGGATATGGATCAAATGTGGGCAGGTGGGCCTAGTGTAGCCGGGACATGTTGGCCGGTGTGGGCAAATTGAGCCAAAGTGCCTGTTTCCACACTGTATTACTCTATGACTTTGTGACATGACCCATATCTCTCTACTCCCTGCACTTCCACATGCCTATCTAAAAGCCTTTCAAATGCCACTATTGTATCTGCCTCTGCCACCAATCCTGGCCGTGTGTTCCATGTGCCCACCATCCTCGGTGTAAAAACCTGCCCTGCACTTCTCCTTTACAGTTTGCCCCTCTCACCATAAGGCTATGCCCTCTAGGGTTGGGTATTTCAACCCTGGGATAAAGGTTCCGACTGTATACACTATCTATGCCTCTCATAGTATTATATACTTCTATCGTCCCCCCTCAACTTCTGACATTCCATAGTAAACAATCCAAGTCTATCCACCCTCTCTCTGTAGTTGAAACCATCTAATCCAAGCAGCATTCTGGTAAACCTCCTCTGTACCCTCTCCAAAGCCTCCACATCCTTCCTGTAATGGGCAACAAGAACTGCATGCGACACTCCGAACGCGGCCTAACCAAAGTCCGATAGAACTGCATCATGACTTCCCAACTCTTGTATTCAATGCCCCCAGCAATGAAGGCAACCTTCCCCTAAACCTACTTTATCACACAATCTACATGTGCTGCCGCCTTTAGTGAGCTATGAACTTGGACTCCAAGATCCCGCTTCACTTCAATGCAGTTAAGGGTCTTGTCAAGAACTGTATACTCTTTCCTTACAATCAACCTCCTAAAGTGCAACACCTCACACTTGCTGGGGTTAAACTCCATCTGCCATTTCTCCAACCATTTCTGCAGCTGATCTATATCAATAGACAATAGGTGCAGGAGTAGGCCATTCAGCCCTTCGAGCCAGCACTGCCATTCAATGTGGTCATGGCTGATCATCCCCAATCAGTACCCGTTCCTGCCTACTCCCCATATCCCCTGACTCCGCTATTTTTAAGAGCCCTATCTAGCTCTCGCTTGAAAACATCCAGAGAACCTGCCTCCACCGCCCTCTGAGGCTGAGAATTCCACAGACTCGCCACTCGGTGAGAAAAAGTGTTTCCTCGTCTCCGTTCTAAATGGCTTACTCCTTATTCTTAAACTGTGGCCCCTGGTTCTGGACTCCCCCAACATCGGGAACATGTTTCCTACCTCTAGCGTGTCCAAGCCCTTAACAATCTTATATCCAGCTGTATCTTCTGACAGCACTCCTCACTGACTGCAATTCCTCCAATTTTGGTGTCGCCAGCAAACTTACTCACCAACCCATCTACATTTACGGTTAGGTCATTTATCAACATTTATATTTATCAACAACATCAGAGGTCCCAGCCCAGCACCCTGTGGGCCTCCACTAGTCACATAGTCCTCCAGCAAGAATGTCTACTTTCCATTACCACACTATCACTACCATACCCACCCTAGAGACAATGTTTAATTATACATTTATACCAAGCCAATAAATCTACAAACTTGTATGTCTTTGGAGTGTGGGAGGAAACTGCCGATCTTGGAGAAAACCCATGCAGGTCATGGGGAGAACGTACAAAGTCTGTGCAGACAAGCAGCTGCAGTCAGGATCTTACCTGGGTCTCCGGCGTTGTAAGGCAGTAGCTCTACCGCTGCACCACTGTGCCACCCTTAAGTTCCTGATCCACGCATGCCATGTTTTAATGTCTACTTACATGGCTCAAAGGTGACCACGAGTCATTTAGTTGAGTTTAGTTTAGGTTAAAGATACAGCGAAGAAACAGGCTGTTTGGCTCACCAAGTCTGTGCCGACCAGCAATAGCAATGCACTCTCCTATGCACTTGGGACAATTGAAATTTTTGAAGCCAATTTGAAGCCAAATTAACCTACAAACCTATATGTCATTTGGAGTGTGGGAGAAAACCGGAGCACCCAGGGAAAACCCACCCAGTCACGGGGAGAACGAACAAACTCTGTACAAACAGCACACATAGAATCAAATCCGTGTCTCTGGCGTTGTAAGCAGCAACTCTATCGCTGCACCATCGTGCCACCCTGGACAGTGGTGGGACAGGACAACATGAAGGTGGGAAGGATATTGCTGCCCATAATTGATCTTCAACTTGCCCATTTTGAGCCAACGAGAGAAATTTGTTTCTGGTCAGTTCCTTCTGCTCAGGTCTAGAGAGTTAGATAGAGCTCTGGGGGCTAGTGGAGTCAAGGGATATGGGGAGAAGGCAGGCATGGGTTATTGATAGGGGACGATCAGCCATGATCACAATGAATGGCGGTGCTGGCTCGAAGGGCCGAATGGCCTCCTCCTGCACCAATTTTCTATGTTTCTACCTATGTTTCTAATAACCCTTGCCTGCCTTCTCCCCATATCCCTTGACTCCACTAGCCTCTCAAGCTCTATCCAACTCTCTCTTAAATCCATCCAGTGATTTGGCCTCCACTGCCCTCTGTGGCAGGGAATTCCATAAATTCACAACTCTCTGGGTAAAACAGTTTTTTCACACCTCAGTCTTAAATGACCTCCCCTTTATTCTAAGACTGTGGCCCCTGGTTCTGGACTCACCCAACATTGGGAACATTTTTCCTGTATCTAGCTTGTCCAGTCCTTTTATCATTTTATATGTTTCTATAAAACACCCCTCATCCTTCTAAACTCCAGTGAATACAAGCCTAGTCTTTTCAATTTTTCCTCATATGACAGTCCCGCCATCCCAGGGATCAATCTCGTGAACCTACGCTGCACTGCCTCAATCACAAGGATATCCTTCCTCAAATTAGGAGACCAAAACTGTACACAATACTCCAGATGTGGTCTCACCAGAGCCCTATACAACTGCAGGAGAACCTCTTTACTCCTATACTGAAATCCTCTTGTTATGAAGGCAACATACTTGTGCGATCAATTCAAGAAAAACTTAAAGCTGAGCCTTAGCTGGGATTAGGAAAAAGGCTATGCTAATTGCAGGGCAGGATTAAGTTAAATCCTTCTGAAATTAAATCCCCATTTTTTCTCCTTTTGGTTGTGGCAGATACTATAACATTTAAAAAACCTTTGTAGGCCGATGAGCCTCACTTCAGTGATAGGGAATCTATTGTAGAGATTTAAGATGTAGGATTTACTCCCATTTGGAAGAGAATGGGCTAATTAGGGATAGCCAGCTTTGCTTTGTATGCGGCAGGTCGTGTCTCACTAACGACTGAGTTTTTTGAGGAGTTGACGAAGAAGATTGGGTATGGTAGTGATAATGTGCGTTGACTGCTGGTCGGTTTGGACTCGGTGGACCGAAGGGCCTGTTTCTGCGCTGTATCTCAAAACTAAAACTAAAAAGACTAGTGCCCGTATTAAGCTGCTTGTTGATAGGCAAAGTGGGCTCAGCCCAGCTCACCTCTGAATGTTTCATGGGCTCTGTGGAGCCATCAGTGTCCTTCCGAAACAGTTGCTCCAACTGGATACTATCTGCTCATGATGATCCAGGTATCCCATGGTATTTCCATCTCTTCCCCACCTTTTCCACTTTCTACCCATTCCCTTCCCAGAATCTAGGCTTATGGCTGGTGAAAACGGCAGTCAAAAGTTGAATCTTTGGGATTTCATATTATTCTGCGAAGCAAGACAAGTACTAGCAGCTGACGAGAGCAGGTCCAGACCCAGAAGAGGCAAGAACAGTTGTTTCCACTGACTGCATGCCATTAGTTGTTGGCCCAAGGACAATCCAGAAGCAATGTTTACCTTGTGTGAAAAACTGCCACTGTCTTGCAGAGAAAGAAGCAATATTGAATGAGGATTCCAGTTTAAGCATACTAAAAATAATTGAAGTGGAGTGTTAGATATGTGTATGTGTGTGTGTTTCTTTCTGCATGCCTATTTGTCTGCATGTGTCTATGTTCATTTATGTTAGTCTAGGAAAATAAACATAAAGTGCTGGAGTAATCCAGCGGGTCAGGCAACATTTCTGGAGAAAAATGATGGATTACGTTTCGGGTAGGGACCCTTCTTTGCGTGTTTGTACATATGTGTGTATGTGGTGAGTGTATTCTTGTGTGTGTATCTGTGTATTATGTGTGTGCATATGTGTGTGTGTGTGTGTCTGCATGTTTATTAGTATGTTAGTGGGTGTATGCTTATTAGTATGTTAGTGGGTGTGAGTTACTGTTTATTTAAAGAGGAGAGTTAGAAGTGTGAGTGTGTGTATTTTTGCATGCGCATCTGTGTGTGTGAGTGTGTGTGTATTAGTTTGTTAGTGTGTGTGAGTTACTGTGTGTGTGTGTGTATGTTATTGTGTGTGTGTGTGTGTCTGGAGGGGTAGAAAAGGAAGAAAAAATCCAATATTTATTTTTCATTCATAATATTATAACCCAACCCTGGTAAATCAGGGCTCAGTTCCCTTTTTCTCACCCCCGGGGGCATACACAGGTGGGAGGGACAATATGGGCCAAAGCTCCACCTGAGATCATTGAGCTGGATAAGAACTGTGGGTATGCACTTGTATCTAATTTGTATCTCTTTGAAGCACTTCTACAAGAGCAATCACATTTAAATTCCTGTCTAAAAGTTTATTTATTTTACAGTAGTTAAGAACATAGAACATAGAATAGTACAGTGTGGGAACAGACCCTACAGCCCACAATATCTGCATCAAACATGATGCCAAGGCCAACTCTTATCTGTCTGAACATAATCCATATCCTTCCATTCCCAACATATCTATATGCCTATCTAAACGTCTGTTAAATGTCACTATCATATCATATCACCATCACTATGCAGCACGATTATTGTGAAAGGACTTCACTGACTCAGATAATGACCCAGTACTGATGCTCCACTGAGGAGTGCAAGGCCTCAAAGCACAGGGCAGAGCGTGGAAACAGGCCCTCCGGCCCAACTTGCCCACACCGGCCAACATGCCCCATCTACACTGGTCCCACCTGCCCGCTCTTGGCCCATAAACCTTTAAACTTATCCTATCCATGTATATGCACAAATGTCTCCTAAACGTTATGATTATACGTGCCTCAACTGTAGATCAGTCAGTACTAGTTGACCTGATCCATGTTTTACTGCATACCACTGCACACGCAATCAGCTATCTGGTTCGAGTGTCTCATATATTATCTAGCCTGCTAATCCAGCCTCTAGTTAGATTTGTTGTTGAGCTTGAGTTTACAACACCTATGTATTTGAGCTCTGTGTGCTTTCTTAATAAACAACTTATACTCATGTATGGATTCTGAGTTATTTGACAATCTCACATCAACTACCTCCTCTGGCAGCTTGTACCATACACCAACCATCATTTGTGTAAAAAAGTTACCCCTCAGGTTCTCATTAAATGTTTCTCCCCTCACCTTAAACCTATGTCTACTGGTTCTTGATGCTGCCATGGCCCACTGAGTTACTTCCACTCTTCTGCAATCAAATGCTTTAGTTTAGTTTAGTTTAGTTTAGAGAGACAGTGCGGAAACAGACGCTTCGGTCCGCCGAGTCTATGCCAACCAACGATCCTGCGCACACTAGGGATGATTTCACCAAGCCAATTAGCCAATAAATCTGTACGTCTTTGGAATGTGGGAGGAGACCGGAGATCCTGGAGAAAACCCACGTAGGGTCAATAGACAATAGACAATAGGTGCAGGAGTAGACCATTCGGCCCTTTGAGCCAGCACCGCCATTCAATGTGATCATGGCTGATCATCCCCAATCAGTACCCCATTCCTGCCTTCTCCCCATATCCCCTGTCTCCACTATCTTTAAGAGCCCTATCTAGCTCTCTCTCTCTAGATCCCTTCTCATCCTAAACTCCAGAGTGTACAAGCCCAGCTGCTCCATTCTCTCAGCATATGACAGCCCCGCCATCCCGGGAATTAACCTTGTAAACCTACGCTGCACTCCTTCAATAGCAAGAATGTCCTTCCTCAAATTAGGGGACCAAAACTGCACACAATACTCCAGGTGTGGTCTCACTAGGGCTCTATACAACTGCAGAAGTCACGGGGAGAACGTACAAATTTGGTACAGGCAGCCCCCGTAGTTGAGATCAAATTTGGGTCTCTGGTGCCTTAAGGCAGCAATTCTATTGCTGTGCATACCAGGGCTTTAGGAGCCTGAGTATTGCATTTTGCTCTCACTCCTGTGACAAACATGATTCTAATCATTTCGAGAAGTTGGATTAGAAGACTACAAATAGATTTTTTTTTAAAAGGCAAACAAAAACTCTTAGCTTCACTGCAAAGAATTACTTATTTTAGCTCCAACTGTTAGAGAACAATACCTCGAGCGAGGGCAAAATAGGCAGTGTAACAAACCAAACATAAACATCTACCCAGGGAAGATGGAGAAAAAACAAATTGCCTGAAGGGAAATCTGTAATTTATTGCATTCCCTTGGACCACGAGTGATACACAGAGCTGGGATTGTTCTCCTGAGGATTTACCTTGCTTTCTGACACTTGAGGTAAAGGACTTTAAAATGAAATAGCACATTCAGCAGTTACTTCTTGGCGAGGAAGGTATATTTTAGTCATTCAATAACTTGGAAAACTCCCCACTGGGGAAAAAAACCCCAACACCTGTTAATTTACTAAGGCAAGCCATTTCATTTTGGGTGGAAAGAAAGATAAACACCCCAGTATTAATGATTTCCATCTTCAGACTCGCTTTATAACAGGCACGTGTGACAGGAAGTGTCAGAGAAATGTGTGAATTTCTTATACATCACGCCCCCACACAAAGTCATTCAGTTTTAATAATGTAGACGTGGACTCTAAATACCCACCACAGCGTCAGTCACGCAATAAATAAGAGACAGATGATGATCCAGGTCCATGAGTAATTTAGACAGTGGTAGTGATTTGTTAAAGAAACAAGTCTAGACCACACACTCGTGTCGTATTTACAAGATGATACAGACTCCCTCGCAACCGTGTAATAGATAATGGCTCACTTTTAGCTGCAGCTACATTGCACAACACCTGCACTCAAATGGCAATTTTCTTAATCCTTGACTCTTAAATGGTAAAGATGCAAACACAATCTGATATCAGTGACTGCAAACTCAATGTTAAACTAGCAGGGCAAAGGGTTCGGTCTAGAGTGCGCCTAATTTGTTCTGTGCTGTTTGTCAAGGCTGGGCAAGAGGAATAGCGGGAGGTTTTTTTTGTTTTCATTTCCTGTTCACCTTGTAGTCATTAGCTCTCCTGGCCAAACTTCTCATTGCCACTTCACTTCCCAGAAAGCCAGCTTTGAAGAAGGGTCCCATCCGAAATGTCGCCAATCCATGGTTTCCAGAGATGCTGCTTGACCCGCTGAGTTACCCCAGCACTTAGAGTCTTTTTTTTTTTAAGTTGTCCTCCTCTCACCGGCAGGATATCCACAGGTCTCTTTTACCTTGTTCACCATTAATGCTTTCTATCTCCCTTCTAGTCTCTGACAATGTTTTGACCAAAACTCTCACAGCTGCCAACTTTTCTTAGCAAATGTAACATTGCATAATCCATATGCAATTGGTCCTTCTCTGCAACTTAAAACTTCATTTTTATCTCTTTCCCATTTCTTACAAATGGTTTCTGACCACAAACATACTCACTTTTGTCACTTCTTTCCACAGATGCGGGCTAACCTATTGAGTGTTTCCAGCACTTTCTATGTTTTAGTTCAGAATTCCAGCATCTGCGAGATTCCTGATTTTCATTTATGAATGAACATACTTGATGAGCTGGCAGCAGCGCACGTTGTCCAAGATGCCGTGAGTCACTGAATGATCATAGCACGTTGAAAGGTTTCTTAACGTGCTCTGCCAAAGTAGAACAGACAAAAGTAATTAGGGTGTAATAGGTTGTGGGAGAGAGGGATACAGGAGCTGGGATTCTTTGGACATCAATCGGGAGGGATCAGGAAAGCGCAGATCAGGTTTAGTATCGTTTAGAAATACAGTGTATAAACAGGCCCTTCGGCCCACCATGCCGACCAGCAATCCCCGCACACTAACACTATCCTACACACACTAGGGACAATTTACAATCTTTACCGAAGCCAATTAACCTACAAATCTGTATGTCTTTGGAGTGTGGGAGGAAATCAGAGCACCGACGTGGTCATGGGGAGAATATACAAACTCCATAGAGATAGTCAGGATCAAACACAGGTCTCTGGTGCTGTAAGGCAGCAACTCTACTGTGCCACCGTGCCACTCCACCCAGGGTTTCAGTGGGTGGGGTCACAACCTGCTCAGGATAATGGGCCGGGACTACTGGTGTAGAAGATCGGTTATAGTACAGACAATGGTCAGGCCCTGAGATCAGCAGGGGGAGTTACATCATTGTGGGGGATGGTTCAACAATAGATCAGTTTTGCTGGTGGGGGAGGCCCGATGCTGTACATAGTCAAGCTAGGGGAACCCAAGGCAGAGGCCAGTTGTACGATGGTTCCCAGCACCAGGATCTGTGCTCCAAGGGCTGCTCAGACAGGTTTTCTGAAGCAAAAATATTTGGGTCTCTATGAAGGCCTGCCTGCCTCTTCAAATGGGAGATAGACACAAAATGCTGGACTGGCAGCATCTCTGGAGAGAAGGAATGGGTGACGTTTTTGGTCAAGACCCTTCTTCTTATGGGACCTGGTCTTAACGCATTAAGGCATCTAGAGTACAAAGGAACCAGAAGGAGTATCATTCACTTCAAATAAATCATAATGTCCATGATTTTAACCGATTTTCACTTGAAATTGTTTTTTCATAATGAGCACAACGTTGACGCTATGCATTCCAATCTCTAGCTGAAGTTTTCAGCAATCAATATCCAGCAACTGACTGAAGTGTCAGCATTTTATGTATGTCACAGGTTTTTGCCAATAATTATGTAACAATAATTCCCACACAATTGATTGCCACCACTGTCGGCCAATGGAAACTATCTGTACACTGTAGATAGAAACAGAGAAACATAGAAAATAGGTGCAGGAGGAGGCCATTCGGCCCTTCGAGTCAGCACCGCCATTCATTGCGATCATGGCTGATCGTCCCCAATCAATAACCCGTGCCTGCCTTCTCCCCACATCCCTTGATTCCACTAGCCCCTAGAGCTCTATCTAACTCTCTCTTAAATCCATCCAGTGATTTGGCCGCCACTGCCCTCTGTGGCAGGGAATTCCAAAAATTCACAACTCTCTGGGTGAAAACTTTTTTCTCACCTCAGTCTTAAATGGCCTCCCCTTCATTCTAAGACTGTGGCCCCTGGTTCTGGACTCGCCCAACATTGGGAACATTTTTCCTGCATCTAGCTTGTCCAGTCCTTTTATCATTTTATATGTTTCGATAAAATTCCCCCTCATCCTTCTAAACTCCAGTGAATACAAGCGTAGTCTTTTCAATCTTTCCTCATATGACAGTCCCGCCATCCCAGGGATGGCTCGATTGTAATCATGTATTCTCTTTTTACTGACTGGTTAGCATACAACAAAAGATTTTCACGGTACCTCGGTACACATGACAATAAACTAAACTCAAACTAAACTCAAACTTCTCGGTGAACACTCCCCCACCCAGAGTCCTGCATGTTAAGAAAATGCATCAGGGAACCTGGTCCTGGCTATCAATGCACACCATTTGTTTTTGCAAGCTATTAAAATGACCTGGGCCATTTCTCTGGATTCCCATTCTAACCTCATGACATATTGACTGTACAATACAATATATATTTTTAAAGCCATGAAATATTGAAACATTATTTAATTGTCTATTTCTTCGATTCTCTGCATTCATTTTATTTTCTTGCGTTAACTATGCTTATTAATTTCTTCAGGATTCCATGGAATTTTAGATACATTATACAAAAGGCAATGCAAGCATATTCGTCGTAGTTTTTCCAAATTCAGGATTTGTGCCTTAGGAATGGAAAATTGCTAGTGTTGCTCCATCGTACAAGAAGTGAATGAGGTGAGAAACGATTAGCTGTATTGCTGTGGGTTTGACGTCATCGGTGGGGAGATTATTGGAATGTGGCCTCACAGAAAGAGGTCGGAATGGCAACTCTCGGAAACTCGGGAGTTCTCAATAAAACCGGATGGCACGGTGGTGCAGCGGTAGAGTTGCTGCCTTATAGCGCCAGAGACCTGGGTTCGATCCTAACCATGGCTGCTTATCTGTCTGGAGTTTATACGTTCTCCCCGTGACCAGCATGGGTTTTCTCCGGATGCTCCGGTTTCCACCCACATCCAAAGAAGTACATGTTCTTCGATTAATTGGTTTGGTATAAATGTAAATGGGCACTAGTGTGCGTCGGATGATGTAAGTGTGTGGGGATCGCTGGTATGAGCGGACCCGGTGGACCAAAGGGCCTGTTTCTGTTCTGCATCTCTAACAGCAATCCCCGCACACTAACACTATCCTACGCACGCACACTAGAGACAATTTACAATTTTTTCCAAAGCCAATTAACCTACAAACCTGTACGTCTTTGGAGTGTGGGAGGAACCCTGAGCACCAGGAAAAAACCCACACAGGTTACGGGGAGAATGTACAAACTCCGTACAAACAGCACCCATGGTGAGGATTGAACCCAGGTCTCTGGCTCTGCCCCTGCGCCACCATGTCGCCCTATGCAGAATCTCTACGCAGAATCCATCTGACCTGGAGTACTTCCAGCAGTTTCTATTTTAAATCCATAAACAAAGGTTGGGATCGAATCAGAGATCAAAATACATAAAACCTGGGGTAGGAAATAAATATGTCTCAGACTCTCTCACAGTTATCCTTGAAGGGTTCACGTGTTTCCTGCCCCATAGGTTTTTGACTCGTCAAACAAGATGCCCAAGTTTAGCATTTTGCTTAAAGGAAGCCCAAACCTAAATTCTGAAGATCAATTAAAAAATCAGCTATTTCCAATTTCCCAAACCTGTAACAACCATGGTTCATCTGCTGATGTATCCTCATCCTTGCCTGTTATCTCTAGACAACTCTAGTGCACTATGAAGACACAAGCAACGGCAGATGCTTGAATCTTGAGCAAAACACAAAGTGCTATTGTATCTCAGCAGGCCAGGCTGCCTCTGTGGAGGAAACCCTTCTCCATTCCCTCCACAGATGCTGCCAAGCCTGTTGAGTTACTCCAGTACTTTCCCCATGATTCCATTTTACTGATTATATACCCTTTTGTCACCTTCCCCTCAGCTAGCAAGGAACCATTCTAGATTTTCCTTGATCACCGTCCCCTTTGATCTGTGTTTTCACACCTTATCCTTCCATGTCTCTATGTCTCCCTCTCCCCTGACTCTCAGTTTGAAGAAGGGTCTCAACCCCAAAACTTCACCCATTCCTTCCCTCCAGAGATGCTGCCTGTCCCGCTGAGTTACTCCAACATTTTGTGTGCATCTTCAGTGTAAACTAGCATCTGCAGTTCCTTCCTACAGCAAATATATTCTGAACGTCCATTCAGAGAAGGAACGACCTTTGCAGTTTTAAATCCAGTCAGTGCCTCATGCTGCATAATTACGAGCAACACTACTTGCTCAAATCAGCGCCTTGCAGTCGTCTTGAGGGAGTTTTAGGAGGGTGCTTCTGTTCATTGGTGATTATTGTGCTACGTGGATGGTTACGTTTATAGTTGGAACAGTGACATGCTCAGATGTGAGAGCTAGTCAAAGTTTAAATAGCTCTCGTGGCTGAAATTATTATAGGGCTGACTCTTACCAACAGGCTGTTTGTGTTTCTGCCAGAGCTGGCTGCTGCCACAGCTGAAAATATCCACACCATGCTTTACATGCCAGTGCTGATGATGGAGTGGCAGCTCACTGCATTTCAGAATTAAGTCCTGTTTGTAAAGTGCACCTACTTGATTTTCTCATTCCCATACCCCCTTCATCCATTTCCAAACTGGGATACAACACTATGTGGCAGCAGGCTGTAGATTCCTTTCCCAGTAATTGATTCTTGACAAGAATGGGAAGGTCCATGGGGCTAATTCCCTTATGCTTCCATTAATTTGTCTACAGTGTGACAGAAATCCCATTTTGTTATACCAGCTGTGAGGAAAATCCTGGACGATGATAATTCAGTCACAACAGGCAGAGCTGTTCATGCCTCAGTGTCAATTGTGTGGCCTGACTCTTCATAGAACAGTACAGGCCTTTCGGCCCACAAGGTCTATGCCAAACACAATGTCAAGGCCATTTCTTACCTGCCCAACATAATCCATATCCCCATATTTTGTGCATATCCTCGTGCCTAACTAAAAGTCTCTTTGGAATTTAGACTTAAAGACTTTACACTAGAGATGCAGCACGGAAACAGGCCCTTCGGCCCACCGAGTCGGTGCCGACCAGCGATCACCCGTACACTGGCACTATCCTACTCTCTACAGAGAATTTACAATTTTACCAAAACCAATTAACCTACAAAATGTTACGTCTTTGGAGCATGGGAGAAAACCGGAGCAGCCGGCAAAAACCCACCTTGTCACAGGGAGAATGTACAAACTACATACACACACCTGTAGTCAGGATCGAACCCGGGTCAGTGGCACAGTAAGGCAGCAACTCCACCGTTGCTCCACTGTGCCACCCCAATCCAATTGCAGCACAAACTTGAAAATTTCTTCAATGTCATTATTGTATCTGCTTTCACCACCACCCCTGACAGTGCATTCCAGGCACGCATGAGCTCCTGTGTAAAAACTTGACCACATATCTCCTTTAAACTTTGCCCCTCTCACCTTATGGCGGAGGTGAGTCTTTAGTCTTTGATACTTCCATTGTGGGAGAAAGGTACTGACTGTCTACCCTCTCCTACGCTTCCTCCCACCTCACACCACCCTAATTCAGTTCAGCTAACTCAGCACATGGCATTCTGCGGTGTACTGCACTGCTTCACATCGGATGATGCCTTCAGCCAATGATGGAGCCAGTGAGAGAGCTATTTAAACCCAACCCAATAGCAGCACAAACTTGAAAACCTGTGTTTATATATTTCTTAAGTAAATTGTCAGCCGATCTTACAGCAGTGGTTTTAATTGTATTCTGTTGTGGCTGGGTGACGCACAGTGTGGTTGTGGGGTTAGGTGGCCTGTGGAAAGAGTGGAGAGGACAATATTCTGTAGCCGCCTTCATGCAGTGGATTGGGGAAGATTGCCAGTCACTGTCCAACGTCTCCCAGAGAAGGCACTCGGGGAAATTGGGTGTTGGACCATGGCAACTGTGGGTCTGGTCAAAAAGGTTAAAGGAGCCCAAGATCGAGGAGATTTAAACTCAGGGTACTGACTCTAGATCAAAGAGGGTGGGATTATATTGAGACTCAGTAAACAAGATCAGGAGTGGCAGTGGCTGAAGGAAACAGACCCTGGCAATATAAGATTCTTGTGAAGAAAGGTCTCGACCCGAAACCTCACCTATTCCCTTCTCTCCAGAGATGCTGCCTGACCCACTGAGTTACTCCAGCATTTTTGTATCTATCTACACTAGTGCTACTTATGTTATCTATGTTAATATTATCCTACTTTCCCATCTGCTCCTTTTACACTCGGGGTAATTATTAAAGCTAAATAACCTATAAATTTCCATGCATTTGGGATGTGGGAAGAAACCGGAACACCTGAAGGAGACCCAAGCGGCCATGTGGAAAACGTGAAAAACTCTATGTAGACAGCGCCCGCGGTCGGGATCGAACCCATTTCTCCGGAGTTGTGAGTCAGCAGCTTTACCTGCGGCAGCATTGTACCATCACTCCACTACAAGATACACCCCTGCAGAAACATTGACCTGCAGGTTGTGTTTAATTTTAGTTCAGCTAAATTCTGGAAAGAAAGGTAGTTGAAATAAAGAAACAGCACGTACAAGCTTCGCAGGTTCAAATTACACAATGGTCATGCGTTGAGACCTTCAGACTGGTCAGAGGCAAAGAGAAAGGATACTGGTGTTGTACAGTTCTAACTATTATCCCATGAGAATAGGTACGAGATTCAGAAAGCGTCATAAAGGCCATTTGTTCTCAGTGCAAATTGTTAATAGAACAATGGGGAGGATTGTGAGTGCGAAGAGAGACACAAAATGCTGGAGTAACGCAGCGGGACAGGCAGCATCTCTGGAGCGAAGGAATGGGTGAAGTTTTGGGTCGAGACCCTTCTTCACACTGAGCTCCAGTGTGAATATGCTCCTGAAATGAAATTATCGAACAAAAAGAATCTATATGGATGTGAAAGAAGAGTGGCAAAAAATAAATAAGTTCATCTGAAGGGTCTCAACCCGATGAGTCTGAAAAATTGTCTCGACCTGAAACGACACCTCGTCCTTTTCTCCAGAGGTGCTGCCGGACCCGTTGAGTTACTCCAGTATTTTGTATCTATCTTCAGTCAGGCCAGAGATGGTTGCTCAACATCCACCTTTTTTGATAGTGCAAATGTGAACAACTTGATATATAAAAGATTTCACTTTCACAATGGTTCTAATGTTATTTACTGTAAATTGTGTCTGCTATTTACCAACCTGATTGTCAATGCAAATCACAGTAATACAGTTACAAACATTAATGAGATATTAAAAGTTACTTAATTTGTTCTCTAAATTTGTAAATAATGTCGCTTTCCTTTCTTCCAAAGAGAAAATCAGTGCAATAACTATGTGAGTATGGTGTCACATTGTGATATGTTCATTTTGCTATTGATCTGTGCATGTGTGTAGTATGAAAATACCTTGAACAAGCCAGACGCGCATTTTATAGCTGCCTGCGTTTCACACATATTTCATTGCACATTCTGCATGTTATTTCACTGTAGTCTAGGAACCACAGAGGTTCATTACATCTTGGGCAAAGAATGTTACTTATTCCCCAGGCCCTTCCAGCCTGAGAATGCTTAGTGCTGGGAATGGAATAGAGCTAAATGGAATGCTCTTTGAGAGAGCCACCACAGGATCAATGGGCCTAATGTTACACTAGTTAATAATTCACCACAGCCACAACAGTGTCCTGGTGTAATCACTCAGACTGGAGATAGGCTGCAGCTCCAGAGCCAAACAGGCAGGTAGGATGAAACAGGATGGCAACTGGGAGATTGAAGTGCAATGTGGTTTGACAGTATGAGGGGGATTTGATGGATCCGAGCAGGAGTTAAATCTCTGGCTGATCATCCATCCCTATCTATCTCCAATGGGCGGTATGGTGGCACAGCGGTAGAGTTGCTGCCTTACAGCGCCAGAGACCCGGGTTCGATCCTGACAACAGGTGCTGTCTGTACAGAGTTTGTACATTCGCCCCGTGACCTGCGCGGGTTTTTTCCGAGATCTTCAGTTTCTTCCCACACTCCAACGACATACAGATTTGTAGGTTAATTGACTTGGTATAAATGTAAAATTATCCCTAGTGTGCATAGGGTAGTGTTAATGTGCGGGGATCGCTGGTCGGTGCGGACTCGGTGGGCCGAAGAGCCTGTTTCCGCGCTGTATCTCTAAAACTGAAAAACTCAAACTAAAAGAGTGAAAACATTGTCCAATAGTTTTCAGGAAAATAAGATTGATTTGAAAGACAACCTCATAGAGATAGCTGATTGAAATTCGAGAATAAAGTCGATTTCACCCTCTGTGGCATGCACAATTTCTAGGACTGATTTGTGACCGATTTCTGTCCCTGCATTCAAATGAGCTCTTGATTCTTGTTGAGTTTCATTGTCTGTACGACTCGTTATCACCTAGCCCACAGCAAACAATGGACCATTGTGGGCTCCAACATTCCATGATCATCATTATCTTTTTTGCAGATCTTTCATTTATTTGTTCTATATCTCTTGTTTTCCTTCCCCCTGACTCTCAGTGTGAAGAAGGGTCTCAACCCGAAACAGTGACTAGTGGGGTACCGCAAGACTCGGTGCTGGGACCGCAGCTATTTACAATATACATCAATGATTTAGATGAAGTAATTCAAAGTAACATTAGCAAATTTGCAGATGACACAAAGCTGGGTGGCAGTGTGAACTGTGAGGAGGATGCTATGAGAATGCAGGGTGACTTGGACATGTTGGGTGAGTGGGCAGATGAATGGCAGATGCAGTTTAATGTGGATAAATGTGAGTTTATCCACTTTGGTAGCAATAAGAGGAAGGCAGATTATTATCTAAATAGTGAGACCACACCTGGAGTATTGTGTGCAGTTTTGGTTCCCTAATTTGAGGAAGGACATTCTTGCTATTGAGGGAGTGCAGCGTAGGTTTACAAGGTTAATTCCAGGGGTGGCGGGACTGTCATATGCTGAGAGAATGGAGCGGCTGGGCTTGTATACTCTGGAGGTTAGAAGGATGAGAGGGGATCTTATTGAAACATATAAGGTTATTAAGGGTTTGGACATGCTAGAGGCAGGAAACATGTTCCCGATGTTGGGGGAGTCCAGATCCAGGGGCCACAGTTTAAGAATAAGGGGTAAGCCATTTAGAACGGAGATGAGGAAACACTTTTTCACACAGGAGTTGTGAATCTGTGGAATTCTCTGCCTTAGACCATTGGGCTCTTAAAGATAGCAGAGCAGGGGATATGGGGAGAAGGCAGGAACAGGAAACTGATTGGGGATGATCACCCATGATCACATTGAATGGCATTGCTGGCTTGAAGGGCCGAATGGCCTACTCCTGCACCTATTGTCTATGTCTATTATCTATTCCTTCTCTCCAGAGATGCTGCCTGACCCTCTGAGTTACTCGAGCTTTTTGTGTCTATCTTTATTCTTGTAACTGCTTAAATCATTGTGGTCGGCACAAAATTGTATGCACAATTACTCTTCTGTGAGGTAAGTGCAAATATTGTTTGCACGCTGTGAGCAAGTGTAAAGTGATTGAGTGTCACATGATTAAATGCTTCAGACATCTCACAAATTATAGGAATAGAATTAGGCCATTTAGCCCATCGAGTCTGCACCGCCATTTGATCATGGCTGATCTCTGCCTCCTAATCCCATTCTCCTGCCTTCTCCCCATAATGCTTGACACTTGTTCTAATCAAGAATATGTCTCTGCCTTAATAATATCCACTGACTAGGCTTCCACAGCCCTCTGTAGCAATGAGTTCCACAGATTACCTACCCTCCTCACCTCTTTTCTAAAAGAGCACCCTTTAATTCTGAGGCTATGCCCTCTGGTCCTAGACTCTCCCATCATTGAAACATCCTCTCCACATCCACTCTATCCAGACCTTTCATTATCCAGCTTAGCTCCAGGAAGATCTCAGTCTGAGTTGGCAACCCCACCCCTATCACCCTCTCCCTTTCTCCACATTCCCCTGCCTGAGTGTTGACTGAAGTTTGGCTGAGCCCCAGCAGCTTATAAATTACACGTAGAGACTGGGGAAAGCTTTACTTCTCTATCCCTGAGGGAAATGTCAATTTACCACATGAAAATTCCTTTAAAACCACTTTTCCAGTCTTCCACTTACATCACGGCAAGAGCTTGGGAGAGCCTTTGCTGAAGTCATGGACAAATGTGTGCAGTTGAGCGAGCTGGCTCCAGCAGCATTATTAATTGGTAAACATTCCCCAAACACCAGTCTGCAACATCCATGAAAGCCATTAAATAAGTGACTGCGGTTTTATACTGAGCTGCGGGAAGTAGGGAATTCCAGATTTGTTCTATAATAAAACTGGAAGGAGCAGAAACTCATCGTCGCTCACTTGCTATATACAGTATGTGGGACGGCACAGTGGCGCAGCGGTAGATTTCCTGCCTTACAGTGCTTGCAGCACCAGAGACCCGGGTTCGATCCTGTCTACGGGTGCTGTCTGTGTGGAGTTTGTACGTTCTCCCTGTGACCGCAGGGGTTTTCTCTGTGATCGTTCGGATTATTTCCACACTCCAAAGATGTACCACTTTGTAGGTTAATTGGCTTGGTATAAGTGTAAATTGTCCCAAGTGTGTGTAGGATGTGTTAACGTGTGGGGATCACTGGTCGGTGCAGACTCGGTGGACCGAAGGGCCTGTTTCCGCGCTGTATCTCTAATAAAAATAAAAATGTGTAATCAACCAATTAAATCTGAAATTGAATTATATTGAATGGCAATGGAAATAGATTATATTTTATACAAAAAGACACAGAGTGCTGGGGAAGCTCAATTTTAGCAGTCAAAATGTTTTCACTGAGAAGCAGCTCAATAAATTAGTATTCTCATGGAGTAATGCTAATCTTGTTTCAAATAGTACATTGGTAAATGTGGTGCACAATTCGATCCTGGTCACAATTCTTTACTCTGTTATAATCAACTGTGGCTATTGATGGTTTACTGTGAATAGATGTCGCTTGTTTCATAACTGCCAGCCTAATTGTGAATATGCTATTTTCTTCAAGCTGGCGCTATGCTATTAAAATACCTTTAACATGATTTTAGATGAGAAGTATTTTCCCTCTCATTTGGTGGAAATCCAAGCCAAGTTCTCAATGAGGTAAGTGTGTGTCACCATTTAAAACCCCTCTCCACTTTGGGTGTTCACGTCTAGGCAATGTGGAGAGCGTATTAATACCCCTCTTCACATTGCCTAGAAGTTAATACCCAACCTTTATCTTTCTGTTCTGATACCAAGTCATTGACATGATATGCCCTTCCAATTTCCTTCTCCGTGGATGCTGCCTGATATACTTGGATTTTCATTCAGATTTCCAGCTGTTTTTGAACTTTTCTATGATGCTGAAATGCACCACCATCAGTAGTTGCTCAACTCTCCAGCTCAGTTCATTCTCTGCTTCATCTCATTCCAATTTGACTGTTTCAATGGCATCTGAATTGCTGGTCATTGCACACAGTCAGGGGCATAATGTTAAAGTATATTGCTAGCTTAATCTCATTTTCTGTTTGTGACTATAAGGACATAAAATTATGAGAGGCATAGATAGGGTGCAGAGTCAACACCTTTTTCCCTAGGGTGGAAATGTCAATGACTAAAAACCACAGCTTTAACATGAGAGGGGCCTGGGGAAAAGAGATGTTCAGGGAAAGATTTTACACAGAAAATGGTGTATGCTTGGAACACGATGCCAGGTGTAGTAGTAGTAGAGGCAGATATGATAATGACATTTATGAGGCTTTTGGATAAATACATGCATGTGTAGGGAATGGAGGGATATATATGTATATCTGACAGCTCTTCCGATGGCAAGGGTCTTGAGTCAATTTGAAACACACTCAAATATAATTATGCCTCTCAGGTTAAGCTCTATCTGAACTTATTATTTATAATTTCCCATTTGTTACTCAGTGCATTGAAAAGGTAATCTGGAAATTGATTAATCATTTTAAGCTTCAGTTTTGTGAAGATAACTACAAATACTTTTCCCTTTCACTACTTCAGACAGAGCATCACCTGAGGAACATGATTATATTTGAGTGTGCTGCTTTGTGGTTTTGAATTGATCATGGATTTATTTATCATATCTGTATAATCACCATTACTTAAAAAGGAAAACAACCAGTTCAGTTGCTGTACAAGTACTTTCAGAGCAGTGAGTTTATCATTGTGTGTTAATGCATCTCCTGACAGGTTTGTCTGGGATGTCAGGACTTTCATATGAGGAAAGATTGGATAGACTCGGCTTGTACTCGCTGGAATTTAGAAGATTGAGGGGGGATCTTATAGAAACTTACAAAATTCTTAAGGGGTTGGACAAGCTAGATGCTGGAAGATTGTTCCCGATGTTGGGAGAGTCCAGAACAAGGGGTCACAGTCTAAGGATAAGGGGGAATTCCTTTAGGACCGAAATGAGGAAAACATTCTTTACACAGAGAGTGGTGAGTCTGTGGAATTCTCTGCCACAGAAGGTAGTTGAGGCCAGTTCATTGGCTATATTTAAGAGGGCGTTAGATGTGGCACTTGTGGCTAAAGGGATCAGGGGGTATGGAGAGAAGGCAGGTACGGGATACTGAGTTGGATGATCAGCCATGATCATATTGAATGGCGGTGCAGGCTCGAAGGGCCGAATGGCCTACTCCTGCACCTATTTTCTATGTTTCTATGTTTCTGGCCAACAACAGTCCAGCAAGGATGTTGGGATCAATTTAACGTTCATTATAATCTTCTCATGATTCACTGATAAAATCGCAAGTCTTGAAAAAAATCTATCACCTAGGCCAAATCTACATCTATAATAAAAACCCCATAATCCATTATCCGATTGCTCAGAAATCCCAAATTGTTGGGCATTTGGCTCACCAGATACTGTTTCCACCATTTATTTTAAATGTTCCCATGGAGCCTTTGAACTCACTGGGGCTCCATCTCTTTAGACTTACCAGAGAGAACACATTGAGACTGCAGATGCCACAATCCTGAACAAACTGCTGGAAGAACTAGTGGATCATGCAGTATCCTTGAAGGGAAATGGACAAACACATTTTGTGGTTGGAATCTTTTTTCAGATTCATGAGGTAAACATAGAAACATAGAAAATCGGTGCAGGAGTAGGGCATTTGTCCCTTCGAGCCAGCACCGCCATTCAATGTGATCATGGCTGATCATCCAAAATCAGTACCCCATTCCTGCTTTAGACAATAGACAATAGGTGCAGGAGTAGGCCATTCAGCCCTTCGAGCCAGCACCGCCATTCAATGTGATCAAGGCTGATCATCCATGATGATCCCCATATCCCTTGAACCCATTCCCCCTATATCCTTTGATTCCGCTAACCCTAAGCGCTATATCTAACTCTCTCTAGAGGGTAGAGAGGAGATAGCTGGTAGAAGGGAAGCAGTGGGAGTAAAAGATGGCAAGTGATTGATGGACCAGGTGAGGAGAGATGATTGCCAGATGATTTCTGCCTTTTCACTGATTTCATAGAGTGACAGCATGGTGGCGCAGCAGTAGAGTTTCTGCCTTGCACCGGAGGCCCGGACCCGATCCCGACTACGGGTACTGTCTGTACGGAGTTTGTTAGTTGTCCCCCTGACCGCATGTGTTTTCCTTGAGACTTTGGTTTCCTCCCACACTCCAAAGATGTACAGGTTTGTAGGTTAATTGGCTTGGTATAGTGTAAAAATTGTCCCTAGTGTGTGTAGGATAGTATTAATGTGCGGGGATCACTTGTCAGTGCGGACTCGTTAGGCCAAGAGGCCTGTTTCCATGCTGTATCTCTAAACTAAACTAAACTAAGATGATCCAGTCGGGTGGAGAGAAGGGTGGAGATAGTAACTAAGGCTGGAGATGAACTTACCAGATCTCTGGGTAGGAAGGAACTGCAGATGCTGGTTTACATCGAAGGTAGGCACAAAAGGCTTGACCAAAACATCACCCATTCCCTCTAACCAGAGATGCTGCCTATCTCGCTGAGTTACTCCAACATTTTGTGTCTATCTTACCAGGTTCCCCTGCTCCCTTTACACTCACTCGGTTCACTGGAAAATGTATTATATTACTATAACTTCTGAAATTAAAGTGAATTAAAAATGTGCTGGGGTGTAATAACCAATATTCCAGAAAATCCACTTAGTCCAGCACCACTAAAGTCCTAAGAATGTCAGATTACCAGGGTTTTATTAAAATATATTTGGAACTAGGCTGACAGAGGTGAGGAGGATTATAGATAGGCAGATGGTTGGGCAAAGAAAGACACAAATGCTGGAGGAACTCAGTGGGTCAGGCAGCATCTCCGCAGAAAATGGATAGGTGACTTTTTTGGGTCAGGACCCTTCTTCAGACTAATTGTAGGGGGGTGGTGAGAATTGGAAGGAATAAAAGACCAGGACAAACAGGGCGGCAACAGATGACCCCAGAAAGGGTGGTTCCCTGTGTTTGGAACTATTTAAAAGTAAACACTATGTTCCTTGTTGGGATTCTGAATAATGATTTTCATTTTGCCACCAGCTCCATTTCGGTTTGTTGGCATGAACAGTGCCATAAAACATTTGGGATACTTTAAAATATTTGGAAGTGAGCAAACTAGAGGGCACTTTAGTTTAGAGCTGGTTATTTGCAGCAAGATGCTAACCTAGACTACAATTATTAAAGGACTTGTCCCACTTGGCCATTTTATCGGCGACTGCCGACATCATTGACTGACGTTCGCAGTGTGATGCGGCATGACGCGACGTGATGATGTGTAACGCGCGGTGTTTTTTTCAAGTGTCGCAACATTTTTTTTGTCGCCGCTGGATTTTGAAATGTTCAAAATCTTTTGGCGACACTGATATGACGCCGGCAGTTGGCGAAAAAATCGGCAAGTGGGCAGGCCCTTTACTCACTCTTTGTGAATGTGCCCATAGGTTAAGGTGCATCTTGCCCACTGTAGTTCTTGTTGTATGGCAAGGAGAATCACTCTCTGAATTCAACAGTACTGCCCTTGGTTGGAATGAGGCTAAACTGACATTTAGTGCTAAGGAACCCTGATGAAACATTAGTTGGCGTGAGTCCGGCAGAATTCTAATTTATGTCTGGTCCGTGGAAGTTGGCAGCTCTCAGTTGCATTTAGTTGACTTTAGTTTAGAGATAGAGCATGGAAGCAGGCACACCAAATCTATGCTGACCAGTGATCCCCACACACTAACACTATTCTGCATGCAATAGGGACAGTTTACAATTTTTACTGAAGCCAATTAACCCTGTACATCTTTGGAGTGTGAGAGGAAAATGGAGCTCCCGGAGAAAATTCATACGGGTCACAGGGTGAACGTACAAACTCCATACGGACAGCACCCGTAGACAGGAACCCAAGTCTCTGACGCTGTCAGGCAGCATCTTTACTGCCGCGCCACCATGCCACACTATCGAAAGGAACTTGGCCACTGTTAACTTCAGCACCACTGGGTCAAAGGAGTGAAAACTGGACAAAGGTTCGGTACCTCTCTCTCATGATAATTGGTTCCATAGGGATCAACACAACTTGATTTGTGTTTTTTGCAGTGAATTGCTCCAGGGAACTTTGGTTAGAAATACTGGGAGAGGCGTAGCTTTGGCCATGACGGCCCAAGCAAGTGAATAGTGTGTCGATATTTGTTGCCTTGGCACATGCATGAACCATGGTAACTCTTTTATGATATCAGAGAGCACATGAAGACTTGTATCTTAGCAGTAGAGAAGAAGGTAGAGAAGAAGATATTTCTTTCCATGTCTTCTTAAACATGATGTCTCTCGTTTCCATCCCCTCACCTACACCCCTTTATGAATCTGTAGGCCATTGAATGGCCAATTTATGCTATTAACATCACACAGACACCAACACACATATACACACACAAACAGACACAGACACGTACACACACACCAACACACACACACGTACACATACACGTACATGCACAAAATACACACACACGTACACACACACACACACATACATGTAAACACACACACACAGACACATACATGTGTACACACCCAAACACACACAGACAAACACACATACACATACTCACACACAGACAAAAACACATACTCGTACACACATACACAAGCAAACACATATACGTACACGCACACATATACACACATACACAGACAAACACACATACACGTCCACACACACAGTATGAAGGAATTTTGTGCTAAATCAGATTATAACCTACTCATCTTCTTTATAATTTTCAGATTTCCAACAGCACACACACACAAACACACATATACGTACACACCAACACACAGATGCTACACACACACACAGTATGAGGGAATTTTGTGCTAAAACAAATTATAGCCTACTCATCTTCCTTATAATTTCCAAATATCTGACAGAGCGCACACACACACACATATATTCGGATCAGTTATCCTAATGCAGTGAACATTTGAGCTTCCCAGTCTGGAAGATTCCTGAATGCATCATACTCTACATGCATCTTTATGACAACTTGAAGTACTGTTAGCTTTGCAGTGAACAAGACAATACAGGAGCTTCATCATGTTGAACCTTCTCAACAATGCGTTTTTTTAATATGGTAACTTTTTTCTTTTCGGAAAATGTAGCAATCATCTGTTCCAATAAAATCCCTCAATTGGCAATAATTTTTTTTTGTTGCTGCATTTGTTTAAAGAAAGACAACTTGTTGTGAAGGTCCCAGAGAAGATTTACAAGGATGTTGCCAAGACTCGAGGGTCTGAACTATAGGGAGATGTTGAGCAGGCTGGGACTCGATTCCATGGAGCTCATGAGGATGAAGGGTGATCTTATAGAGGTGTATAAAATCACGAGAGGAATATATCGAGTGGATGCACTGAGTCTCTTGCCCAGAGTGGGAAAATTGAGTGCATAGGTTTACGGTGAAGGTGGAAAGATTTTATAGGAATCTGAGGGGTAATATTTTCACGCAAAGGTTGGTGGGCGTATGGAACGAGCAGCCAGACTAGGTAGTTGAAGCAGGGACTATCGCAACTTTTAAGAAGCAATTAGATTGGTATATGTATCAGACAGTTTTAGAGAGATGTGGACCAAAAGCAGGCAAGAGGGACCAGTGTAGATATGGCATGTTGGGCAGTGTGGGTAATTGGGGCTGGAAGGCCTGTTTCCACACTATGACTCTTATTCTTACTGATCTTTTTGGCGAGTGAGAAAGGATGATGTACATTGGAAGAAGAACAGATGATACAACATTTCATTCAGTTTAGTGCTCTCTCACATTGATCAGAAGTGCCTGGCTAAGTTGTGTACTTGGGATGCTAATATGCACACATGATAAATATTGAGAAATTGGGAGAAGAAGTGAAAACTGCAAGGCATTTGGAAAAGACGTGCAAGCGATGCAGTGAATTATTCAACAGAAACAATTGCACTCTCGGGGAATTAGTGTCATTTCAAAAAGGCATTTGGGTGAGAAAGACCTATTGTTGGACGTACATGAGCTGTGCGAGACAATGAGGCAAACAAACCTCAGTGGCTATTAAGGGAGATAAACCTCCATTACTTGTAGGCAGCTGGTTTGAGCTGATCAAATTAAATTGTCCAAGCATTTTCACAATGCCGGTCTGTGTTGCAGTGGAGATGCTGTTTGGAAGGCAGTGGGCATTGTTCCAAGAACGATTTGGGATCAGTATACATGTTAAAGTGTGGATTCACATACATTATAAGGCAGGGGCTTTTGATTTCTAACTCATACAAGTGACCAGTGGCACATGCTTTCTCAGTTGCAACAAAAAAGCAAGCTGCAATTGTTGATTTATTGCTGCTCTGTACCTTGAAGAGCAGAGCTTTTTGCAGGATCGCTTGGAGATGCAGCCTTCGCTGCCAACAGACTGGAGGTTTACACCAGCACCAGCACGCAGGCAAAGCTTGAAAAACATGCCCATGAGCAGCTGGAGCTTCAAAGTACCTGACTGCTGTTGAGTGTGTGTGTGAGCAGTTTAGTAAGCACTTGCGGAGCCTGGTTATTACTGAGTTTCCACATATAAAACTACTAGGAAAGGCATCCTGGCACTGGCAAAGAGTAGTCTGTGGAAGTGGTGCCACACTCTATGAAAAAACAGAATAACAGACTTAAAGGAAATGTGACTGTTTGAAAATTAGGGATAACATTGGCCTTGCAATGGAGTAAAAACAGGGTTGGAAAATTGACGTAAAAGCAGCAAATGCTGGAAATATTCTGCCGGTCAAGCCAAAGCTGTGGGATGGGATACAGGTGCAAATAAATTAGGTAGAAGATAGACACAAAAAGCTGGAGTAACTCAGCGGGACAGGCAGCATCTCTGGAGAGAAGGAATGGGTGACGTTTCGGGTCAAGACCCTTCTTCAGAAGACCTTTTCTCAGAGCAGGGAAAGAGACAAAAGAAGCATACAAACGGGTGTCCATGGGGCATAAGCTATAAACAAAGTTATCTGGCCAATGGGTGAATGAGAATGGGTCAGAAGGTGAGGACATTGACAAAAGAACCTCGACTAAAGAATGTAGTCATGACAAAATGCAAAGCAGGAAGACATAGTCAGCAGATCTGACTAGGCCTGAATTCACCTCCCAGAGGGAAATAAAAAGGTTTTTAAAAAGGGGGAGAGTGCAGAAAACAACAAACAAGCTGAGCCAATATAACAGGTGAACAACTGAAATGGACAGGAATCAAAATACCTGCACTTATAGATTGAAGGTTTCAAGGTCAGTTTATTGTCACATGTACCAATTAAGGTACAGTGAAATTTGAGTTACCACACAGCCATACTAAGTGAAAAGCAAGAAGACACACAACCACATAAAATAAAAGTTAAGATCATATTGAACATATTGAATGGCGGTGCAGGCGCGAAGGGCCGAATGGCCTACTCCTGCACCTATTTATCTATGTGTCTATGTTAACATAAACATCCACCACAGTGGATTCCACATTCCTCATTGTGATGGAAGGCAATAAAGTTCAATTTTCTTTCTCTTTCATAGTCTTATAGCATGGAAACAGGCCCTTCAGCCCAACTTTCCCACACCGGCCCACATGTCCCACCTACATTAGTCCCACTTGCCTGCGCTTGGCCCATTTCCATCAAAACCTGTCCTATCCATGTACCTGTCTAACTGTTAGTTAAACATTGAGATAGTTCCTGTCTCAACTATTAACTCTGGCAGCTCGTTCCATACACCCACCATTATTTTTGTGGAAAAATTACCCCTTGGGTTTCTATTAAACCTTTCCCCCTTCACTTTAAAAGTTGTGGAATTTAATATTATATCCAGAAACCCAGAGTGTGCTCAGGAGAGGTTGGCTTTGGGCCTCAATGTGAAGCCACAGACCGATGGGTCAGTGTGGGGCATGGTTATGGAATTAAAGTGACAGGCTATGGAAAGCTCAAATATGGCTTGACCGGCAGAACATTTGCTGCATTTGCTGCTTTTATGTCAATTTTCCAACCCTATGTTTACTCCATTGCATGGCCAATGTTATCCCTAAAAGCTCAGGGACACCTATGCAGCCTGAATGCAACGTGTTCTGCAATGCGGGCAGCCAATCTGCATTTTGTTATTTTTTAATTTCTGCAATGTAGCAGTGAATACCAAATGCAGTGCACTCAATTGCAAGAAGCACAAGTGAATCACTGAAAGTTGGCTGACAGGTGCAGCAGGTAGTGAAGAAAGCTAATGGAATGTTGGCCTTCATAACAAGAGATTTCAGTATAGGAGTAAAGAGGTTCTTCTGCAGTTGTATAGGGTTCTGGTAAGACCACATCTGGAGTATTGTGTACAGTTTTGGTCTCCTAATTTGAGGAAGGACATCCTTGTGATTGAGGCAGTGCAGCGTAGGTTCACGAGATTGATCCCTGGGATGGCGGGACTGTCATATGAGGAAAGATTGAAAAGACTAGGCTTGTATTCATGGAGGTTTAGAAGGATGAGGGGGTTTCTTATAGAAACATACAAAATTATAAAAGGACTGGACAAGCTAGATGCAGGAAAAATGTTCCCAATGTTGGGCGAGTCCAGAACCAGGGGCCACAGTCTTAGAATAAAGGGGAGGTCATTTAAAACTGAGGTGAGAAAAAACTTTTTCACCCAGAGAGTTGTGAATTTGTGGAATTCCCTGCCACAGAGGAAACTGGATGGATTTAAGAGAGAGTTAAATAGAGCTCTAGGGGCTAGAGGAGTCAAGGGATATGGGGAGAAGGGAGGCACGGGTTATTGATAGGGGACGATCAGCCATGATCACTATGAATGGCGGTGCTGGCTCGAAGGGCCGAATGGCCTCCCCCTGCACCTATTTTCTATGTTTCTATGTTTCTATCACTTGCCAGGTTTTGCCCCACCTCTTTTTTCCAACTCTCTCCCCACTGCTCCATCAAGAAAGGTCCTGACCTGAAAAATCATCTGTCCAATTCCCTCCACAGTAGTCCCTGACCTGGAGAGTCCTATCAGCATTTTTACTCAGTAGAAATAAAAATCAGACAGGCCCAAATCAAGAAATTCCCTATCATATATATTACATCATCTTACTTCCTCCATCCTTCCACTAGCTAGGCTTTTGTCCGATTCGCCTCTACCCCATTGTGGACATTGGACTTTGTCTCTGGAACTGGTGCGCTACAATGCAAAGAACTATACTCCGCACTCTGCATCTTTCCCTTTGCTCTACCTATTGTACTGGAGTTCAGCTTGATTGGATTTTTGTATAGGAAGGAACTGCAGATGCTGGTTTAAACCAAAGATAGACACAAAAAGCTGGAGTAACGCAGCAGGACAGGCAGCATCTCTGGGGAGAAGGAATGGGTGACGTTTCGGGTCGGGTCTGAAGAAGGGTCTCGACCTAAAACCTCACCCATTCCATCTCTCCAAAGGTTTTGCCTGTCCCCGTTGAGTTACTCCAGCATTTTGTGTCCACCTTGTATTTTTGTATGATATTGTCTGATTTAATTGAATAGCATGCAAAATAAAGCCTTTTGTTGTATGTCAGTATACCTGACAATAATAAACCTAAAACCTAAGGGTTGACATGTTATGAATATATAATTTATTGGATTTTGAATACTATAGCAATTTTAGTACCAGTCAGTGTTGCTCTCTATCTTAGTGAATGCATACCACATTTCAGTGAAGGTTTTTGCCTTTGCTGCTTGTTCTGATACGTTCTGTATCAATGGGGCCTTAACTTTTCTCATCTCCACTGGGCCCCACCGCTACAAAACAGTCTTTCACCAGCTCACACCTGCAAGCCTTTTCTGGAATTTTCCTTCCTCATACTGCCTTCTTTCACGAGGAATTGTTTCCTTGGTGACATTTCATCTTTAGAATTATTAAAGATTTAAACAAGAAAAGTTTTTTTTCAAAAGCATATGGATGTATAAATACAAAAAGGCAATACAACACACAACAGTTTGTTTGACCCAATCAGTCTCTGTCAGTGTTTACCCTTCAAATAAGCAAATACTCCAAATCACATCTTCTCACGCTCTTCTCATATCTCATTCCCTTGATCCACCTATCCAGACTAACCTTGGATGTTGACATGTCTACTAATCATTGAAGTGCACCCCACAGTCATACACCTCCCTATGTAAAGAAGCTTAAGGCATTAGGTATTTTTATAGCCTTATCACACTGATGCTACACATTCAAATTCTTACGTTTTATTCACAACACCAAACTCCATTCATATTATCAGTAGGAAGGAACTGCAGATGCTGGTTTAACGTGAAGACAGATATGAAAAGCTGGAGTAACGCAGCAGGTCAGGCAGCATCTCTAGAGAAATGGAATAGTTGATGTTTTGGGCTGAGAGCCTTCTTCAGACTGAGAGTCAGGGGATAGGGAAACAAGAGATATAGACGGGACATGGAACAAGTGAATGGAAAAAATGCAAAAATCAACGATGATCAAAGGTAGGTGGAGCCCACAATGGTCCATTGGCTGTGGGGTAGGTGATAACAAGTTGTACAGACAGTGAAACTCAACAGAACAACAGTGAAACTAGTACGAAGATAGAAACAAAATGCTGGAGTAACTCAGTGAGACAGGCAGCACCTCTGGAGAGAAGGAATGGGTGACGTTTTGGGTTGAGACCCTTCTTTAGACGATGAAACTAGTATGACAATTAGGTTTGGGGAGGGACAGAGGTAACTGACTCAACTGTTTTCATGTCGAAATATATCACCTCAGGCTTTATGACATTAAATTACATCTGCTATGTTTCAGCATATTTGCCATCTTACTAATAGCCTTTTGTACATTCCTTTAGTCTGCTACAGTATGGACTGGTAAAGAACATTAACATCACACCTTGAGAGAGACAAGATGCCATGAGATTTTCAACTCAAAGAAGAAAGTGGAGACAAAGAGAACTGCAGATACTGAAATCTTCAGTAAAACATAAAGTGCTGGAGTAACTCAGCGGGTCAGGCAGCATCTCTAGAGGAAAAGGATAGGTGATGTTTTGGGTTGGTACTCTTCTTTACACTTGGAGGAGAACTTCTTCATTGCCCTTGCTGTATGTACAGAGCTACTTGAATGTACAAGGTATTGAGGAACATAGAATTAATGTACACAGTGGGATTAGTATGGATAGATCTGCTGGTCATCATAGACATAGTGGGTTGAGGTTTATAGGCATAGTATAGCCTCATCAACACCCTGTAAGTAAGTAAGTAAGTTTATTGGCCAAGTATTCACATACAAGGAATTTGCCTTGGTGCTCCGCCCACAAGTAACAGCATGACATACAGTGACAGTTACGAATGACTCAGAAAACACTAAACATTAATAATAATAAAACATTAATGATAAAACACCATTGATCAAGCATGTGAACCAACAAAATACCAGATCAAAGGGAGACTACAGATTTTTGGCTGTTGAGTAGAGCAACTACTCGTGGATAAAAACTGTTTTTATGTCTGGCTGTGGCAGCTTTGACAATCCGGAGTCGCCATTCCAGAGGGAATTGATTCAAAGAGTTTATGGCCAGGGTGAGAGGGGTCAGAGATGATCTTGCCCGCTCGCTTCCTGGCCCATGCAGTGTACAGTTCATCAATGGAGGGAAGGTTGCAGCCAATAACCTTCTCTGCTGATCGGACGATTCGCTGCAGCCTCCAGGTGTCTTGCTTGGTGGCTGAGCCAAACCAGACCATGATGGAGAAGGTGAGAACAGACTCGCCGATGGCCAACCATCATTGCCTGTGGCAGATTGTGCTTCCTCAGCTGCCATAGGAAGTACATCCTCTGTTGTGCCTTTTTGAATGTGGAGTCGATGGTAGCCCCCCACTTAAGGTCCTTGGAGATGATGATTCCCAGGAACTTAAAAGACTCCACAGATGTGACTGTGGTGTTATTGATGGTGAGTGTGGTGAGTGGAGGGGGAGCTCTCCTAAAGTCTACAATCAATTGCACTGTCTTAAGAGCATTGAGCTCTAGGTTGTTGCTACAGCACCAAGACGCCAGCTGTGACAAACTATGCTGTGCTGTGCTGTGACCAACTGTGTACAACTGTAACAGAACTTCCCTATTCTCAAGATATACATAAAATGCTGGAGTAACTCAGGGGGACAGGCAGCATATCTGCAGAGAAGGAATGGGTGACGTTTCGTCAAGACCCTTCTTCAGGCTGCACAATGTGGAGTCTTGACCTGAAATACAAACAATGTTTATTTTCCACAAATGTTGCCCAATGCTGAGTATGTCTAGTATTTTCCATTTTACTTAGATATAATACAGGAACCACTAGTTAGTCATTCCCAAAATATGGTCATTAAAATATGAAGGCCACTCTGAAAAAAACCATTATAGCTTTGTTTCACAAAAAGCTGGCTGTTTAATCCCAGAGGTTAGACATTTCCCAGTCCCCAGATTGTAATTAATTAGTTAGATTCTAATTTATTAATTGATTTGAAGAAAATGAAGTAAAACAATTCCCCACCATGTCTACCTTCAGGAACCTCTGCCCTTCAGGACCTCTTTCCATAGGAATGTCTTTAGCAGGAATTGAAGTAGGGTTGGTTCTTTGGTATTGCAGCTCCTATTTCCTACACTAAAACAGCTCTGAAAATGAAACCATGGTAGTTTAAGAAATCAGAGGTACTTGTCAGGCCTCAGGTTGGTCCCTGATGTCCAACTGAGGTTGATTCCTACTGCCCAGGCTCTGACTGATCCTTGGTGTCCAAGACCTTGACTGAAGCCTAGTGCCCAGGCCTAGACTGTTCCTTGGTGCCCAGGACTGGGTGGTCCCTCAGATGTCCAGGCCCTGAATGAAACCTGCTGCATAGGCACTGGCTAATCTATGTAGCAATGTTACAAAAGTTTGAGATTTTTTAAATCAAGTCTGCAATTTATCCCATCAGATAAAGCATAAAAAGAAGTTTAATTTGACACCTAATTCACTTTCATATCTTCAGTATTAAGAAAGTTATGGCCATTTTCATACTCGGAAATTAGCATCTTGTTCCCCATTGCCTTTCAATTGACTTAACTCAAAAGCTGTGATCTAGAACAGTTAAAAGCCCATATCTTTCTTAAAAATTAAGAGAACTCAATTAAATTTTCAGTTATTATAGATTGAAGCATTATGAAACAAATATGAAACAATCTTACTTGGATGACCTGAAATTAAAGCATATAATTAGTTAGTTATCTAATTGTAGCTAATTACAAAATTCAATGAGTAGATCTAAACATCTATCCATTTCTTAAGAAAAGATAAACTTTTTTTACATTGCCTAAGTGTCCAAATAACATTTGCACAATAATACACAATATAACATAATTTAAAAATTTCATTTTCATGAATTTCTGGGCCAAATGGAAGGAATTTAGTGTTTGATTCCTGTAAATTAATGGCCATTTAAATCAACTAGCGAGTGGGTTTTAGTGGAACACGGTGGATTGGAACGTTGCGGTTTGCGGTGAAGTCGGGAGGAAAAATGCTATTGGTTCATACATTTTTTTGGACCCCATTTTGCAACATGAAAATGTGATTAAAGCCTCCCTAAAAAACAACTTTTGATATAAAAATAAACTGTGTACCTTTTTTTCTCCCCTACGCAAAATCCTTCCCGTTGTCGGCGCTCATGGCTTTTGAAGGTGATTTTTAAATTACTCTAGTTAATAAATAATCTAGCATAATTTAAAAATACCTTCATGAATGAAATGTCGGAGCGATTTTTCTTCCGCAACGAAATCTCCCGACATGGATCGATTTTCCCAGTCTGCAGAAAAACGGCACTTTAAGCCCGCCCCCCTCTGAAAGGCGCCAAAGTCACGCACACGGGGAGCGGCAGAACTGCAGTGCTGCTCAAGGTAAGTTTTGTAACATACCTAATCTATGGTGTCCCATCCTAGGCTGATCCTTGATGCCTAGAAACAGGCTGGTCCCTGGAATGTCCAGGCCCTGGCTGAAACCTGGTGTCCAGATGGGTCCCGAGGTCCAGTTCCAGGCTGGTCCAGACCTAGCATTTGATGGGGCCTGACTCTAAACACACAACCACAACATGTGCGCCCTATCGTTCCAGGTTGTGTTTCGGGCAGGGTCTGGATATTGTGTGCTCTCCCCATGTGTTTTCGCAGGGTGCTCCGGTTTCCCCCCCGGTCCCCCCCCCCCCTCCCCCACATTCCAAAGATGTGCAGATTTGTAGGTTAATTGGCTTTGGTAGAATTGTGCCTCATGTGTAGCATAGTGCTAGTGTATGGGGTGATCACTGGTCGGTGTGGACTCGGTGGTCCAAAGGGCCTGTTTCCGTGCTGTATCTAAAAGTGAAGTCTGAAAAAGATTCTATTCATGTCAAATTACATCTCAACTCATTCAATTCCTTGCTCGGAGGCAGATCTGAAAATGCTCCCCCCCCCCCGTGAGCATGTATATTTATTCCAATCCATAAAAGAATGATAAGAATCTCCATAACTACTTTGTTATTATTCTCCAGGTCTCCTCTGGTTCAGCAAGTTTATCCAATGTGGTCCTTAGCCAAAAAGTCCAGAAATGTTCCATAACTAATGCAGTCTGTGTTGAGTTAACTGAGTTCAGGCAGGGTAACTGTAGGGATACCACATGCAGCATCAACACTCTTGGGTTAGCCAGCATTTTGGATTGTGATGGAACTGCAAATGCTGGTTCAAACCGAAGATAGACACAAAATGCTGGAGTAACTCAGCGGGACAGGCAGCATCTCTGGAGAGAAGGAATGGGTGTGTTTCGGGTCGAGACCCTTCTTCAGTACATATACAGTAGTTGTCACTTGGGCCTAATGATTACACATGCCGAACCCAGCAAGGAATGGATGCCTCCACCAGGGGAGCAAACAATCTGGCAGGAAAGGGAAGAGTGGATATGGAGTGAAAACAAAAAAGAAAGGGGATATTAGAAGCAGCTGTCCAAAGTATGTATGGTACACTATAGTGATTAGTACTTAAAGTGGATAAATGAGAATCAAGTACAGGCAGTTCCACTTAACAAGACTCAGAAGCACACATTCCAATAAAGAACAGATTTTATTATTTTTCTGTTTCAATCATTTCACTTTGCCCTTCTCTTTTGTGACCTTCCTTTATTATTGAATTGTGCAGATCCTCAGAGTTTTGAGCTTGCAAAGGTGTTTACATCTTTGAAAGTAAGTTTAGAAAGCGACTATGGTGATTTAATACATACACAATCTGAACTACAAAGATGCTAATTGTAAACGCTTGCTAAGCTTGGTTGCTTGGCATTTCGATTTCATATTAGAGGCAAACCAGGGAAGCCAGACACCGAGCCTGTGATTAACACCAAGCTATGTCAATTAAGGAGATGGTGATTTGCAGAGATGTATGTAACATGCTATGTACAATTTAGTCAAATTATGAAAATTAACATAAAATGTACCAGATAACTTGGGAAATTTCTCAAATTATATTAGCTGTGATAATCATGCATTATGCGCCAAGACCTAACACTTGCCTTTCAGCAATTTCTTTGGCAAATTATTAGATATCTATAACCAACTTATTTTACTCTGCATTCCAAAGCATGTTTCAACTGCAGGACTACTGTTCTATAGAGTCATAAAGTTATAAAGGCAGACAGCATGGAAACAGGCCATCCCGCCCAACTTGCCCACACCGACCAACATGACCCATCTACATTAGTCTCACCTGCCTACATTTGGCCCATATCCCTCTAAATCTGCCCTATCCATGTACCTGTCTAATTGTTTCTTAAACATTGCAATAGTCCCAGTCTCATCTACCTCCTCCAGCAGCAGAGATGTCCAACAGCAAAGCTTTTCTGATTTTATTCATACACTGCTATCATCTCCAGAACGCATTAAAACTGTTCACAAGGAATTTGGGGGAGATACATTGGACAAAAGGAACAAGTTTAAGCTATTCAAATCTTCTAGCTGGTTCACCATTGCCTTTGATCACGCTGATCTGTATTTCAATTCACCTTACAACCACGTGCCTTAATATACTGATGGTCAAGAAGTTCAACCTCAATGTTTCAATTGACTTAATACATGACAAAGTTTAGATTTCTACCCGACTTTGTGGAGAAGTAATCCTGACACGAATTCCATACTGCCTAGATCAATATTAGGATTCTCACCTCCTGATCTGAATTCTACAACAGGGCATATTGTTCTGTTGCATTGAACCTAATGAATGTCTTCTTATTTAAGTCAGGAGTCCAAAGTGCCTTATTATCACATGTCCCAGATAGAACAATGAAATTCTTACTTGCAGCAGCACAACATATTATGTAAGCATAGTACACTGTAAACAATATAATAAATGAGAAAAAGTGTATATATATAGTGTATATATATATATTCACATACTCACATAAATGCATATATACAGATCATAATATATATAATCTATATACTTATAAAACCTATAAAAATCTCGGTTGTGTGTGTATTTGTGTATTTGTTTGTTCATCTGCGTTTCACATCTCCTCAAAAAGACAACGCGCTAACAGTGAAATTTCAACATATTCTGAGATTTATGCCAGGATGTCAAAAATCATCTCATCTGAAAATATGATGCATTATTTCCCGAGTTATTTATGAAAATGTTCACAAATGTGCAGAAACTTGGAAAATATAACTGCTTCTTCCCTGTGCTTAGCCCTGTGCTTCGCCCTGTGCTTAGTCCTGTGCTTAGTCCTGCTCGCAACATTGTTGCTATCCAAGTACACTGAGTTCTGCTCGCCTTAGCAAGTGCAAATGATTTTTTTTAGGTTTAATAATGACGGAGGATGAATAAAGCAAAATGAGCAGCCCCTGCACAGTTGTCGGCAATGGGTGAGTGCTGGAATAAGGGGAACGGCTTGTGTTGGGGGACCAGGCCTCCCGTGTGACAGGGGACCCATAGTTGGTCTAGTAAATTATACAATTATATTTTTATATATATATGGCAGGGGTGAAATGAGTGTGTGGCCAGAGGGTTGTGGGTCTCTGATGATGCTGTCTGCATCAAATGGACACCAACATGTAAAATGAATATAAGGCAAGTGCATGCAACTCCTTCCTATTAGTTAGCATTGGTTAAATCAGTTAATTTAGAGGCCAAAATATCCTTCATTGGTCTGTACAGCAGAAGCATAACTTCCACACCTTTGTATTCCAGGCAAGTCCATTGCATTTTTTGAGTTCTAGAACAGCTCATTATGTTCCTTGTTTTCCGGATAATTAATCACGCACAGTCTTTATGTTCCAGTCCATCCTGCTCTGTTCATTATAGTCCAGAGCATTGCAACACATTCTTTCTGTTCCAAAACAGTTCTTTGATTATTTGCATTTTGGGCCAGTCTGTCTTGTACTTTTTTTACTGTAGAACAGTCCAGTTTTCTCTTTGCATTCCATGACAAGCCATCGCCAGAACAGCTTAGGTGTCCTTTGTATTCAAAAACAAGCTGGTACGATCCTTGCAATCTAGGACACGTTGTTGTGCTCTTTGTATTCCAGAATGGCCCATTGTTTTGCACTCTGCAATATATTCATTATATTCTAGAAATATTCTTCAGGGGCGGGTCAGTGGTGCAGCGGTAGACTTATTAAAGAATAATGGCGCATTTGGATAGCAGTAAAAGGATTGGTACAGGTCAGCATGGATTTATGAAGGGCAAATCCTGTTTGACTAATCTTCTGGAATCTTTTGAGAATGTGACAAGTAAAATGGATGAAGGAGAGCCAGTGGATGTAGTGTATCTGGACTTTCAGAAAGCCTTTGATAAGGTCCCACAGGAGATTAGTGGGCAAAATTAGAGCACATGGTATTGGGGTAGGGTATTGACATGGATAGAGAATTGGTTGGCAGTCGGGAAACAAAGAGAAGGAATAAATGGGTCCCTGTCAGAATTGTAGGCAGTGGCGAGTGGGGTGCCGCAAGGCTCGGTGCTGGGGCCACAACAATTTACACTATATATTAATGACTTAGATGATGGAATTAAAAGTAACATTAGCAAATTTGCAGATGATACAAAGCTGGGTGGCAGTGTGAACTGTGAAGAGAATGCTAGGAGGTTGCAGTGTGATGGACAGGTTGAGTGAGTGGCAGATGCAGTATAATATAGATAAATGTGAGGTTATCCACTTGGGCCGCAAGAACAAGGAGGCAGATTATTATCTCAATGGTGTCAGATTAGGAAAAGGGGAAGTGCAACGAGACCTGGGTGTCCTTGTACACCAGTCACTGAACATGCAAGTACAGCAGGCAGTGAAGAAAGCTAATGGCATGTTGGCCTTCATAACGAGAAAAGGAGTAAAGGGGTCCTACTGCAGTTGTACAGGGCCCTAGTAAGACCACATCTGGAATATTGTGTGCAGTTTGGTCTCCTAATTTGAGGAAGGACATCCTTGCTATTGAGGCAGTGCAGCGTAGGTTCACAAGGTTAATCCGCGGGATGGTGGGACTGTCATATGAGGAAAGATTGGAAAGACTGGGCTTTAGTATGCACTGGAATTTAGGAAGAGAGGGATTCTTATAGAAACATACAAAATTAAAAAAAGGACTGGACAAGCTAGATGCAGGAAAAATGTTCCCAAGTCCAGAATCAGACAAAAGGACAAAGGACATTTATTGTCACTTACACCAATTGGTGCAGTGAAATTTGAGTTACCATTCAGCACACAGATAAGATAAACACAATGCTATAGAATTTAACGTAAAACATAAAACATGTGCCACAGTCTAAGAATGAAAGGGAGGCTATTTAAAAGATGAGAAAAAACTTTTTAATCCAGAGTTGTGAATTTGTGGAATTCTCTGCCACAGAAGGCAGTAGAGGCCAATTCACTGGATGAATTTTAAAGAGAGTTAGATAGAGCTCTAGGGGCTAGCGGAATCAAGGGATATGGGGAGAAGGCAGGCACAGGTTACTGATTGTGGATGATCAGCCATGGTCACAATGAATGAGGTGCTTACTCGAAGGGCCAAGTGGCCTCCTCCTGCACCTATTTTCTATGTTTCTATGTTTTCTTTTTTTTTTAATAAAAAAATAAAAAAATAATTAAAAAAATATATAATTAAAGTTTCTATGTTTTCTAAAGGTATTTCAAAGCTTCCATGTTTGTACTTTTACTCTTCGCTTATTCCAAAATGGCTGCCTTTATAACTTTAAAATTTAACACCAGGTCTTTGACATTGAATGCTGCCATGTTGTAAGCCAACATAGTTGCTTTTGTTCTGCATTGCCTGGCACTTAATATACTTATAGTCTCAATTGCTCAGGTACTGTGATGTTCTGGCTTCATTTTTGGCTGTTGGGGAAAGCCGCAATGTCAGGATCAAAGGAGAACCACTTTGAAGAGAGATTTTGTTTTAATTCTGACATTTTCCTAGGGCACCACCAATGCATGGATAAATTCAAACAGCCTTGCCGCCAATTGTAATTTTACTATGGAGGACACTTTATACAACTGGAGTTCTGACAAGTCCAGCTAACAATGATCATGACAAGACATAGGAGACTGAAAGAAGGAAGCTCACTAAATTTCAACAAGGAACTGAGTGCACTTGATAATAAGAGGGGGGGGGGAGAGGTGGGGGGAGAGGTGTGATGATGTCGCCAGGTACACTGATCACATACTTATTTAAATAACTATATACACACTTATTATACGAACAGTCCATTTGTCTGATGGTGTACAATTCACGTTAAAGGCAAAATTCATTTGTCAGACATCCAATGCAACAAAATTAACTTTCTATATGTTAAGAGAAGCTGAGCCAGATATGGGTGGTGTGGAATAGTATGATGTTGGTTGCCAACTTAACATTTCTCATAGTCTTCTTTTCCAATCATTAAAAACTGGGAGTAGTGCGAGAGAGGTCGCCCACTGTCTGTCGCCGGTTTTTATCAGCAACTTGAGCCCTGCCCCAGATTGTGCTGTAGTGGTTACATTCCACATAATTGACGCCCTTACCAGTGGTCAGAGGAAGTGAAAATCGATTGGTATCTCCACTTTTGATTTTTTTGCTGGTGCACATAAATGGACATCAAATAGCCACAGGATGAGGTGCGATTGCAATTTTACTTCGGAGTCACGTGAGTGACTACGTGAAGAAGCCCCACCTGGCGCTGGATCGGCATTACGTCGACGCTATCGGCAGAGGAAGAGCTGCAGAGCGCAGCTCCAACACAGCGGTAAGGAAACGGCCCGCAGGTAAGTAAAATTATTTTACTTCCAGGGCGTTTTCTAAAAATTCCGTAGGCTGGTAGGTAAACCAGGAGGAGTTAAAATAAAAATAAAAATGTTTTAAAAATCGCGGGTAAAACGTGCGTCCCGGGGTGTAGAAAAGGCGGGACAGCAGATTATTGCGGAGCTGGTTCCGATACCAGTGGCCGTTGAAATACCCGTTAGTGTGCCTTTGGTTGCTCCACAAACAAAAACTTGAAAACCCAGTGCCTAAAATGTAAAAGAAAGAAGCTTGAAAGGCCTGAGGTTTTGAAAGATCCTGAAAGGAAAGCCTTTGGCTAAGTATGGATCTAATGGAGGAAAATACTCCAAACAATATCAACCAAGGGTCTAAGTACCCAGAATATTCCCAGGCAGCCCCTGAGGGGGTTCCATATACATGAATATGGTGCCAGTTTGAATTGGGAATTGAAACTCCAGTGCCTGGGATTGGGCTGGAGGAAGTCTCCTTGAACAAGTTTCAGGAGTACCAGGGCTGTATGAGACTGACCCTGAAAGTGGTGTTTGTGGTCAGAAGTACCCACCACAATACAAATCCAGGTGTGTCTGATGGGGCACAAAGTTACTATACCTGGAGGAGGCGGTGAGGCCATGGAATGAAACCTGGCGGCCAATGTTAATTATATGGTCTCTCACCTGCCTCAAAAAAGCTGTTATGATTGAGATAGCAGATCGGATTAAAACACCTATTATTGTACCTCAAAGAAGGTACCTATGGTGAATCTGGCTTTTTTGGGCGCTAATGTCAGCAATAATGCGGGCGCAGGAATTACGATTCAAAGAATCCTCAAGCTAATTTTGGCATCACTGTCTTTTGGAAGACAAGCTGGAAGGTTGTGGAATGACCAAAGTTCAGAATAAAAAACATATGTTGGGCTTATTCTGCAACTCATTTTGAGATAAAATATATAAAATGGAAGATTGCCATTCGGCCTCTTTTACATCCAAGTTTTTACAGGGTTGTGCAGGGCAAGCAATGTTCAAACGCTTGGTTATTTGTTCAGAGGAAGTCTAAACAAATTTAAAAAATGGATGAAGAGGCAAAAACTGTTGGCCTTGTGAAACCCTTCAGTTTGGCCAGAAAGGCTGGTCATATGAGAAGGGGATTTGATTTTGGAGCTTGAACGAGCCGAGGAGAGTATGATAAGGAAGAATTACCAGCCAGCACAGCCGAATGTACACCAATTTATTGGGAAAGGAGATCATTTTGTCACTGTTGGAGAGGTACAAAAACTTTATCCTATTAAAGAAGGATGTTTGGATGAACCTCAGATTGGTGGTAGACTCCGAATGTTTATAATGAAAGGGAGGTATGGATCCATTGGGACACAATAAGCCTAATCATTCTTTGATGTTCAGTCTTGAAAGTATTCAAATTGACAAAAGAGGTTAAGTATTTGTGTGAGAAAGGAGTTATTGAGAAAACAGGAGAGGATCCACAACAATTGTATCAAATATTTCCCCAGACCGAAGAGAGATGGGGGTTGTAGAATCAATTTAGATCTCACACAATTGAATACATTTGTCCAGTATAAACATTTTAAAATGGACACATTCAACACTGCAATGCAGCTGGTATCAACAGGTTGTTATATGGCTACAATAGATTGAAGGATGCATATTTTCGGTCCCAATTCACCATAGTTTCGCAGGTAATTAAAGTTTATGGATGGGACAGCTGTGGCAATACAAAGCTTTGCCTAATGGATTAAGCCAGCACTTGCACTGCTAAGGGCACAAAAAATAAACACATCGTTATGGCTTATCTAGATGACATTTTAATTGTCAATGCTAATCAGGAGTCAGCTGGAAAATCAGTCTCAGCAACTCCAAGTTTGTTTGAGAAGTTGGGTTCCTGATCCATCCAACAAAATCTAAGTTACAGCCATCCCAAACCATTGAATATCTGGGGTTTGTGATTAACTCAGTTACCATGTTGGTAACTTTACCAATGGATAAGGTGTTGGATTTGACAAATGTGTGTCAGAACCTGATTAACAAACCTTATCCCTCTATCTGAGAGGTTGCCAAGGTTATTGGTAAATTGGTAGCAGCATTTCCAGCAGTAGAGTTGGTCGTCTACATTACCAAAATCTTCAAAGGGCAAAAATTCAAGTGCTTATTCAGCGAGCAGGCCATTTTGATAGGCCAATGCAATTGCCTAAGGAAGCTTATCAGAATTACATTGGTGGATTGAGTATGTTCCACAAGCTGCTAAGAACATTTAGTTCATCAGCCAGCAGTGTTTTTGCAAACTAAAAAAGACGCAAGTTCTCCCGGATGGGGGGCTACGGATAATGAGACCAGCTGTGGAGGCAGATGGGCTGTCCAAGAGGATTTTTTGCTCCAAACATATGGTATTAAATATTTGGAGCTACTGGGAGCATTTATGGATTAAAAGCTTATTGCTCTTCATTAAAAGATTTGCATTCCAAGTACAAATAGATAATACCACAGTTGTGGTATATATCAATCACATGGGTGGTGTCAGATCAATATCATGTGATCATCTGGTAAACCAGATGTGGCAATGGTGTATGGCAAAAAATATTGCCTTTCAGCTATTTATCTCTCGGGGAGAGACAATGTTGTGGCAGACAAAAGATCATGAATATTTAAAGACAATACAGAATGGATGTTAAATCCACAATTTTCAAAAATATTGTCAGTCGGTATGGAGTACCGGACATTGATCTGTTTGCATCTAGATTGAATCACCAATTGCCCAAATACGTGTATTGGGAACACGATCCAGGGGCAGTAGCGGTGGATGCTTTCTCGCTACACTGGGGGAATACGTTCTTTTATGCTTTTCCCCATTCTGTCTCATTGGGCAATGTCTCAAGAAAATAGCGCAAGACACTGCCAAAGGCATTTTGGTGGTGCCAAATTGGCCCACGCAGTCATGGTTCCCATTGATGCTAAAATGATTATTGAACCATGTATGACAATTCCCAGTTGCGACAATGTGTTGACACAACCAGTAACAAAAGAAATTCATCCATTGCATGATCATATGAATTTGTAAATCTGCAGGTTCTGACCAGACCGTTGCAAGAGTTTGAACTGTCGGACAGGACCATGGATGTTATAGATGCAGCTTGGGTGAATAGCACTAAAAAACAATATATGTCGCATATAAGGAAATGGGAAGTTTTTGTACACAGTCAAAGATATCTTATCATACTGCAAACATTTCAAATGTATTGGAGTTCCTTGCTGGGTTACACTTTGATGAGCATTTGAGTTATAGTGCCATTAATTGCGCTCGTAGTGCATTGTCATCCTATTTAGGACAAATTTCCGATCGGGATTCAGTTGGGTCTCACCCATTAGTATCCCGATTCATGAAAGGAATTTTCAATAAAAATCCTCCCAAGCCCAGATATACTGAAATTTGGGATGTCAGCATTGTTCTCACTTTGCTTAAACAATGGACTTCAATTAATTCAATGTCTTGCAGAAATTAACATTCAAGGTGGTAATGTTAATGGCATTGGTATCAGCTCAAAGAGTACAAACTTCGCAATTGTTACGGTTGAATTGCATGCATGTAACTACAGATAACATTGTGTTTCATGTTTATGACTTGATCAAACAAAGCAGACCAGGAAGAACTGGAATGAAGGTAATGTTTAAAGCATATCCTATTGATGAAACATTGTGTGTAGTTAAGCATTTAACTCAATACATTGAGGTAACCAAAAATCTCAGAGGTTCTGAGAAAGCGTTATTGATAACACACAAAAAGCCACATACAAAAGTTTCAGTTCAAACCATTTCTAGATGGTTAAAACAGGTTTTGGGTCTAGCAGGAATAGACACTGATGTGTTTAAATCTCACTCCACTAGGGCGGCAGCTACGTCCGTGGCAAAGGTACAGGACGTACCACTCGATCAAATTTTAAAGGCCGCAGGGTGGTCTAGAGAAGAGATTTTTTCAAAGGTCTACAATAAACCTGTTGTCACGGTGCCAGGATTTGGACACGCAGTACTGGGTTCTCTTTAAATGCTTGCTTTGTTTTATATTATCGATTTATATTATCGATTTATGTTACCATTGACATCATTTATCAATTTATTTTGTAATTTTCCCCTGCGATAGAGGGGTTATTATTAAAAAGTTGTTCTTTTTATGATTAAAGGACTTATTACGTAAATTGTAACAATGTCTTAAAATACTATTTACTCACTACTGTTTTGACTAAACAGAGAGTCGTATGAAATGAATTTACGACATAAAAAACACAGAGCTTTAAAATCTTCACGTAGTCACTCACGTGACTCCGAAGTAAAATAGTGAGATTAAACGAGAACTTACCTGTTCGAAGTTTGATCTTTATTTTATGAGGAGTTACGATGAGGGATTACGTGCCCTCCACTCCCAACCCTCATAATGTAAATGATCATCTGGTAGTTCTAGTCTATTTTGAGCCTTACTATTTTACTTCGGCTATTGGTTCTGTGTTTTTCATGCCGCTGCTTTGAAGTATGCCGATCCAGCGCCAGGCGGGGCTTCTTCACGTAATCCCTCATCGTAACTCCTCATAAAATAAAGATCAAACTTCGAACAGGTAAGTTCTCATTTAATCTCACTATTCTCTGGGCAACCACATAACCTGGTCACTTTCGCAGTTTACTGAATGCCCATTGAAAAGCTAGACTGCCGGGTAGAGCAACCTGCAGAGATTGATCGAATCAAGGAGCATGGGGTGCAGTTCAGAAAATGCTGTTTACCGAGAAGGCTGTCTTAATCTTGCTGAATGGCAGAACCGGCTAAAGAGGTTGGATGGCCTACTCCTATTTTTTAAGTTCTTACCTGATCCAGAAAGGAATACTTTAAATGCAGGAATGCAAGAAAAGACTGAATGCAGGGAAAATGAACAAATCTGTTCTTGAGCCGCATCTGTTCTTACAAGATGTGTTATTTAGAGGAACTGTCTGTACTCTGACCTCATTTTTCAAATTTAAATACTAATTAGGATTGCACTGTAAATGTTGTGGACAGCTGCTTCTAATATTTTCCTTCTTGCTGGTTTTTAAAAAGAGACAGATTGTGGTCTGTGTGAACTCCGTGATGCAATAATCCTTCATGTGTTGTTAAATTCAGTTATAGCACAGCTTACATTTGCCACACCACTTATTCTTAATGTTTCTCAGGTTTAAATCCTCTTGAGCATTCCTGTGGTCAAAAGAAAATAATCAAAAAATCCTTTAAAAAAAACTTTAATTTTAGCCCTTCAATTCACCTTCTTCCTCTCTTGAGCTATGAGCTTATTCTGGTACCTGGCTTTATAGAGCGTCTTCCCCTCACCCCACAACTCGCATCATCTCAACATGTAAACCAAGGACAGGCGTAACATCTGTCTGTGCCTCTTTCTCCAATTCTGTTTTACTCAATGTCATGTTTCCAGTTCTGAGATTTCAAAACCCCATCGCTACCAATAAGACTGGTTGGATTTCATTTCCTGAACCCATGTGAATGCAAAGGCTAATTAAAGCATTCCTATCATTTTCACAAATGAGATGGGAACTCAGCATAGATGGACTTGTTAACACCTGCCTAAGTTTTAAGTGATTCCACACAGCCTGAGTTTACATTGATCTTTTATGTTCTCGCTGATCGTTTCACCACTTTATTTTTAATTTAGTTTAGTGATTCAGCGCAGTAACAGGCCCTTCGGCCCACTGAGTCCGTGCTGACCAGAGACCATCCTGTACATTAGCATTATCCTACACACTGGGGACAATTTACAATGTTACCCAAGCTACAAACTTGCAAATCTTTGGAGTGTGGGAGGAAACAGGAGCACCCAAAGAAATCCCACACGGTCACAGGGAGAACATACAAACTCCATAAAGACAGTACCCATAGTCAGGATCAAATTCGGGCCTCTGGTGTTGTGAGGCAGCAACTCCACCAGTGTGCCATCGTGCTGCCCCGATTTTGTTACATTTTATGAAAGTGAAATACGTTCTCAATTCTTAAACAATCGATAAATAATTACAAAGTGAAGGGGCCCAGAAATGGTATTCTTGTCACAGATTAATCTCACTGACATCTGACTTTGCTTCTTATTATGTTAAAATTTAAAATTGCGCATTCAGACCCAGAATACAATTCCAAAATATGAAAGGAATAAAAGAGAAGATAAGGGACCTGTTTTTAACTGACATGAGAGATTAGGAATTGAATCTATAGCCCTATGTTATACATTCCACCTGGTCTTTATTTCCAGTGACTTTGTCCGTGTAGCTAAGAACAAAGTTGTCAAAAACATTTCAGAGGGCAACATCTTTGCTCTGGAAGGGGTTTGTCAGCTTTGTCATAAAGCAATGGTGGAGTCTTTCCCTGAACATGTTGTAAGGAAGGCAGAGCAAGATGGGGAAGGCAGAGCAAGATGGGGAAATATTAAGAGGAGAGGAAGGTTGCAGGGGGAGGTAGACAGCAGTTGGAGGGGGACAGGAGTCAAATTGGTCTGATTGTGGTATGGTGTATGGAAGATCGGGGAGACCGACTCCATCAACATCATTCCAGAGTTATGTAAAAAACTGGGAGAATACATGACATTTTAGGGAAAGAGAATTACTCATTTAGTTTAGTTTAGTTTAGTTTAGTTTAGAGATACAGTGTGGAAACAGGCCCTTTGGCCCACCGAGTCCGGACCAACCAGCGATCCCCACACAACGCAATCCTCAACAAACTAGGGACAAATTTAAATTTATACCAAGCAAATTAACCTACAAATCTGTACGTCTTTGCAGTGTATGAGGAAACCGAAGGTTTTGGAGAAAAACCAAGCAGGTCCACGCAGGTCATGGGGAGAACGTGTAAACAGTGTACAGAGAAGCACCCGTAGTCAGGATCGAACCGGGGTTTCTGGCGCTGTGAGGCAGTAGTTATCCTGCTACGCCACCATGCTGCCCTGCAGTGTGAGGCTTTCTAGTTTTGGCTGGAGTTTGGGATTGGCACAGAGTGATTGAAGAGAGAAAGAGAGGTTCCCCATCCCCCAACTTTCTCCTGAATCTGGAATTCCTGCTCAATAAAGGAAATGATTGACCTTTCTCCACAAAATGCTCCGAGGAGTTGGAACTAAAGACTGGGGACCATGGGATTACATTGATATCCGTTCAGCACCGGTCATGACTTTTCCATCTAAGGAAGACAGTCAATTGGAGATAGTTTCAAAACGATTGTGGGGATTACAGAGACATGGCTGCCGGATGATCGGGACTGGGAACTGAATATTCCAGGTTATACGTCCTATAGAAAGGACAGGCAAGTGGCAGAGGAGGTGGGGTAGCTCTGTTGGTGAGGGATATAATTCAGTCCCTTGCGAGGGGTGACATAGGCACTGATAATGTAGAGTCGCTGTGGGTAGAATTGAGGAATTGTAAAGGTAAGAAGACACTAGTGGGCGTTATCTGCAGGCCCCCAAACAGTAGCCTGGATATAGAGTGCAAGTTGCAGCAGCAGGAGTTAAAATTGGCATGTAACAAAGGTAATGCCCCTGTGGTTATGGGAGATTTCAATATGCAAGTAGACTGGGAAAATCAGGTTGGTTCTGGACCCCAAGAAAGGGAGTTTCTGCGCCTCCGAGATGGATTCTTAGAGCAGCTTGTACTGGAGCCCAACAGAGAGAAGGCAATTCTGGATTTAGTGTTGTCTAATGAACCAGATTTAATAAGGGAACTCAAGGTGAAGGAACCACTGAGGTAGTGACCATAATGTGTTAAGTTTTAATCTGCAATTTGAGAGGGAAAAGGTTAAATCAGAAATGTCAGTGTTACAGTGGAACAAATGGGACTATGGAGGCATGAGACTATGGAGGCATGGTGGAATAACAATGGCAGGAATGCCTGGGCATTATCCAGAAGATGCAGGATCATTTCATTCCAAAGACGAAGAAAGATTCTAAGATGAATAAGAGGCAACAGTGGCTGACAATGGAAGTTAGGATGGAATAATACTAAAAGAAAAGGTATATAACAAAGCAAAGAGCAGCAGGAAGCCAGATGATTGGGAAACTTTCAAAGGACAACAGAAGGTAAGTACAAGGGCAATACGGGGTGAAAAAATGAAGTACGAGGGTACGCTCACAAAGAATATAAAGAAGGATAGTAAAAGCTTCTTTAGGTATGTTGAGAAAAAGATTAGTAAAGAACAATGTGGGTCCCTTGAAGGCAGAAACAGGTGAAATTATTATGGGGAACAGGGAAATGGCAGAATAGTTGAACAGGTATTTTTGTTCTGTCTTCTCTAAGGAAGACACAAACAATCTCCCAGATGTAGTAGAGGACAGAGGGTCTAGGGAGACAGAGGAACTGAAAGAAATTTGCATTAGGCAAGAAATAGTATTGGGTAGACTGAAGGGATTGAAGGCTGATAAATCATCTGGGCCTGATGGTCTGCATCCCTGGGAGGTGTCTCTAGAAATCGTGGACGCATTGGTGATCATTTTCCAATATTCTATAGATTCAGGATCAGTTCCTGTGGATTAGAGGGTAGCTAATGTTATCCCACTTTTCAAGAAAGGAGCAAGAGAAAACAGGGAATTATAGACCAGTTAGCTTGATATCAATGGTGGGGAAGATGCTGGAGTCAATTATTAAAGAAGTAATAATGGCGCATTTGGATAGCAGCAAAAGGATTGGTCCAAGTCAGCATAGATTTATGAAAGTGAAATCCTGCTTGACTAATCACCTGGATTTTTTTGAGGATGTGACAAGTAAAGTGGATGAAGGCGAGCCAGTGGATGTAATGTATCTGGACTTTCAGAAAGCCATTGATAAGTTCCCATGATGGAGATTAGTGGGCAAAATTAGAGCACATGGTATTGGGGGTAGGGTATTGACATGGATAGAGAATTGGTTGGCAGACAGGAAACAAAGAGTAGGAATAAACGGGTCCCTTTCAGAATGGCAGGTAGTGACTAGTGGGGTACCGCAAGGCTCGGTGCTGGTTCTGCAGCTATTTACAATATACATCAATGAATTGGATGAAGGGCATGTTGGCCTTCATAACGAGATGATTTGAGTATAAGAGTAAAGAGGTCCTTCCGCAGTTGTACAGGGCCCTGGTGAAACCATATCTGGAGTATTGTGTGCAGTTTTGGTCTCATAATTTGAGGAAGGACATCCTTGCTCTTGAGGCAGTTCAGCATAGTTTCACGAGGTTAATCCCCGGGATGGCGGGACTGTCATATGAGGAAAAATTGGATAGACGGGGCTTGTATTCACTGGAATTTAGAAGGAAGAGAGAGGATCTTATAGAAACATATAAAATTATAAAAGGACTGGACAAGCAAGATGCAGAAAAAATGTTCCCAATGTTGGGGGTCCAGAACCAGGGGCCACAGTAAAGAATAAAGGGGAGGCCATTTAAAACTGAGATGAGAAAAAAACGTTTTCACCCAGATTTGTGAATTTGTGGAATTCTCTGCCACAGAAGGCAGTGGAGGCCAATTCATTGGATGAATTTAAAAGAGAGTTAGATAGAGCTCTAGGGGCTAACGGAATCAAGGTATATGGGGAGAAGGCAGGCACGGGTTACTGACTGTGGATTATCAGCCATGATCACAATGAATTGTGGTGCTGGCTTGAAGGGCCAAATGGCCTCCTCCTACACCTATTTTCTATTTTTCTATTGCATCCTCTTGGGAATTTAATGAGGAATGTTTCTCCTCAAGCCTTTAACATAGTAGGGATTAGCGGAATAGGTCGGTGGGGAGACGGGTGGGGGAGGGGGGTGGGGGGGGGGAGGGGTTTAGATGGGAGTGGTGAGAAGTGTTGAAATTTGACCACATCCAGATTACACCTTGATGGGACTATCAGGACAAAACAATATGATTGGTGTAAATGGGTGGATAATGGTTATCACAGATTCTACGGGCCAAGGGGCCTGTTTCCTTGATGCATGGTTCAATGGGTGCAAGATAAATTGGAGCTACTTGGAAAATACTGGATCTGTACAGAATATGTCAGAGAACTCTAGTTTGGTTCATAGATATGAGATGTATTTGTTGCACAGTAAACTCCAACCATGGCATTCTCCACGTGACAAAAGTACTAAACTCAAATACTGAATGCTGAACTTTCCATTCAAAATTTGAGACGCAAGAGATTTTGAGCATTTTACACTGAATCCCACAACCCAGTCATCTGTTTTAATACATAACAGATGAAGAGAAATGATTTAGAAGATAAAATAGATGTGCCTTTGGGTTGGATCAGACTGGTAACATTTTCAGCAGAGAGGAAGGGAAAAAGGTGATATGGCAGTATAAGTGATGGATTCAATCATTGCATGAGAACGTAAAGATACCCTGGAGGTTGCATTAAGATACAATCCAAACGGATAGAGTTAAGAAATAAAAAAAGGAAATGGCTCTATATTTGGTGTGCATTACAGGCCAATAATAGTGGGTAAATTTAACTATCCAAGACAAACTGCAGTGAATAGAGTCAAGGTGATTTTTTTTTCTTAAGTACACCCAGGGGCACTGCCTAGATTAGAATGAAGAATTCCAATTAGGAAGGAAGCATTGCCTAATTTAATTCCACAAAATTAAAAAGGATAAATTACTGAAACAAAATCAAAGAAGCTGAACAAAAAAATGAAGAAAACAAACAAATTAACGGAAAAGGGAAATAGAATAGGCATTTTAAGCATAAAGAAGCTAAAGGATAATAAAATATTAAAGTGTTCTAGTAACTGAGCAGGTCAGGCAGCATCTCTGAAGAATAATGATAGGTGGCCTTAGATTTCTACCCGACTTTGTGCTTCTTCAGGTTGATTGTGGTGGGGAGAAAACATTGGAAGCGAGGAGGGGGAAGGTAAAACCTGGTGAGTGATAGATGGATGCAGGTGAATGGGGTTTTGGGTAGGCAGATAACTGGACAAAGGCCAGAGATGAAGAAACTAAAGACATAAGATAGCATAGAAGAGTTGCAAATACTGAGGCCAGAGTAGCTAAAGGATAAATTGGACATAACAACAGAGGGACAAAGGTGTGAATTGTAGAGTACAAAGGTTTGTTAGACATTAAAAAAAAAACCTGATATTGGTGTTTACAAAATATGGTGAAGTTAAAAAGGTAGATCACAGCAGGAGGAACAGTCTGAGGATGGGGTCTCGACCCGAAACGACACCCATTCCTTCTCTGCAGAGATGCTGCCTGTCTCGCTGAGTTGCTCCAGTTTTTGTGTCTATCTTTGGTTTAAACCAGCATCTGAAGTTTCTTCCTACACAGAAGGAAGAACAACAGGTTCAGTGATCTACACCAAAGGGAATTGGTTCTGAAAGGTAAGCAGCACTTGAGGTGGATGGCATCAGCCTGAGGATGTTGATAGCAGTCAAAGAGGAAATAGCAAAGGAATTATGGATCATGTGCAGTCAGTTTAGAGTTGGCCATGGCATCATGTTCATTACATAGAAACTAGGTACAGGATTAGGCCATTCGGCCCTTTGAGCCTGCACCGCCATTCAATATGATCATGGCTGATCATCCAACTCAGTATCCCGTACCTGCCTTCTCTCCATACCCTCTGATCCCCTTAGCCACAAGGGCCACATCTAACTCCCTCTTAAATATGGCCAATGAACTGGCCTCAACTACCCTCTGTGGCAGAGAGTTCCAGAGACCCACCACTCTCTGTGTGAAAAAAGTCCTTCTCATCTCGGTCCTAAAGGATTTCCCCTTTATCCTTAAGCTGTGACCCCTTGTCCTGGACCTCCCCAACATCGGGAACAATCTTCCTGCATCTAGCCTGTCCAACCCCTTAAGAATTTTGTAAGTTTCTATAAGATCCCCTCTCAATCTCCTAAATTCTAGAGAGTATAAACCGAGTCTATCCAGTCTTTCTTCATCAGACAGTCCTGACATCCCAGTCTGGTGAACCTTCTCTGCACTCCCTCTATGGCAATAATGTCCTTCCTCAGATTAGAGACATTGTGGACTGAAAGGCCTGTTCCTGTGCCATGCTGTTGTGTCTGTGCTGTACCTCTAAAACTAAACGGGGGGGCACAGGGACGTAGTGGTCGAGCTACTGCCTTATAGCACCAGAAACCTGGGTTCGATCCTGATTACGGCTGCTTGTCTGTACATTGTCCCCGTGGCCTGCGTGGGTTTTCTCCGACACTCCAAAGATGTACAGGTTTGTAGGTTAATTGGCATGGTATATATATATATATATATATATATATATCATGTATATTTTTTGCAAGGACAATTTTCTTTTTATATATATAAAAAGAAAATTGTCCATGCAAAAAATATACATCTTCTAGATGCGCTGGGACGCATCCTCAGTGATGTGACCTGGGGTCATCGGGTGTTTCGGGTCTAACAACATCAGACAACCTCGCCCAGGCCACCCAGCCAGGGTTGATCAGGCCCCGACTTGCGTCCCAGCAGCAACCGCCCACGGATCAGCCATCTTAATAACTACTCTGCAGGGGTTGGGAGACTCTAGTGCATGGAGGCACTGGGCTCTGTGGGGTGACTCCCGGCCGGGCTCCTTTTTTTATATTTCAAAATAGACTTTATTCGAGTAATAAATATTTACAATACATCAACCGTGCGAAAAAAATCCATCCAACATTTTCGGAGGCTATACAAATGTCTCCATACAGTCTATATACATTTTTCAAATTTCACGAATCGATCCCCCACCCGTGCCACTCATGTGGCCCCCCGGCATGGGATACCTTCCCTTATTTTGAGGGGCGTCTCCACCATACCGTGCCCCTCATGTCCAGCAGCGGAAGGACCTTAGACTGTGGCCCTCCCCCACCGAGCCTTGGCGTTGGCTGCACCGAGCTTCAGTGCGTCCCTCAGTACGTACTCCTGCAGTCTGCAGTGGGCCAGTCGGCAACATTCCCCGACGGACATCTCGCTCTGCTGGGTGGTGAACAACGCTCGGGCAGACCAGAGAGCGTCTTTCACCGAGTTGATAACCCTCCAGCAGCACTTGATGTCAGTCTCTGAATGTGTCCCTGGGAACAGTCCGTAAATCACAGAGTCCTCTGTGACGGAGCTGTTTGGAATAAAGCGTACCAGGGACCCTTGCATTTTTCTCCAGACTCTTTGGGCAAATCCACACTCTGCAAAGAGGTGGGCAACCGTCTCCACTCCATAGCAGCCGTCCCGAGGGCAGCGTGCGCTGGTAGTGAGGTTCCGACGGTGCAGGAAGGATCTGACTGGGAGGGCTCCCCTCACCGCCAGCCAAGCCAGGTCTTGGTGCTTGTTGGTGAGTTCTGGCGATGAGGCATTTTGCCAGACAAGCTGGGCAGTCTGCTCAGGAAACCACGCCACCGGGTCCATCGAGTCTTTTCCCTGCAGTGCCTGCAGGACATTCTGTGCTGACCACTGCCCAATGGACATGTGGTCAAAGGTGTTGGTCCGGAAGAACCTTTCCACAGACGACAGATGGGGCGGCAGTGACCAGCTGACTGGTACATTGCGTGGCATCTGCGCCAGGCCCATCCTTCGCAACACCGGGGACAGGTAGAACCTCAGCAAGTAGTGACACTTGGTGCCCACGTGCCTTGGCTCTACACTCCTCCTGGTGCAGCCACACACGAAGGTGGCCATCAGGATGAGGGCGACGTTGGGCACGCTTTTACCCCCGTTGTCTGCTGACTTGTACATTTTGGCCCGTTGCACCCGGTCCATCCTCGACCCCCAGATGAACTGGAAGACAGCCCGGGTGAGCCCTGTGGCATAGGAAGGGGGGACAGGCCACACCTGTGCCAAGTACAGCAGGCCCGAGAGCACCTCACACCTGATGACCAAATTCTTTCCCGTTATGGAGAGGGAGCGTTGCCTCCACAGCTCCAGCTTCTTCCCCACCCTGGCTATCCGCTCCAGCCAATTCTTGTTACACGCCTCAGCCCCCCCGAACCAGATCCCCAGCACCTTCAAGAAGTCAGGCTTGATGGTGAAGGGGACGGAAGATCTGTCCGGCCAGTTGCCAAAGAGCATGGCCTCGCTCTTCCTGCGGTTCACCCTGGCTCCCGTGGCCGACTCAAACTGGTCGCAGATACTAATCAATCTGCGGACCGACCCTGGATCCGAGCGACATCGTCCATGTACAGGGAGGTCTTTACTTGAATGCCCCCACTGCCGGGCAGTGTCACTCCTCTAATGCTCGCATCCTTCCTGATGGATTCGGCAAAAGGTTCAATACAGCAGACAAACAAGACAGGAGAGAGAGGGCAACCCTGCCTGACTCCAGACCTTACAGGGAAACTGTCTGATTCCCACCCATTGATTTGGACTGCACTACGGATGTCGGTGTAGAGCAGATTGATCCAATTCCTGATTCCCTCCCCAAAACCCATTTTGGAGAGCACGTCCCTCATGTACGTGTGCGAAATCCTGTCAAAGGCCTTCTCCTGGTCCAAGCTGACTAGGCAGGCATCCACCCGTCTGTCCTGCACGTAGGCGATGGTATCTCTCAGCAGCGCTAGGCTGTCTGAGATTTTCCTGCCAGGTACAGCACAAGTTTGGTCCGGGTGGATCACCTGTCCCAGAGCAGACTTGACCCGGTTGGCGATGGCCTTAGACAGGATCTTGTAGTCTACATTCAAGAGCATTATGGGTCTCCAATTCTTTATGTCCTTCATCTCCCCCTTCTGCTTGTAGATTAGGGTGATGTTGCCCTTCCTCATGGAGTCTGACATGCTACCAGCTAGAAGCATGTCGTTGTACACTTCTAGCAGGTCCGGGCCCATCCAGTCCCACAGAGCCGAATACAACTCGGCCGGTAAGCCATCGCTTCCGGGAGTTTTACCCGAGTCAAAGGAACGGATGGAGCCAGTCAGCTCCTCTAGGGTCAGTGGTTGGTCCAGACTCTCCCGCTTGCTGTCCTCCAAGACCTCCGTGATCGAGGACAGGAAGTTCTGGGAGGAGGTGCTGTCTATGGCCTTTTGGTCATACAAATCTGTGTAAAAGGATTTGCAGATCCTCAGCATGTCTGTGTGTGAGGATGCTACCGAGCCGTCCTCCTCCCTAAGGCTGTTCATCACAGAGCTCCCCCTGTGAACCTTATGGAAGACGAAACGTGAGCACGTCTCATCCTGCTCCACATGGCGGACCCTGGATCGAAAGATGATCTTGGAGGATTCAGAGGTAAAGAGCCGAGCTTGCCAGTCCTTCACGTCTCTAAGTTCCTCCTTCACATCCACCCCTCTCGACTGCAGAAGGAGCAGTTGTTGCAAATCTGTCTGGAGTTGGCACAATTCCCTCTGACTCTGTCTTGCTCTCTGAACCCCTTTACTTATGAAGAACCTCTTAATGTTCTCCTTGGTTGCTTCCCACGGGCTCCTCCTGCGTCTCACCAGGTTCAAGGCCTGTGCGCTGCACCTCTTTCTCCTTCTCCGAGCATTTCATTCTCGCCTGATGGATTTTTAGGCCATGGTGGTTCATTAGGCCTTTCCGTAGCTTTATTGGGTGACTTTCACATGAAAGACACAGACTGGGGTGGTAATCCAGTCTTTCCCGGGTGCCGTCTTTCCATGCCATCAACTGTCTCTCCAGTAGTCACCAAATTATTCTTGTTTGTCACCCAGACTATTCCTAGGTGCCACTAGCTGAGCCAGACTTCAGTGCGAAAAATATACACCTTCCAGATGAGCTGTGTATTGGATAGTATTACTGTGCAGGGATCCCTGGTCCATGCGATCCCAGTGGGCCGAAGGGCCTGTTTTTTGTGCAGTATCTCTAAACTAAACTAATCTAAACTGTGCTGTACGGTTCTTTGCTCCATGTTCTTAACAACAGTGGTACACCTGGTAGATCTGCTGCCTCACAGCACCACAGCAACTAGCATGGATTTTTTTTAAATCAAATCATGTTTGACAAAATTGATGCAACTTTCTTCAATAACTGAATGATTAAATAGATCATGCACTAGAATATGCTGTCTAACAAGAAGTATTGTTGAAAAATTCAAATATATGGTTATAAGAAAAGATCACAGATGGATAGAAAATTGAATCTTTGAAGTAAAATTGGGAAGTTTGATAAATATTCGCAACAAAAGGAAATCCAAGAGTGGATAAAAGAGAAACATGAATATTAGCAATTAGATACAGAGGCCAAATGGCCTTCATCTGTTCTGTGAACTCACATCGCTCGAAGACGTTTTATATTTCTACAAGATGTGAGAGTTATGTTGGTCAAAACAATTTTTACTTTATAAGCAAGATAAGATGTGAAATTAACTCAGTGCAGCGGTAGAGCTGCTGCCTTACAGCGCCAGGAACCTGGGTTCGATCCTGACTACGGGTACAGTCTAGACAGAATTTGTCTGTTCTCCCCGTGACCTGCGTGGGTTTTCTCTGGGATCTCCGGTTTCCTCCCACACTCCAACGACGTACAGGTTTGTAGGGTAATTAGTTTGATGTAATTGTAAATTGTTCCTCGTGCGTTTAGGATAGTGTTAATTTGCGGGGATCGCAGGTCGCTGTTGGACCCGGTAGACCGAAGGGCCTGTTTCCAGGATGTTTCTCTAAACTAAACCAAACACTAACATGTTACAGTTCTAATATTTAACATAGATACAAAAAAGAAAAAGTGTAACTCAGCGAGTCTGGCAGCATCTCTGGAGAATTACGGATAGGTGACGATTCACGGTGGGACCCTTCCACAGACAGAATAATATAACATATGATCCTTATCATGGATACCTTGTATTAAATGGTCGGTGTGGGCAAGTGGGATGAAGGGCCTGCTTCCAAGCTGTGTGATTCTGTGACTTTATGACAATAACGAAAGCATCAACAAAGGTTTTGTGTCACATGACAATGTAAACACTAAAATAAGTTTGGGATCAGATGACAATGCTCAAGACAATAATGTGTACGCAAGAGTTAGAAGCGATGGCACAAACAATCATAATTGATATTTCTTTAAATAAAGTTTTGCAATATAAGAATTGAAAATGTCTTTCTTCTTTGGTGCCATGACTCCAACCATGTTGAATATGTCAATAGTGCTAATCTATGCATCAATCCAGCTATGAAATTTCAGAGTTCAAGATTTACAAAATCACATCAGCAATGGATGTGTTGTGATCTCTCTATTTTATAATTGGTATAAGATAAAGTAGTGAGCCAAGTTTTGTGTTTCTAGCAAAAGGACCATGCATTTGCACTACACTTTCTTAATCCACTGAATGCCCAAGCCATTGGACCACTGAAATATTCTATAATCTTTATAGAAACAAATACAGCACTTAATTTATAGTTGTGATCCCACAAACAGCTAACAAAATAATGGCCAGACGTTCTGACTTTTCGATGGTGTTGGCTGATAGCGGAATGTTGGCCGGAACATCAGGAGAACATCTTGTTCTTCAATTAGTTTAATTGGGACCTTTATGCCTACCTAAATAGGCAGACAGAGCTTCAGTATAACATCCCATCTAAAAATATAGCTTCAATAAAGCTAAACCTTCTGCAGCATGCCATTGAACTGTTCAGCCTAGATAATATGCATTAGCTCCAAATGGAATCTAAACTTGCATCAGGAAATATACACTAAGCTGCAGGTTTTCCTCTCTTTGACAATCTGAACGCATAGCCACAACTTTTGGTTGAGAGGGAAAGATAGATCAACCATGATTAAATGGCGGAACAGGCGATGGGCCGAATGGCCTAACTCAGCTCATAGAACCTATTAAACTCTAAATAACTATATTGCTTAGTTATTGCTAAACCTGTTGATGACAGTCAGTCAAAGATGTCTACCTGCTTAAGACATCCAACCTTAAACCTACCATGAATTCAATTCCATCTGGTTGGAATATTTCTTTGCATACATGTATTTCACTGGACTCGATGATGAAGCACATTAAAGCTCCAGTACATTTTGTAGACATGATTGTCAGATTGACTTAATTTGTTTCCTACATTACCATGGTTGCATGGTAGCACTTCACACTAATTCAGGACCTTGGGCAAATTCCTCTAGATCCCAGGGATCACCATAAGGCAGAGATCGATAGATTTTTGATTTGTACAGGTTTCAGAGGTTATGGGGAGAAGGCAGGAGAATGGGGTTCGGAGGGAGAGATAGACCAGCCACAATTGAATGGTGTAGACTTGATGGGCCGAATGGCCTAATTCCGCTCCTATCGTTTATGACCTTATGACCATTTGTACTCTTCTGGCCTTCACCTGCAGTCTCCTGGCATGACCACTCCCATTCCTATATCAAACTCCATAATATAAATCCCCCCTACCTGCAGCTGCACTAAGTTTGCTGCATCCAGTTCTTCCACTTGCTGAGAAGCGGGAAGTTAAATGCTCCATCGTGTTCACCCCATGACCATTAATTACCCATCATATTAATACTTCCTTTCCTTCTATTCCAAACCCCAGGATCCACTTGCTCCCACTCCCATCTGCAGCATGTTCAGGGATCCATGCGTTCAGGTATTCTACTTGTAATTCCCATCCGTGACTACCGCACAACCCCTTTTCCCACCCTAGCCGTATTCACCCCCTAGCTGATGCCCAATGCCCAGCTGATATATAATCTGAGCATAAAGATCTATACCAGATTAAATTGATTCACAAGCGTAAACTGTGTAGGAAGGAACGACAGATATTGGTTTACACCGAAGATAATCACAAAATGCTGGAGTACCTCAGCGGGTCAGGCAGCATCTCTGGAGAAAAGGAATAGGTGACGTTTCGGGTCGAGACCCTTCTTCTTACTGAGAGTCAGGGGAGAGGGTAACTAGAGGTATGAAAAGGTACAGAATAGATCTGCCAGCTCTGATGGACCATTGGGGGCTCTTTAGCCATCGGTGCCAGCTCTGGTCCCATGTTTGTATCCATCAACTGTTAGACCATAATTCTACCTAGTGTATGGATGGGATAATGATAATGATAATACTGGGGGCATGGACTCTTTGAGAGGTAAAGCACAGAATATGGCCTCTCAGCCCATCAAATCTGTGCCAACAAGCATAACCTACGTCTGTACCAGTCCTGTCCTAAAATCACTTTATTCTCTCACATCCCCATCAACTTCCCTCCCCATTCCCTAAATTCCAACACTCATCTGCACTCCAGGGGTAAGTTATTGCCAATTAACCCACAACCGCTCTTTTTTTCTGGAGATATTGGAGGAAACTGGAGGACCCAGAGGAAACCGACATGTCCATCGGGAGAACATGCAAACTCACTTCCAGCAGAGCTGCTGGATAGCATAAAGGAGTTAGTGCCCCGGAAGGAGTATTTGTTCCTGTTTGTTTGTTGCCATCACTGCCCTTGCAGAGATATATTGAGTCAGTATTGAACCCTGAACTGGGATCACAGCCAGTAACTTCAAAGATGTGTCAATTATTATCCCTACCACAGAACCATGAGAATACTTTGCAGGGTCTAGTCTCCCAGTGATTTATTCTTTCCACAATCTACCTGCACAGGAAGATACCTAATAGCTCCCTCCAGCTGTTTATTGGAGGGAAGTGCTGTCGCTTTGATGTTCATGGTATTTGGATTTTTCTTTATCGTGCCTTTCTAATGCGGCATAATAGAAAAATTATTGTATGAAACACTGTTCCAACTTGTAACTGTGATGTAGCCAAACCTTACATCTGTTTTTACAAACTCTGATTCTGAAAAAACTGTCACAGTCTATGAAAAAAGAGCTTCAGGTTCCAATTTACCAAACAGATGCAAGAGAATTTCAGACTGCAGTGTTATTGTTATACGAGAATTTTCCCAAAACAGTCTGTGATCCATAGCGCTGTGGCCATAGCGCTATGTTTAAACCCCATAGCGCTGTGGCCGACGGTGCTCTGTTTAAACCTTTACGCGCCGAACCAGTAGCGCTGTGTGTATTAACTTTACGCGGCAAGTCTGTAGCGCTGTGTGTATTGATTTGTGTGCCAGTCTGTGGCTGATAGCCCGGGGGGGTGGGGGGTGGCTTGCTCGGATGCAGTCCTCTGCCATTGGTTATAGTTTGAATTTGGGAGCAGCGTATTGGCCAGGACTTACCGGAGGTTACTTCAACACTTGATTCCTCACCTGTATAAAGGCAGGAGCCAGGAGGCCAGAAGTTAGTTCAAGTTCATGTACGCGAGTGGTTCACTGACGGGCTGAGTCGTGATCACTGCCGCAGATGGAGGCAGAGAGAGAGAGAGAGAGATATACCTAGATGCTTACGTAGACTAGTATTGCTTTTGTTCTCTCTTGCCAATAAAATTGATTTGCAACTAAACAGACGAGTGAGCCTTTTTCTGTTCTTCTAGTCAGATCTGTTGAGTGAATCAAACATACTCACCGATCTGGTACAACAGTATTTATTGAGTAATGCATACAACACACTACAGCATGTTACTTCTACTGTGCAGTAGCACTGACTGGCAGCACATGTCGGGTTGTGATAATATGAATACTGTGGTAGTAGGTGGAGCTTACAATAATAAAGTATTACATTGGTTAGTAAGTAAAGTAACCAATCTACAAGATCCTTGAACCTGTTCCCTTGCAACAGACATGCAATGACATTTTAATTTTAAATCATTTTGCTATCTAAAGTGGATGGGTTCATGAGATACTTAAAGCACTTTTCTGCTATATTGCCTCTCAATCCAATTTGTTTAAATATAGTGATCTGAAGATGGTCTCATATGGTGTTTTAGTTTATTCTTACCTGTAATCCAACTCTTATGTAAGGTGTAAAATAGAACATTTGATGGAATGGAACATTTGATGGAATGGGCAGAGGATGTATCGCTGATAAACTTTATATAGAAGGATTTGAGTATAGGAGCAGGGAGGTTCTGCTTCAGTTGTATAGGGTCTTGATGAGACCACACCTGGAGTGTTGCGTACAGTTCTGGTCTCCAAATCTGAGGAAGGACATTATTGCCATAGAGGGAGTGCAGAGAAGGTTCACCAGACTGGTTCCTGAGATGTCAGGACTGTCTTATGAACAAAGACTGCATGGACTCGGTGTATACTCTCTAGAATTTAGGAGATTGAGAGGGCATCTTATAGAAACTTACAACATTCTTAAGGGGTTGGACAGGCTTGATGCAGGAAGATTGTTCCCGATGTTGGGGAGGTCCAGGACAAGGGGTCACAGCTTAAGGATAAAGGGGAAATCCTTTAGAACCGAGATGAGAAGGACTTTTTTCACACAGAGAGTGGTGGGTCTCTGGAACTCTCTGCCACAGAGGGTAGTTGAGGCCAGTTCAGTGGCTATATTTAAGAGGGAGTTAGATGTGGCCCTTGTGGCAAAGGGGATCAGAGGGTATGGAGAGAAAGCAGGTATGGGATACTGAGTTGGATGATCAGCCATGATCATATTGAATGGCGATGCAGGCTCGAAGGGCCGAATGGCCTACTCCTGCACCTAATTTCTATGTTTCTATGAAATTACATTAGTCCCTGCTCCATCCGATGTTAATCTGTGAAAGTATCGCACTAATCCTTCCACTATTTACAGCTTCTTTTTGCAGAGGTTTTCTAATGACCCATGTGTGTCAGAAAACATAGAACACAGAACATGGAAAACATAGAACAATAGGTGCAGGAGTAGGCCATTCGGCCCTTCGAGCCAGCACCGCCATTCAATATGATCATCTAAAATCAGTACCCCGTACCTGCTTTTCCCCCCCATATCCCTTGATTCCTTTAGCCCTGAGAGTTAAGTATGCCATGATCACAATGAATAGCGGTGCTGGCTCGAAGGGCCGAATGGCCTCCTCCTGCACCTATTTTCTATGTACATTTTCTATTTAAATCTAATACTGCAAATAAAATATTGTCTTAATTTGGGCAAAGGCGTAGGCATGTGTGTGCATGTGTGTGTGGCTTTTAGTTTAGATAAACATCCCTTTGGCCCAACAAGTCTGCACTGACCAACAATCCTCGCTCATTAACACTATCCTACACACACTAGGGACAATTTACATTTATACCATGCCAATTAACCAACAAACCTGTATGTCTTTGGAATGTGGGAGGAAACCTAAAATCTCAGAGGAAACAGAGAGAATGTGCAAACTCCACACTGACAGTACCCATGGTCATGATCGAACCAGGGTCTCTGCCGCTGCAAAGCAGGCTACCACTGTATCACTGTGCCGACCTGTGTGTGTGCAGGTGTGTGTGTGCGGGTGGGTGCACGTGTGTATATTTGTGAGTGTGCACATGCACGTGTGTGTACACGTGTTTACTTTGAGTCGTCAATGCACACTTGCGCATGTCACAACTATGTGCATGCTCACCAATCCATGAGAGTAAGCAGCCATCCAGCAGAGACAGGACAATATGTTTGATTTCTCTTGCCAGTGAATATCATGTGTCAGAGGAGCAGAATTAGGCCATTCGTCATCTAATCTACTCCACCATTCAATCATGACTGATCTATGTTACTCCCTCTCAGCCACAATCTCCTGCCTTTTCCCCATAACCTTTGATGCCCTTACTAATCAAGAATCTGTCAATCTCTGTTTTAAAAATACTCAATGACTTGGCCCCCACAGCTGTCTGTGGCAATGAATTCCACAGATTGACCACCCTCTGACTCAAGAAATTCCTAGTCATCTCCTTTCTAAAGGTACATCCTTGTATTTGAGACTGCCCCCTCCCACCAGTGGAAACATCCTATCCATATCCACTCCATCCAGGCCTTTCACTGTTCAGTACGTTTCTATTAGGTTCCCCTTCATCCTTCTATACTCCACAGAGTACAGGCCCAGTGCCATCAAAAGCTCATCATATGTAAACCCAATGGTTCAATTGTACTTTATTTACACGTGGGCACTGCACAGTGGAATTATTTTTTTGCACAGATCTTTGATCCATTGGTTAATGTTAACATCACCCATTCAGCATAAATCCAGTAGAAATGGTCGAGAGAGTGTGGAGCCTCTACCAACCCAGCTGCCAATTGTACTTTTGGAAAAGTCTGCACTTCCCACTTTGGCATCAAATATCTCTGCACCTAGGAGCCTGGAGTGGAGAGGGACTGCCTTCAGAAAAAAACTTTAAAAGCAATGGATTTGAATGACAAGTGTGTGTGGGGGGCTTCCCAGGCATGTGATAAGATGCTGTGTAAATGTAAGCTTTTTATTTGCTTTCTTTCCAAAGCGAATTTGCATATCCTGAGACAAGCCTGCTGATGCGGCTCCATTGTGCAGTATCTGTGCAGGCACACAGAAAAGGCTTTATACACCCCGTTCAGCAATGATTTACCTTAATGTTTGTTTTGGGGAAGGCATTTTACTTCGGTCTGCCTTTGTCCACCGCCTCCCATGCATTACCAGCCTACGTAATGAGAAAAACCTGATCAGCATCCTGACAAAAATAAATGGGACCTCAACCAAACAGTCCTGAATGCAGTAAGCCTGTTGGCATTTAAGGATTAGAGGCAATGCTGAGAATGCTGTGAGATAAGGGGTTGTCATGAGTGACCCTCCTTTACAGCGGGTGGGAGATAGAAGAAACCCCAACCTAACAGAAGTGGACCAGTACTGGATTCAGAAATTCTCAAAGGATTTGTGAGTGCCAGAAACCTGGACATAGAGGTTGATATGATCACTCTATGCTTCACAAAATCTAATTAACAACATAACTTTCTCCGCAGTTCAAGCCCTCCAGAAGTTTAGCCTCCGGAAAAATTGACTTCGCATTTTTCAGCTTTTGATATGATGTGTAAGTGAAGCCAAAAATATTTGATATGAGTAGGAAGGAACTGCAGATGCTGGTTTAAACCAAAGATAAACACAAGAAGCTGGAGTAACTCAGTGGGACAGGCAGCATCCCCGAATCTCAGACGGGCAATCTAAAGAAGGGTCTTGACCAAAAACATCACCCATTCCTTCTCTCTAGAGATGCTGCCTGTCTCGCTGAGTTACTCCAGCTTTTTGTGAATATTTTATATGAGACAGGTTGTTCATGAAAAATATGCAAAGAACATTGTTCCATAGATACAAGTTTAGAGTCCAATTTCTACTATTGGAAAACTAACTTTGGGTATACCAAATCTTAATTGGGAATATTAAAGGTTAATAAACTGTAAGTATTGATAGGTCATGCACAGATATGAATGACAGAAGAAAGCACAGTTTCCAAGTCCCCACATCATCCACTGTCCTCATGATCATTTCTAGTTGAAATAAACAGCAGTTCATCCAAGCGAGGAAATTGCTTTGAGATAAATATTCACATCACTGACACTTCACATTGCATTCTTAATATCAGCTGGTTTGCTTTTATTTTACAGGTTTATTTCTTCACAGCTTGTTAATTTTATATGTGCCTTTTTTGAGAACCAAGCACTAAACAAACACATTTTTTACAGCAATACTTCAGAACTGCCTTGCCTCTGCTCATTCACAACTACAGTATGCTTCTGGGTGTAGAATGAGCAAATTAAACTCTGGTGACTTTAACTCATTCCAGTTTTTGCCCATTCTATCTGCAGTTGTTCTCTGATCAACACCCTTCTACTGACACTGAAATTGGCATCAGGGATGTGGAGTGGGGTGTCACAGGGGCAAATCTTTACCCCATGTCTATGTGGTATATTATTGGTTGCACTGGAAAACTGCACTCCCCATAAGTACAAAGATAGACACACAAAGCTGGAGTAACTCAGTGGGACAGGCAGCATCTCTGGAGAGATGTAATGGGTGATGTTTCGGGCCGAGACCCTTCTTCAGACCAGAAATACCTTTGTTATCACTCAATATAACTATCCCAGTATATCCCTCATTCTCTGTACACTAGACAGCATCCAAAGCTCTCATTCCTGCATAGTTTGGTTTCCTCATTGTCCATGCTTATCCACACCAGCCCTTAGTTAAGCAATGATTCTATGTTAAACTTCTCATCCTAGTATTCAAACCTCTTACATTGTCTCAACTGTTCCTATTCCTGCCATCCACTCCATCCCAATAATCGTTTATGACCTCCCCCCAACTCAGGCCCCTTGTATGTCCCCGATTTCTCTCTTTCCTCTTTAAGTGATCTAATCAACAACTTAATTTCTTAATAACCTGATCTCATTATTTTTTGCTAAAGTTGCTCTTTAAAACATACTTCTTTGGTCAATCTTTCAGCCATTTTTCAAAAATCTCTTAGCCTGGCGCTGTGCTGGTTTTGGTTTCTAATATGGTTGTAAAACACTCCAGGGTGTTTTTATTGCATTAACGGCACCATATAAATACCTATAGTTGTTGTTGAACGAGATGGTTCAGTGGTTAAAGAGGCTCATTGGATATTCACTTGTCTGTGACTGTCAAGGCCTAGAAGCAGTGAACAATCCCTACTCATTGCCAGGAATCAGAATTTAAGTCGCATTTAAATGAACAAGACCAAAAGACACCTGCTGGGTATCCCGAGGCACCTTGACAGGGCACAGACTTGGATGCTGTGGCCATTACATTGCCAAAAGCAATATTTAATTAGTTTCCAGGATGTGGCATCACTGGCCAGTTGAACTCAGGTTTCTGCGTGTGTAGGGAGGAGCTGCAGATGCTGGTTTAAACCAAGGTTTAAAAACTGGAGTAACTCAGCGGTTCAGACAGCATCTCTGAAGAAAAGGAATAGGTGACATTCCGGGTCAAGTCTGAAGAAGGATCTCGACCCAAAACTTTAGCTATTCCTTTTCTCTAGAGATGTTGCCTGACCCACTGAGTTACTCCAGCTTTTTGTCTATCTAAGATTTCTGTATTCTTTGTCCAGGCCTCTGAGTTACTCATTCAGCAGGTTAACCACAGAACCACAAGTAAAGAGGCCTGAGAGGTTGGGGGTGGTTTAACCCACAGTTGTGTGCATTCAACACAAGAAGCTCTACGCCAGCAGCATCAGCAGCAGTGACCATTTCTCTCCAGCAAATATTGGTATTGGTATTAGTTTATTATAGTCGTATATACCGAGGTGCAGTGAAAATCTTTGTGTGTCTTTCAGGCAACTCATACTATACATGAGCCACACACAAGTACAACTGGTAGTGCAAAGTGAAAAATACCAGAGTGTGGAATATCGTTTTATAGAGTTATATCATTTCAGCTGCAGAGAAAGTGCAGAAAGAAAAAGTGCAAAGGCCACGATGAGGTGGGTTGGGAGATTAGGATTACAACCTTAGCCCCTGAGCAGACTGTTCAATGTCTGACAATAGTGGGGAAAAAACTGTTCCTGAATCTGGTGATACGCACTTTCAAGCTTTCATATCCTCTGCCTCACTGGAGAGGGGAAGGAGGGAATGACCATGGTGTAAATGCTTCTCAATTATGTTGTCTATTTTCCCAGGGCATCGTGAAGTGTTGATGGAATTGATGGGGGGAGGCTAGTTTGTGTGATGACCTGACCTACATCTACAATTTTCTGCAATTTCTTGTAGTTTTGGGCAAGCTGCTGCAAAACCAAGTTTTGATACATTCTGGTAGGATGCTTTCTACGGGTCATCTGTCGGAATTGGGAAGCATCATTGGAGACATGTCAAACTCCCTTAGTTCTCTGAGGAAGTAGATGAGTTGGTGTGCTTTATTTTGGTTATAGTTTCAATGTAGTTGTTCAAAGGTTGGGGAAGGAACCAGGAGACTAGAGGACTTGGGTATGTGAAGCAGGTTGTAATGCTGTTAGATATTACAAGGAGCTGGAGGTGAGGCCATGAGACAATGGGGAACTGGGTACTAAACTGACAATAAGGCTGGGTGAAGAGGTGAGCCAGGCTTGGATTGGAGAGGGAAAGGACCATAGAGGATGTGCTTATGTTTCTAAGCAAAATATATAATATTGGAATCATTGAACCTGGGTAGAAAAGTCACAGACAGAGATTTCAGCAACTGGTGGACTACACGTCAGAGGAGGAGAGTGAGGTTGAAAAAAGAAACTGGTGATTTTAGAACGGAAGGAGGCACTTTCCCCCATTAGAAGGCCTCTATTGATCAGATAGAGAACCATTCAGGTTGCAATTAGTCTGGGTTAGCCCGAGACAAATATCAGGGGTGGAGTTTGGTACAATGATACCTTGTTCGGGACAGATTCCAAAGACAATGGCTTTGCTTCTCCCAGTATCTTTCAGAATCAGTCTGACATGCAGCAGCAGGAATGAAAAAGGTGATGGAGAGAGGGAGCAGGGTCCTATTGCTGTTCGAACAGATGAAGAAACCACCGGGGCATAAAATTAACCTTTCAATGTGTAGGTTAGATGGCTGGTCAGATTGGTTTAACATTTTTTTCAAATCGTTCCTCAGTGTATATCCTCTAAGAATAAGCTAAACTAAATAACTGCTGTATTCCTTTAACAGGACTAAGCATTTGTGCCATTTCTTTTTTGAATGCATACCAGTTATTCAACATTATTAGACAGTAAAACCCACAGGTGGGGCCAATTAATCCATTATATACAACAGTTTTACTAGTTTCCACAAAAACCACCTTAATTGGAGAACATAAATTGCTGTGTGCAGTAATAAGCAAAGATAAATACGCAAACAATGTGCACAGCCAATATGCACGGCAAGCAAACCATTTGCCATAGAACCTGTCACTGCACAGCATTTGATGAACTAACTTTTTCCATTGAGGGTTACACAAAAAGCTGGAGAAACTCAGCGGGTGCAGCAGCATCTAAGAAGCGAAGGAGATAGGCGACGTTTCGGGTCGAGACCCTTCTTCAGTCTGAAGAAGGGTCTCGACCCGAAACGTCGTCTATCTCCTTCGCTCCTTAGATGCTGCTGCACCCGCTGAGTTTCTCCAGCTTTTTGTGTAACACTCGATTCTCCAGCATCTGCAGTTCCTTCTTTAACTTTTTCCATCTTTCTGCTGCCAGTGAGTAAATGGTTGAGTATCGCTGCTCTCCCCATTGTATGTCAAAGTTGGCCATAAAAAAATATTTTGCATTGTGTCCTGGTGAGGGCTCGAGATCTCCATGATTTATCTTTTCACAATAGAAAGAATTGGGTTTTAATGCGGCTCGTGGATTGTCACCGTGAAATCACCCAAAGGTTCTTCTGATACACTGTTGCAGTGTCGGCAGTGTTTCCCCGAGAGGAAACACTTTAAAGATCAATAATAACCGCGCGAATCTCTCACCTCAGTGACAGCAGGAGATTGGGGCAGCTCCAGCAGAATTTCATCACCTGTATGTTTTTACATGCAAGTAAGAAAAGATCTGCAAACATAGCTCAGTCTGAAGAAGGGTTTTGACCCAAAACATCACCCATTCCTTCTCTCCAGAGATGTTGCCTGTCCCGCTGAGTTACTCCAGCAATCGTGTCCATCTTCAGAAAACATTTGCTCAGTTTCGATTGTCTGCTGGCGCTCATCTCCAGTCAAAGGTTTATGGGTTCAAATCCCATTTTAGACACTTGAGTACAAAGAGCTAGCAGAGCGTTCCACAACACTACTTGGGGGGGGGGGGGGGGGGGGGGGGGAAGCTGTCCAGGAAAGAACTGCAAATGCTGGTTTACATCAAAGATAGACACAAAATGCTGACGTAACTCAGCGGCTCAGGCAGCATTGCCGGAGAAAAGAAATAGAAAACAGCACCTATTTTCTTATCTCCAGAGATACTGCCTGACCTGATAAGTTACTCCAGCATTTTGTGTCTATCTGAGGGGTAAGCTGCTCAGCAAAGGAGGTATCTTTTAGGTGAGACATTACAAACAAAAATAGATGTGAAAGAACTCTCAGAATTATTTGAATGAGGAAGGGGAACATAAGGGCAGCACATTGGTGCACTGCTAGTGCTGCTGCCTCACAGTGCCAAAGACCCAGTTTCCTCCTGAGATTGGGTTCTGTCTGCGTGGAGTTTGCATGTTCGCCCTGTGACTGCATAGGTTTCCTCTGGGTGCTCCGGTTTCCTCCTACAGGCATGTGGGTTTCTAGGTTAATTGGCCTCTGTAAATTGCTCTCAGTATGCAGGGAGTGGATACGAATGTGGGATAACATAGAACTGGTGTGAAAGGGGACGGTTTCTATGCTGACTCTGTCAATCACTCATTAATGACCAATATTTATCCTTCAGCCAGTACCATCAAAACAGGAAGAGAGGCGCAAGAGACAGTAGTGCTAAAATCTGGAGTGAAAAAAAGGAGCAACTCGGCAGGTCAGACACCATTTGTGAAGAGAAATATATTGTTGTGGCGTCAGCCTAAACACGGGCCACTTATGCTCGAACCCTCGACAGGAGGTTTGTTTATTTTATTTGGATTGTTTCCCCTCATCGTTGCTGGGGGCCGTATTTCACAGGATCCTCTCCCTTAGCTGGTCAAGGAGATGCGACCGTGTCTCTTCCGCCCGGTGGTCTCCTCGCACCCCTCGGTACCTCGGGATCACCCACGCAGAGCGGCACTGCGCCCGTGGAGCCCTCCCTCCCGACCCACGCCAGCGGTGTCCCAGACCCCTTCCGTCCAGTGGCTTCTACATCAGCCTCCTGGCACCCCTCGGTACCTCGGGATCACCCACGCAGAGCGGCACTGCGCCCGTGGAGCCCTCCGTCCCGACCCACGCCCGGGGTGTCGCAGACCCACATGAAGGAGCTGCCCTCGACCACTCTATTCCTTCCTCCGGTTCTGGGGGGGGGGTCCTGTGGCGTCAGCCTAAACATGGGCCACTTATGCTCGAACCCTCTTCAGGAGGTACGAGTGCGGGCACGTGACGTCATGGGCTAGAGGGAGTGTCCTGGTACTTAAGGTCTCTTACCTCGAGACCTGGAGGAGTCAACAGGTAGCTGAGCCTGAGATTACAACCTCGCTCAGCTACAGCAACATTGTAATATGGTTAGCGCACCAACTTAACATGTCACCACTGAATAAACAACACTTTGAACTGGCCTGACGTCTCGCCTTTATTCACCACGTATGGTGCCGCTACATTGTCATCATTTCGGATTGGGACGTTCAAGTCAAGTTCTGTTTATTGTTATTTGAACAAATATGGTGAGATGCAGCTACAATGACAATCTTGTTTGCAACATTATCACAGGCACATAGACTCAGATAACACACAAAAATATAACATACACAAATTCCACAAGACAGTGAAAGGCACAAGTATAAAAGTTGGGAGGACATGTTGTAGTTGTATAAGACGTTGGTGAGACCGCATTTAGAATATTGTGTTCTGTTTTGGGCACCATGTATAGGAAAGATATTGTTAAGCTTGAAAGGATTCAGAAAAGATTTACAAGGATGTTGTCAGGACTAGAGGGGGTAAGATATAAGGAGAGGTTTAGTAGACAGGGTCTATTCCATGGAGTGTAGGAGGATGAGGGGTGATCTTATAGAGATGTACAAAATCATGAGAGGAATAGATCGGCTAGATGCAGAGTCTTTCGCCAAGGGTAGGGAAATTGGGGACCAGAGGACTTAGGTTCAAGGTGAAGGGGAAAAGATTTAATAAGATCTTGGGACATTGTTGGCGATGTGGGCGAGTTGAGCCGAAAGGCCTGTTTCCACACTGTGTCACTCTATGACTCTATTAGTGCAAAAATACACAATAGCAAACAGGTTTATAGTAGTGCAAGATGTGGTCTGTAGTGCGCCAATGCTGAGGTAGAATTAGGGTTGTGCGGGTCAGTTCAAGAACCTGATAGATGCGGGAAGGTAGTGGGTTAAGCACCTTAACCTGGTGGTGTGGGACTTCAGGCTTCTTCCCAATGGTAGCAGTGGGAAGAGGGCTTGACCCGGATGGTGGGGATCCTTGTTGCACCTTCGTCAGGCAGTGCCTCAAAAATTACTTTAATCGTTGTAAAGCCTTTACAGTGTCCTGAGGTTGCGAAAAGTACAATGCAAGTGCAAATCTTTTAATTTTAGAAAGAAACACACATATATCACGAGAAGGGGTGATTAGTGATTTTCAAAACTTTGGTAAATAAACCAGCCAAGTACACTCTCTTCCTCCTTGTTAAATGATCTTTGCTGGAATATCTACTCGGAAGATGTAGACAAAAAGTAGGGGTTTGCTAAACATGACACAAGGGTAGACTACTCCGAGCCTCACTTCCAGCTGAACAATCTATTACAACCCTGTGGTATGAACATTGAATTCTCTCAATTTGAGTAGCTTCATATCATACTCCCCACCCTTTATCCCTCCCTCCTTGCCCCCTTCCTCGTCGTTTTGCCAGTTCCACATTTCTCTACATTGTTTCCCTCAAGATCGCACTTACAATGGACCTACCAGGCACCACCCTGCCTGAGGCCTTGTGTGGATGGCCCCAATGGGGCCTGGTCTTTACTCACCACTAGCTCTAGCTCTAGCTCTTCACCTGCCTCCCTCCCCCCCCCCCCCCCCCCCCCACTTCCTTCTTTCAGTCTTAAGAAGGGTCCCGACCTGAAACATAACCCATCGTTTTTCTCCAGCGATGCTGCCTGATCCGTTGAGTTACTCCAGCACTGTGTTTCTATCTTTGGTATAAACAAGCATCGGCAGTTCTTTGTTTCTATATTCACATCCATTCCCATTCCCTTTTTTACATAGATCTGCAAACTATTCCCTTCCACGAACCCTATCAATTCCCCCTTGACTCTTTTTGCCACTTTCTTACATTAAGCATTTGTTTACAGTAGAGTTAATCCATCAGCATATCTTTGGACTGTACTCCAAGTAGAAACCTTCATAGTTACAGGGAGAATGTGCAAACTATATATACTGTAAATGGCACCTGCGTAAGTAGTGAATGCAGGTACTGGGCATCAGCAATAACTACTGTGATACCACACGAGATCCGTAGTTTGCCACAATGAAAAGACCAAATTCACAAGCAGAAAATAGCTGTTGTCATATTGTTTTAGAGAGTCACTAGCAACAGTGCAATTACCCACCAGCAAGTGTCAACTCTTTTGATAGTGCAGGGCAGAATATCAGCAGAAAATTCAATATTAAAGCAAAGATTAACAGAAGGTTAATGGGGACTCCTGAAAACTTGCATTCAAGCAATCTCCATCATGTAACATTTTGATCCTGAAGACCTTTGAAAATAAATGTTACCCAATTTAGCAAACTAAAAACCAGCTCCCGGAACAGGTCAGAGAATTTATCCAGTCAGTAGGTTGGCTATATAAGCTAGAGTAGTGGTTTGTTGAATCCCTTGTCTGCACGAGGTTAACTGCTCTGAACTGAGGCAAATTAAGTGAAGCCATGTCGCACCAAGACAAATTTATTGTATGTTTAGTTTAGTTTTGTTTAATGTCATGTGTACCGAGGTACAGTAAAAAGCTTTAGTTGTGTGCAAACCAGTCAGTGGAAAGAATATGCACAAGTATTGTAAGATGCAGGTACAATGAAAACCTCACTTGCAACAGCATCATAAACTCAGACAAAACACAAATCAATAGTTGTATATAAATTATACATAAATTTTACAAGACTGTGAAAAGCAGAAGACTGCAATGCAAGGCGCCCCTAACAGATTAGGAAACGGGGATGTGCAACGAGACTGGGAGGCCTTGTACATCAGCAGCACAGAAAGTAAGCATGCAGGTACAGCAGGCAGTAAAGAAAGCAAATGGCATGTTGGCCTTCATGGCAAGAGGATTTGAGTATAGGAGCAAGGAGGTCCACCTGCAGTTGTACAGGGCCCTGGTGAGACCACACCTGGAGTATTGTGTACAGTTTTGGACTCCTAATTTGAGGAAGGACATTCTTGCTATTGAGGGAGTGCAGCGTAGGTTCCCCAGATTAATTTCCGGGAAGGCGGGACTGACATATGATCAAAGAATTGATCGACTGGGTTTGCATTCACTGGAATTTAGAAGGATGAAAGAGGATCTTCAAGTCAAAAAGTCAAGTCAAAAATCTTATAGAAACATATACAATTCTTAAGGGATTGGACAGGCTAGATGCAGGAAAAATGTTCCCGATGTTGGGGGAGTCCAGAGCCTGGGGTCATAGTTTAAGAATAAGGGGTAGGCCATTTAGGACTAAGATGAGCAAAAACATTTTTACCAAGAGAGTTGTGAATCTGTGGAATTCTCTGCCACAGAAGGCAGTGGAGGCCAATTCACTGGATGTTTTCAAGAGAGAGTTAGATATAGCTCTTAGGGCTAACGGAATCAAGGAATGGGGGAGAAAGCAGGAACGGGGTACTGATTTCGGATGAGCAGCCATGATCATATTGAATGGTGGTGCTGGCTCAAAGGGCTGAATGGCCTACTCTTGCTCCTATTTTCTATGTTTCTATGTTACAGCAAAAACATGATTAGAAATTAAATTCATGGCTATGCAGGAATTGTGGTTGGTCGTGTTCTGCTGTCAGGATAAGATTAGGGTTGTGCAGGTAAATTGCAGAACTTGACAGATATGGAAAATAAATTCTTCCTGAACCTGATGGTGTGGGCCATCTGGGTTCAATGCCCCCTACCCAATGCAGCTGTATGAAGAAGGCATGCTCTGGATGGTGGGGACTTTGATGATAGACACCCCCTTCTTGGGGCAATATCTAATGTACATGCTTTTGATTGTGGGCAGGGCATTGCCCAAAATCGATCAAGCTGAGTCCACCATTCTCTGCAGTCTCAGATGTTCCAGTGCCTTGCAATAGCCTTACCAGGCCTCAATGCAAATAATCAAGATGCCTTCTACAGTCAAAGTTTGTTAGTGTATTCTATAACATGCTGAATCTTAGTCTAGTTTAGTTTAGAGATGCAGAGCAGAAACAGGCCATTCGGCCCACCGTGTCCGCTTCGGCCAGAGATCTCCACACATTAATACTACATCCTACACACACTAGGGACAATGTACTACTTTACCAAGCTAATCAACCTACAAACCTGTACATCTTTGGAATGTGTGCGAAAACCGGAGCTCACGGGGAAAACCCACGCAGGCCACAGGGAGAACATACAAATTCTGTACAGACAGCACTCGTAGTTCAGATCAAACTCGGGTCTCTGGCACTGTAAGGCAGCAGCAACTCTACCACTGCGCCAACATGCTGCCTTAATCTCTTTAAACCTCTGAAAAAGCAGCAATGCTGATTCACCTTCTTTGTGATTATATCAAATGCTGGACGCACAATAGGACACCCGAGATATTAACATCTAGGAATTTGAATCTGCTAACTCTCAACAGCACTGATCCACCAATGAAAATTGATGTGTAGTTTCCATTTCTGAGGTCGATGATCAGTTATTTTCTTACCTACGATTCCAGTCTGCTCTCAGTCTGAAGAAGAGTCCCGACCCAAAGAGTCACCCATCCCTTTTCTCCAGAGATGCTGCCTGACCCGCCAGCGTCCGAAGTTCCTTTCCACACATTTTGTCTGCTCCACTGCTAAATCTGCTCAAGGTATGCCTACTTTGAAGAAGTTCTCCTCCTCTCTCCCCTTTGCTTACCTCCAGTTCCCTCCCCTCTACTTTCAGTCTGAAGAAGGGTCCCAACCCCTTAAATGTCACCCATCCTTTTACACGAGAGATGCAGCCTGACCCGCTGTTGAGTTACTCCAACATGTTGTGCCTACCTTCAATGATTAGTTCTTTAGTTTCCAACCAGTTGTGCTATCTCCTGTACACTGAGTCATCACAACATGTGATTCAGCCAACAACAGCGGTGTCTCATGCAAAGTTATAGATGGTATTAAATGACAGATAGACATAAAAAGCTGAAGTGACTCAGCGGGTCAGACAGCATCTCAGAAGAAAAGGAATAGGTGACGTTTTGTGTTTAAGAAGGAACTGCAGATGCTGGAAAATCGAAGGTCGACAACAGTACTGGAGAAACTCAGCGGGTGCAGCAGCATCTATGGAGCGAAGGAAATAGGCAATGTTTTGGGCCGAAACCCTTCTTCAGACTTCTTCACATTAAATGGTGTCAGTCTGAAGAAAGAACCTGACATGAAACATCTTCTGACCATTCCCTCCGCAGATGCTGCTTGACCCGCCTAGTTCCTCCAGCAATGCGTTTGCTGCTTGAGATTCCAGCATTTACAGCTTCTTGTGTCTCAATTGATATATGTGTTCCTGTTATCCAGCTGGACCAGAGCAGAGTGGAGACCCAGTGCTGTTAACCTATTGTAGCAACAGGTAATTTGAAGAGGATCCAGATCATTTCTGAGGCAGGGGTTGATTTACGCCACAACAAACCTCTTGAAGCACTTATTACAGTGGATGTAAATGCTACCGGATGTTAATCATTTTAGTCATTGGGAATAGCAATGCAATTGTCCGCACTGCCTCAGGATACAGGGTGGACAATCGATCAGTATTCAGGTTCTGATCCCTATCTTATGATCCTTGCTGGCATTGCAAGACTGTAGATGAAAAGTGGAAACAACAACAGACATCTGTGATAATCTGTTCTCTAAGATCCTGTAATGCTTATAATCTCGGTTAAGATATTAAACCAAGACATTATCTGCACTTTCAGAAACAAAGAAGAGTGCTTCCAAAATCTCTGACTAATACCTATTTTCTTTAAAAAAAAATTGCAATCTGGTCATTGCAGCCAAGGGCAGCACTTATTCTCTATCCATAATTGCCTTGAGGAGTGGATGGTGAGCTTTCTTCCAGAACTGCTGCAGTCCTAGTGAAGTGACTCCCATTATAACATAGGAGGCAGTTCCATGATTTAAACCCAGCTTCATGAAGAAAGAGTAATATATTTTTTCCAAGTCAGGACGCTGCGTAAATTGAAGTGAAACCTGCTGGTGGGGTTTTCCCATGTGACTAAAACCTTTGGCCTACTTATTAGTAAAAGTTGTGAATTGTGAAGGGCTATTTGAGAAGTCTAGGCAATTGACAGCTGTGATTTTGTACATAATACACATTGTGCTCCAGTGCTGGAGGAAATAAGGAATAAGAATAGAATTATGCCATTCGGCCCATCAAGTCTTCCACCATTCAATCACGGCTGATCTATCGTTCCCTCCTAACCCCATTCTCCTAACTTCTCCCATAACCTCTGACACCCGTATTAATCAATAAATAAATATGTAGATCAGGCACGGAACTCACTGTCAAAATATGGAGGGGACCGGGGGACAGGGGAGACACAATTTCTGGAGTCTGCGCGCATGCGCACACTCACACACACATGGGCGAGGCTTTGGAGGCTCAATCCAGCGCTAAATGCAGCTCAACTCTGCCTGTCTCGCCGGGTTAACCTACGAGCCATGACGGGATACCAGCGCTGCTTCTCTGCGCTGCCCATATTTCCCGATAGCCCAGGCAGGTTAACCTGGCGGGACAAGCAGAGTGAGCTGGGTTTAGCGCTGCTTCTCTGCGCTGGCTGTGGGCCTGGGGGTACAGCTCCCATCTGACTGCCGACATCTCTGGCCACCCGTGGGGGGGGGGGGGGGGGGTGGCACTCGGGTGGGGACGGGACAGCGCCGGAGACCCGGCCGGGATCGATCCTGGCTGCGGATGAGGCGCAGGTCTGTGCCACGTCTCCCTCCTCCAATCATCGCGCTGAATCATCATGTCCCGCCCCCATTGCCTGCTGACCAACGTCTCTCTCGTCCAATCGGCGCCCTCGATCAGCAGTCCCACCTCCACTGTCTCGCGGAAAGCGGAGATTTTAAATCCGGATGACAAAAACTTGGGGGGATGACCCCACCTCTCAAAACATGGGGTAGACGTGTCACCTCTGCCCGCCCCCCCCCCCCCCCCGGGTTTTTCGCCCCTGACGTAGATGGTAGATCGATCAATCGAACAATCAAAAAACACCTCTTGCACTACCATGGACATCTTTTTGAATTACATATTTTTGCACTAATGTTTGGTGAACAGTGTTTTACTTTTAACTGTCTTGTTTTTGTGTGTTGTATGAGTTTATGTACCTGTGATGCTGTTGCAAGCACGATTCTTAGAGTCCTTCTACTTCGCAGTACTTGTGCATAAGCCAAGAAATAGGTTCAAAGGTTCATTATTAGTCAGATACACCAATTGGTGTCGTGAAATGTGTATTGCCATTGCAGCACATAAAAAAGAAAACAACATAACAATAATAAAGACATTTAACATAAAAACCATCCCCCCACAATGGTTCCCATTACGAGGGAAGGCACAAAGTCCAGCCCCCATCCCCATGTCCACCCATAGTCGGGCCTATTGAGGCCTCCACAGTCGCCTTTACGGAGGACCGAAGTTCCAGGTCGTTCTCGCCGGGTGATGGTGCTCCGGCATCGAGAGAATCCTCACAGCAGCTTGGTATACCTGGAACGGCCACTTCCTTACCGGAGACCGCGGCTTCTGAAGCCAACAGGCCGCGCTGGATGGAGCAGGAAAAGCAGTTCCCCCGCCCCCCACTCCCACATAAAAAATACTAGAAATCCAGAAACAAAACACTTAACTAACTAAAAATTAAAAAAAAAAAAAACGGACAGCTGCAGGCTGGGCAGCCAAAGCCATACAGGACGGCGCCCCTTCGCCCCCTCAAATATAACTTGACATGAAAAGATGGCATGGAAGTCACCAGGTCCAACTCACAACAATTTTCCATAAATAGTACAAATATAGGCACAAAGGAATATATGTACCTTTTCCAAATTGCACATTCAAACCACAGGACTCAGCAAAGTTTTTGATTTTTGAGTTATTTGGTGTAAAATCAAAATAATCAACATTTGTCCTCCTCCTAAACCATCTGCAGACAATTTCCCTTAAAATCTTCCATTATGATCCCTTGTATCTCAGTTAATCTAACCTCAATTCTGTTTGCTACTCCTTCATTGCACCATCACACTGCATTAAATTATGATTTTGATTAGTACAAGGATCATGTGATATGGGGAGATGGCAGGAAAATTAGGTTAGGAAGAAGAGATGGATCAGCCATGACTGAATGGCGGAAAGAATTGATAGGCCGGATGGCGTAATTCTGCTCCTATCACTTATGACTTTATCACTTATAATTGTACTCAGAACACACTCTTATTTTACTTTTCACTAAATTATGAAGTCAATTGCCTAAGAAATAAACAAACCAAACATTAATTGCCTTTGCGAAGATAAAATTATGTGGTGATGATTTTGCAAAGAAAATAGTGAAAAATTACACAATTTGACTTCAAGCTATCCCTATTCTGTCAAACCTACTGACAATATTCAATGCTTTATGCTGCAATCCATGATTTTATATCCAATGAAACAGTCTCCATCATATTCATTGCACATTGTAAGTTGTACTTGTCTAAGTACAACTTACAACTTCTCTTCACAGAAATAGCAATAACTATTCAGAGAAAAACAACCAAAACATCATAAAAGCTTGACATGTTTGGGAAATTTCATCTCCTCTTGCACTGACTCACATAAAAACCAGACCCTAGTGGTAGTTTCATATGTTCCAGTCATTATCCATATCATTTGAAGGTATCCCTTTTTGGTAACCTGTAATTACTGTTAATTTGGTCTGTAACTCCTTTGCTGACTGGAACAAGCTTGGGAGCCTACATCTTGTGATGACGCATAGTCTTGGCGTGCACTTACGTGGAGACTGCAGTGTGAGATTAGCACTAGGCATTCACTTGTGTTTCATCTTCCCCTCTCCCGTCTCTTATTTTAACATTACGCCCTTAACATTACACTAATAGCGTGAGAGGAGAATCCAGGTTACACACTTTAAATATTTAGAGATGCTCCTCTTGTCTCTGGATAATTCACAAAATAACTGTTACCTGCACCCATTTCTAAACAACCTTTTTATCATATTTCAGACAATGAACGTGGGAATAGTTCAAGCAGGACTATGGTCATAGTGTGATAGCTTCATGGCATTGTCACATATTTAACTCCAGGACACCACTTCCTGTGTGTAGTTGGTACTGCAAATAATTTTATTGCTAACTGCTTTTTTGGCAATTTTAATATTTCGGCATCAGTAAGTTGTTGACATTGAATTGAATAAGTTGATAGCAGCTGCAGCCATATAATTTTATTCGCATGTGCTTTCGACATCCGACTTGAATCTTACTTTTGTTGTTTGCCATTAAAGTCTTTCACCCAGTTTGCACTCAGGAAATTGAATCTGCATGTCTAAACTAAATTTGATCCCAAAGCTTTCCACACTCACCTCTGCCCCCAAGCAAATGTAAGTCGTGTAGGTATCCAATTTCCAGCCCAGTGTTGCTTGGCTTGTCAAGTGAGCCCATCAAGGTTCTGAAAGAGACTGTTTTCACAACATGAATTTGAATCTAAGATAGGTAGAAAAAGCTGGAATAACTCAGCAGGACAGGCAGCATCTCTGGAGAGAAGGAATTGGTGACGTTTCGGGTCGAGACACTTCTTCAGGCTATCGATCGTTTTAAACCAGAATCTGCAGTTCCTTCCTGCCTATGAATTTGAATCTAATTGTTTAGGATAGGTTTTAAACTGGCATACATTGTTGGAAGACCACATGCACTCTGACAACAGTCATTACATTTGCACGTTTTGGGTCAGGGCTCTTCTTCCAGAAGGGTTCCAACCCAAAACGCCACCTATCCATGTTCTCCAGAGATGCTACCTGACCCGCTGAGTTAGTCCAGCACTTTGCATCTTCTTTTTTGTAAACCAGCATCTGCAGTTAATTGTTTCAACTTAATTTGCATTCTGTCTTTTGCTATCTTTATGGGAAGAACACAAAGATAAGCGGAGATGAAGGAGGTCATTTAAACCATTTAGCCTATCTTTCCATGCAAATTCCACTAACATCAACTTCCTCTTGAACAATTCCATATTGTTGGCAAACTCTATTCCACCTGGAAGATCTAGTTAAGTAAACTTCCCGATATTACACTGAAACTTACCTCAAAGCTGTTTTCTCCCCTACAAGGGCAAAAGCTTCATATCCGAAGACGGTTCCTGACCCGAAACATCGTCTGAACATTTCCCTCCACAGATGCCTCTTAACCTGCAGTGTTCCCCCAGCATTTTGTTTTTCGATTCACTTCATATCTGCTTTTTATTCATTTAATTTTATTTGCTGTTTTTAAATCATCGTGTGTGTGCACTTTACAAGTCTAAATGTGAAAGAACCACATACCTTTTAAGCCTCAATGAGAAATTGGGATAAGAAATAGAGGGAGTGCCTGGAAGAGGAAATTGGTAGTTTACATATAGTTAGTCAACAGCTTCCTGTTAGCTTATAGAGTCATGAGTGCAATTCATTGCAGTGTGAAACTAACTTATGTGATGAGTGACTGATGATATGGCAAGAAAACACACCATGTGTAAGTTACTTAACCATACATATCAGAAAGTCACAGGTCCGAACTGGTTTAATTGAATTTCATAACACAACAGGGGGAGTACCTTATTTTTCCTAAAAAATATGCATGTGGTGATTAAATACCTACTTTTGAATGCTCTCTGATGACTTTTGCCAGAAAATATACTTTCATAACAGTTTACAGAGCTTAAAATTCACATTTTGACCTAGCTGGATAGAAATTAGATGAAAATATTCCCACATCTGTTTTACTCGCCTATTGACATTATTATCCATTCTGGTGGGTGAAAAGAAAAATTGAATAAGATGGTTAACCCAATTCTGTGTGCTTTCCACCAATTGAGCAAGCATAAAATTACACTTATTTTGTTGACAAATTGAACAGGAAGGATTATCAGCTTCAATGGGGACACAAAAGACTGCTGATGTTGGAATCTTGTGCAAAAACAAACAGCTGAAGTGGGTCAGTTGAGAGAAATGGACAGACAACACCACCACCTTAGTTCTCTGACTAGTTTCACTGTCCTTCTGATTAATTTTACTGATTGTGTACTTCCTTGTCACCTTCTCCCTAGCTAACGACAAACCATTCTACATTTCTACATTTCTACAGTCTGAAGAAGGGCCTTGACCAGAAGCGTCACCCATTCCTTCTCTCCAGAGATGCTGCCTGTCCCGCTGAGTTACTCCAGCATTTTGTGGCTGTCTTCAGACGACATTTCAAATCGGGACCGTTTTTTAAACTGAGTCATACACCATAAGAAATTGGCAACTTCAAGATAAACAAAAAAGCACAAGGAAAACCAAATTAGGTTTGGCATGATCTAGCTAGGATTTAGAAATTGCAATATGAACCATATAGGGAAATTCAATTATTTTTATGTTCTTCGATGTGCAATAGTAGATTAAAAGGTGTTCATAAATTGGAAAATATACTGTCAGTCCTGAAATGAAGAAAACTTTTTCTTAAAATAAAGGAAAAGGTTTTGGAAATGCAGTAACATTGTGTTGGCAGGTGCTCAGTCATAATCTTTATATTACCCATAACGGCTGCCACAAATGATTCAGATAATTAGTGTAAATAGCAATGTGGATAATGAACCCAAATTAACCAAGTGCTTTTATTTATAATTCCAGCACCATCAGGCTCTCAAAGTTCAGGTCTTGCTCAGCATGCCACTAACCAATCTAAACTTGCCAAGACTTATAAAGAATGGCTTGATAAATTTGGCAGCATTATGGGTCTCATATGACATAAAAGCATGTGGACTTTAAAACTCACATGAACAATTATATCAATTTTGTTGGTACAGAAAAGGCTGGAGAAACTCAGCAGGTGCAGCAGCATCTAAGGAGCAAAGGAGATAGGGAATCAATTTTGTTTATTGTTCCAATCTGTAATATTTTACCATTTTACCTGTCTTAAAAGTTCAAACTACAGTTTAAAATTGGAAATACAATGAGCTGACAGCAAATGATACATGAACCAAGAGCGTCATATTTTGTTCACAAGAAGATTTTTCCGTTGCATCCAAGCACTGTGATTTGCCTTCAAGTATTTAACAGCAAACCTGAAATTATAATTTCAAATTAAGAGGGCCTACGTTTCTCACTGGTTCGGTCACCACTTTAAAAAGAAACTTTATTTTGATAGTAATTTATATTTTTAAACTGCAGGAAAGGCAAAACACTGTAGTGGTTAATCTCTTTGTCGGGGGCACAATGGGAGTAAAACTGCATTGTGGTGTTATACACATGCTTATCCCGGCAGGACTCCTTTATGTTGTGTGAACCTGCCCTTCGCAAGCCACACACAATACAAGCTCCTATGTGGTTTTAACACAGCTCAATGGCCTGCAAGAATCAACCACAAGAAAGAGAAGAGGAATCGAAACCCTGTGGATTTTGTAAAATGCTGCCTGGACTCCCTCGAGCTATTTGGTCCTGGTTGAACTTTACTGATCTATTGAAACCATCTAAAAATGTGTCCGCAATGAGTTGCCTTAGTTTAGCTCTTGCCAGCCAAGAAATGCTTTTCACTCCATTCGAACTCAGATTATGCAGAGTGTTAGATTTAGGGGGCCTTTGTCATGCTTATTGTTCCTCACATATTGTCATATCTGGGTGTGGGATAGTGGTGAATGGGGTGGGGGTGTGGGGGGGGGGGGCTGCAGTCAGTGGTTGTGGGTGTGGGATAGTGGCGAATGGAGTGGGGGGGGGGGGCTGCTGTCGTGAGTGTGGGTGTTTTTGTTTATTTGTAGGTACAATTGTTTAAAACTGCATGGATTTGCAAAGAAAAGCCTAGCAAGAAAATGTGATCTTTTTCAAGGGGCTGTGGTATCTTCCCAACTCTGTGAAATGTCGGTCATCATTCTGAAGTTAAAAACCAGCATTCTGCCACTACTTTTTCTCCAAATTCTTTTAGAGGGGCGTCGAGGGGGGCCATATGGTGGCAGCCTCTGCCTACAGTCTGTCTGTTTTTCCATCTTTTTGTTATTTTTAGTCTGTTTTTAAAAAAGAATGTTTTGGAGGTTTCTTAGTATTTTTATGTTGGGAGGTGGGGAAGGTAAGGGGGAAATTGTTTCTCAGTCACTCCCTGACGAGGCTACGCTATTCTCCAAGTTGCATCTTCGACCCCCCCCCCAACCCCCCCGCGGTCTATTAACTGGATTGGCGCGGCCTTTCCTGCCGGAGACCGACCAGAGTTTCAGCAGTGGCGCAGCACTGGATTCACCGCGGAGCGGGCGATGCCTTACCTGGGATCACCATTTGAAGCTCCAGAGTATTGGGCCTGCTGCCTCAACATCATGGAGCTGTGGCTTGCGGAGCTCCCGGCCGTGGGGGGCGCTGACTTCATCATCGTGGAGCCCTGGGATCCCTTTTCCGAGGGCCCCAGCTCGGCCTGTGGACTTCGGGAGTCACGGTCTCCAGTAGGAAGTGGCCAATTCGGAAGTCCAAGCCACTGAGAATGTTCTTCCGTACCGACGTCAGAGTTCCATCATCCCGGCAAGAGGACCTGAACATCGGGCCGCCCGTAGCGGCGACTGCGGGGGGCTCGGGAGGCCCCGATCACAGGTGAACAACAAAGAAAGATGACCGAACCTTGGTGCCTTCCCTCACAGTGGGGAACTTTGATTCCGCTGTGTTGGGATGTTTATGTTAAAGTCTATCATGTGTTGTGTTCTTTATTATTCGTATGGCTGTATGGTGACCCCAAATTTTACTGTACCAATTGGTGCATGTGACAATAAATGTCTCTTGAACTCTTGAGTGAGCGTTTTTGTTGGATAATTCATGTTCACGTTTAAATACAGAATTGATTTTGTTGCTTTGTCAGACATACTCATGATGTCCATGAGTTCTTTCATACCAAAATATATTCCCTCCAATAGTCACAGTATAAGTAGATGCTCTGTGAGCTAAATTAATCTTTCACTTTTACTACCTACAGCAGGATTCAGCTTATGTTCCCTTCTGTCTATTTGCTGCTCTGTCTGACTGCCAAACCAATGTTGTACCATCTTGACTGTGTTTGGTTTAGCAAACTTCCTCCATTATGATCAACGTAAGAGTCAAGAGTGTTTATTTCATACGCACTGATATAAACCAGAACAATTACATTTTTACTTGCTACAGCTTTATAGGCATATTAGATGCAATAATGATGAAATACATGTGCAATACATTTCAGTTATTCAAAGTAAACTAAACCACGATAGTACAAAAACCAAAGTATGTAAAGCAACCATAGTATTTCAAACTCTAGAATGGTTCAGTGCTAAGGTAGGGTTGGCTTTTGGTTGTGCAGGGTGGTTCAAGAGCCTGATGGTTGACGGGATGAAGCTGTTCTTGACCCTGGAAGTAAAACCTCTCAAAGATTTGTGCACTTTCTTCCTGATACTAGCAGCAAGAAGAGAGTGTGGCCATTCTGGCATGTGATAAATGTAGACTCAGTTGATGATAGGGAGGTCAATACGGTCAATACTGTGATAGACTGGGCAATGTCAAGTCAAGTCAAGTCAGCTTTATTTGTCACATACACATACAAGATGTGCAGTGAAATGAAAGTGGCAATGCCTGCGGGATTGTGCAAAACAACAGACAACAGAACAACAGGACAGAACCAGTATTTACATTTTTTTTAAAGACACAACTGTAATTACTCCCTGGTGAGATCAGAGTTTACAGTCATGATGGCCTGTGGGAAGAAACTCCGTCTCATTCTCTCTGTTTTCACAGCGTAACAGTGGAGGCGCTTGCCTGACCGTAGCAGCTGGAACAATCCATTGGTGGGGCGGTAGGTGTCCTTCATTATCTTGCTGGCTCTAGATATGAACCTCCTCATGTATAGGCCCGGATGGGCGTGAGTGTAGTTCCCATGGTGCATTCGGCCAAACGCACTACTCTGTGCAGAGCCTTCTTGTCCTGGGCAGAGCTGTTCCAAAACCAGATTATGGTGTTGCTGGACAAGATGCTTTCCACAGCCCCTGAGTAGAAGCACTGAAGGATCCTCAGAGAGATTCTGAATTTCCTCAGCTGCCTGAGGTGGTAAAGGCTCTGCCTTGCCTTACTCACCAGTGCGGCAGCGTATGTTGTCCATGTCAGATCCTCTGTGATGTGGACTCCCAGGTATTTAAAGCTGCTCACCCTATCCACAGTAGACTCATTTATCCCCAGTGGCGTGTACGTCCTCGGATGTTGAGCCCTTCTAAAGTCCACAATCAACTCCTTAGTTTTAGTGACATTCAAGAGGAGGCTGTAGTTCTGACACCAGAGTGCCAGATCAGCCACCTCCTCCAGACAGGCCTTCTCATTGTTATCGGAGATCAGGCCCACCACCACAGTGTCATCAGCAAAATTGATGATGGAGTTGAACCTGGCCACACGGTCATATGTATACAGGGAGTACAGTAGGGGGCTAAGGATGCAACCCTGGGGGGATCTTGTGTTCGGGGTGAGGGGGTTGGAGGTATGTCTCCCCATCTTGACTACCTGGTGCCTGGCGGTGAGAAACTACAGGACCCAGGTACACAGGGAAGTGTTCAGTCTCAGTTCCAGCAGCTTCTCAGCAAGTCTGGTGGGACAATGGTGTCGAAAGCTGAACTGAAATCAATGAACAGCATCCTCACATAGCCCCCCTACCGCTGCCAAGGTGATAGAGAGTAGTGTGCAAAACCTGGGAGACCGCATGATCCATGGATCTGTTTGGACGGTATGCGAACTGCAGCACGTCCATGTTGCGAGGGAGAAAGGCGCAGATATGGTTCTTGATCAGTCTCTCAAAGCATTTCACGGGCCACCGGTCAGTAGTCATTCAAGCAGGCTGGGGAGGCATTCTTAGGCACTGGTACAATGATGTATCTTTTGAAGCAGGCAGGGGCCACGGACTTGGCCAGGGAGAGGTTGAATATTGTGGTGAACACTGAAGCTAGCTGATTAGAACAAGACTTTAGTACTCGCCCAGATATTTACCATCTGGGCCCACAGCTTTCCTTGTGTTCACACAAGGAGCCCTCCTCATGTCGTGCTTGGACACGGAATATGCGTTCACATCCCCAGTGGTGGAACTCCCTCCAGCCTCGCTAGCCAGCACGTTGATGATGTTGTTGTTAGCCGGCGAGCTAGGGGTGTTGTTGCATAAAAATCGTGCGTAAAAAGAGTTCAGGTCATCAGCTAAAGAGGCGCCAGCATTCCCGGTTGAGGGGAAGCTGCTTTGGTAGTTAGTTACAGTCCATAGCCCCTGCCAAAGGTGTCTGGAGTCACACCACTCCATCTGTGACTCCATCCTGTCCCTCCTTTTTGCGTCCTTCACCGCCCTTCGCAGTCTGTAGGACTATACCTTGTAATCGTCCATATTGCCGTAGGCCAGGCCGGAGTTGTAAGCAGCAGTACGAGCATTCAAAGCAACGCAAATGCACCTGTCCACCCAGGGTTTTTGGATAGGAAAAATGCTAATCCTTACCATTGGGATGATGTTGTCAGCAAGTGTTGCTATAAAGTCCGTGACAGCTTCTGCAAACTCATTGACGTCTCTGGAACTTGCTTGGAACATATTCCAGTTGACATCACTCAGTGCATCCTGCAGTATGGCCTCTGAATGGTCGGACCACCGCTTTACGTCCCTCGTCACTGCTGCTTCCCGTACTATCCGTTGTTTATACTCCAGCAGCAGGAAAATGGCAGCGTGCTCAGATTTTCCAAAAGGAGGGAGTGAAACGGTCTTGTATCCTTTTCTGAACTGCGTATAGTAGTGGTCCAAAATTCTTTCACCCCTGGTGACACACGTGATGTGTTGGCAGAAGTTAGGCTTTTTTGAAGTTTGCCTTATTAAAATCCCCAGCCACCACCATAACCGCATCAGGGTTCTGAATCTTCTGAATCTCCTGAATTTGTAGTCGGCAGGGCAATACTCTGCATATCGCCAACTTGGATGTGTTGTGCATACTAACGTGCTGTTAGTGCTCCCTTAAAACTGTCTAGTGAAGATGATTTGACTATATTGTTGTCTAGTTTATTCCATTCCCTTAATGTTCTTACAAAGAATGAGTTCTTATAAATATCTGTCGAGGCGAATGGGATTTCTATTTGGATATCATTTCTCTTTCTTGTTCTCCTTTCTGTTGAGTATGTTATGTATCTATCTGCTGTTATGCCCACAATCCCCTTTTGAATCTTGTACAACATGGCTAGTCTGTTCCTTGCCCTTCTTGTTTCCAGCGTTTCCCACTCCAGGTCGGACAGCATCTGGGTGATACTGCTACCTCTATTGTAGTTCCCGATGCAAAAGTGTACTGCTTTCCTCTGTACCCCTTCTAGTTTGTTGATATGACCAGTTTTGTATGGGTCCCAGGCGCATGAAGCGTATTCCTGTAAGGGTCTAACCAATGTTGTATATGCTGTGGTTTTAACTTCTATTGGGCGGAACCAGAGGTTTAATCTAAGGAATCCTAGTGTCCGGTTGGCTTTAGAAACCGTCTTGTCCACGTGTTCCCTCCACAAAAGCTTGTTATCAAGATGAACTCCAAGGTATGGTTGTGAACTTGTATGATGAAGTATTTGTCCACAGAAGATGTAGTCTCCAGTAGGTGGTTTCTTCTTGTTTGAAATTACCTTAATTGAGCATTTGGTTGGGTTGAAGCTTATCCTCCATGTGTTTTGCCATAATTCCAAGGACTTACGGTCTTCTTGTAAGGAGTTCATATCCTCCACATCAGTGACAGGTGTATATACAAGACAATCATCTGCAAAGAGTCTTGTTTTACAATTTATGTGTTCAGGTAGATCATTAATGTACGTCAGGTTCTTGTTCTGATGCCGACATAACACATCGCGTAGGACCGATAGTGCCGCGTTGGTGTCCACATGCGGTGGTATGTAGACGGCTGTTATGATGACTGAGCTGAACTCCCGGGGAAGGTAGAATGGACGGCATGAGATCGTCAGAGCTGGTACGAGAAAGTGTCTTAATATTCTTAGGGTTGGTCATGAAGCAAACGCCTCGACCCTTTGATTTCCCGGATCTTTCCATTCTGTCCGCAAGAAAAACAGAGAAGGACTCGGTTGGGCATATTACTTGGCCCGGCACTAGCTGGGTCAGCCATGTCTCCGTCAGACAAAGGATTTTGCAGTGTCTTGTGTCCCGCTGGAATCTAATCCTCGCCCTGAGCTCATTCAGCTTGTTTTCCAGGACTGGACACAAGCCAGAAGAATGCTGGGCAGAGGTGGACAGAAGGTTTGAGCACTTAGCCTATTCCTAATTCCGCCCCCCCCCCCCCCCCCCCCCCCCTTACCTCGATGTTTTTTCTGACCTTTTCCCGGAGCTACGCGCCCATTGTTGTTGCCGCGTCTCTGCTGGTCATGCTGGATTCGTGAGTAAAGTGTCTAAAAAACCTTGGGTTACGCTAAAGTTTAAGTTTAAAAGTGTTTTACGATTGTAGAGTGTTAAGGGCCTGTCCCACTTACGTGTCCTTGGCATGCAAATTACGCGACCTCGTGGTCGCGTTGAGCCGTGACGGTCCAGCGAAGGTCGCGCGCAACTTCATTTGACTGCACAGCCGTCTGGAGCACGTGACGTCATTTGAAGATGGACGCAAAATGCCGGAGTAACTCAGCGGGACCGACAGCATCTCTGGAGAGAAGGAATGGGTGATGTATCGGGTCGAAACTCTTCTTCAGTCTGAAAGAAGGGACTTGACCCAAAACGTCACCCATTGCTTCTCTCCAGAGATGCTGCCGGTCCCGCTGAGTTACTCCCGCATTCTGTGTCTATCTTCAATTTTCTTGGCCCCGCTCTGGGAGTAGAAGTGGGGACAGTTTCTGGATCCGCAACGGCCGTGAGCCCCAGGCCGAGCTCGGCGATCATTTGCCTGCTTCTGCTGCTGTTAGAGGTGAGACATTGCGGCGTGCCAGGGTCTTGGGCCTGTCCCACTTTGGCAGTCAGTTCCGCAACAGGCCGTTGGCATGCAAAGATTTTGTTCGCTACAAAATGTTCAGAGCCCCGCGTGATGTCGCGCACAACTACATACCCATCCGCATTTCTCAGTGGGACCAGCCCCGCGCGGCCATATGATGCCCGTACGCCTCAACGCGACCATGAGGTTGTGTAATTTGCATGCCAAGGACACGTAAGTGGGACAGGCCCTTTAGTGCTGATGTGTCAGTAGTAAGAAAGATATTAAAAATAAACATAATAATTTTTTTTTAAAACACAATCTCCGCGGAGCTATCACAAAAGCGACTGGACCCAGCTGTGCCATCTTGAAAGTTCACCACTTTCTACGGCCTCCTTCGCTCTTGAGCGTTTTGAATTTCTAAACCGGGCCGTGATTCAACCAGTCAGTGTCCTCTCCACCAGACACTTGGTGTCATGCCGAATCTCTTCAAATTTCTGTTGCAAGTAGAGGTATTAGGGTGAGCTTTCTTTATGATTGTTTCAACATGCTGGGTCCCGAACTGTCCTGTTCTCTGCTGATCAGAGAACATTAGCTTCACCCAGGAACATGAAGCTCTTGACACTTTCCATCGCCGTCCCATCAATAAAGACAGATGCATGGTCATCAGCCTTCCTTTCCTGAAGTCAACAATCAGCTTCGTGTTCTTGTAGAAAGAAGGAACTGCAGATTTACCAAAAACGGCTGGTTTACCAAAAATAAGACACTGAAGTGCTAGAGTAATCATGGATCTATATTCTCCAGAGATGCTGCCTGACCCGCTGAGTTACTCCAGCACTGTTGTGAGTGGAACCATTCAAGCAGATTGTCAATCTCCTGTACTCTGACATCATCACCATTTATTGATCCTTCGACGGTGGTTTTGTCTGTGAATTTAAAGATGGTGTTGGAGTTGTGTCTGGCTACACAGTCGTAGGTATAGAGAAAGTAGAGCAATGACTGGGCATGCAACCCTGAGGTGTCCTGTGCTGATGGACAGTGTGGATGATGGATTGTTGCCATTCTCAACATTGAGATCTGCCAATGAAGAACCCAAGGATTCAATTGTATAAGGAGGAGCAGAGAACTAGTTTCCTGAGTTTGACAATTAGTTTGGAAGGAATGATAGTGGTGAACACCAAGCTGTAGTCAATGAACAGCTATATGTGTTCTGACTTGGAAAGTTCTGATCAGTGAATTTGCACTTAACCCCTGAACAAGAAAGTGCCATCTTTAAAAAAAGACCCAAAGTGCTGGAGTTACTCATCATGTCAGGAGAACACGTGTAGGTGATGTTTCAGGACCGGACCATACTTCAGACTTCAGATTCTGACTTCAGAGTTTGAAGGTTCTCGATCCAAAATTTCACCTATCCACGTTCTCCAGAGATGCCTCCTGTCCCACTGAGTTACACTAGCACTTTGTATCGTTTTTAGTAAACCTGCATCTGTAGTGCTTTGTTTATAAGCACCATCTTAAATTGGGTGGCCTTTTCACACTCTTATGTATTGATAGAGACTTGGAGAAAAATTGTTGGCCAATCTAAAGAACATATGAAAGCAAAAACAAAATGTTTGATAATGAAGCATTGGGGAAAAACACAAATAACTCTTCATTCTGGCATAAACTCAAGATGGTGAAGACCCCGCATGATGCAAAACAGTATTTCTTATAACCTCTAATTTAAGTATTCCAATTATTTTCTTACTTGTGTACTGCAGGATGTGTAATGTGTTGAGTACTCACTTTCATTTTAAAGGCTTATGAGGGCACGGTATAAAGTTATAATTTAGATGGAAATGTCATGCATAGAGTCTGGCTTCGGTCATGTCTTTTTAATCATGTGACATGTGCCCAACATTTCTAATATATAGTTCCTTTGTGTGAGGCATCCTCTGTTCCCCACTCGCACTCCCATCATCCCTGTGCAGTGTCTTGACCCAAAACAGCGACAACCTCTAGCCTCCACAGATGCAGCCTGACCTACTGAGTTGTTCCAACTTTCTGTTTTTTCTGGTTAATGTTCAAGTATCAGAGGATGGTTATCAGAAGCCAGAGCAATGCCGCCACTTTCCTTGCTATCCTTGTTGGATGAACTACTAGGAAATAAGTTATGCTACTTATTTATGTCACTAGGTGTAATGAAAATTCGATGTCAGTTATTCAAAAACAAAATATTACAAATATTGCTGTAAATGTGAAATATTAAAAATAATGTATTGGATATAAGTAAGTAAGTTTATTTGCCAAGTATTCACATACAAGGAATTTGCCTTGGTGCTCCGCCCACAAGTAACAACATGACATACAGTGACAGTTACGAATGACTCAGAAAACACTAATCATTAAAAATAATAAAACATTAATGATAACACATCATTGATCAAGCATGTGAACCAACAAAATACCAGACCAAAGGGAGGCTGCAGATTTTTGGCTGTTGAGTAGAGCAACTACTCGTGGTTAAAAACTATGTATATGTCTGGCTGCGGCAGCTTTAACAGTCCGGAGTCGCCTTCCAGAGGGAAGTGATTCAAAGAGTTTGTGGCCAGGGTGAGAGGGGTCAAAGATGATCTTGCCCACTCGCTTTCTGGCCCTTGCAGTGTACAGTTCATCAATGGAGGGAAGGTTGCAGCCAATAACCTTCTCTGCTGATCAGACGATTCGCTGCAGCCTCCGGGTGTCGTGCTTGGTGGCTGAGCCAATCCAGACCATGATGAAGAAGGTGAGTACAGACTCTACGATGGCCATGTAGAATTGGACCATCATTGCCTGTGGCAGATTCATTTTATACTTAGTGGGTCAGGCAGTACCTGCGGAGAAGAAAGCAAACTTAGTATTTCAGGTCAGAGACCATCATCAGATCCAGTACAGAAATACAGTTTGTCTGTGAATTACTTGACTAAAGCCTGCAAGATCGCACTGACGATCCAAGCCCAATTATCAACCAGTGAATGACTCGCACAGATGTTGAAATATGTATATATGTTTAAAACATAGCATTGCACTTCCACATCTCACTCCATATAATAAATTACGATCCTTTCACTTATTCAGTTCCGGGTGTCCCACATTTATTTACAAACACTTAGATGAACATATTATTTTTCTTCCTAGGGAGCACTGATAAAAATAATTCCTCTTTATCATTTGGAATTAAGAAATAGAAGTTTGTTTTGCACGTTTGGTGCCACAGTGTAAGTGAACAGCTGCTCTTGTATTGCATGCTTAGTTCAAGGAACAGAAGAGGAATTGCGATCCTAATGCTTCCACACTACAATGAGCTGACTTCTTGCCAGTCCTTCCCTTCCCCCACCCAAGATGGTGACTCCCACAATCACTTTGCAATCTGCTGAGTAGATAAAGTCAATCACTAACAGGTGACAGGTAGCTTTGGGAGAATAACTAATGACTGGTGGGTGACCTACCAGATTGTAAAAGGTACAGTTTCAAAATATCAAATGTGGCAAAATATATTTTCAGATATCAACTTTTAATCAATGTTTTGTCTTTATCTATACATTTTTTAATTTAAACAAAGAAAACAACAACAATCAGTACATGGGTCTTTAAAAGGCAAAGTTTCAAGATAAAGGTAAGACAACTTTGGCTGTTTTAGTCCTATTTCTCTTAATTCAGCAATTATGCTTTTAGGTGTCATTTCAAATGTCAGTCTATTGTGTAATGAGGGAGAGGGAAACTAAGATTGCAGAATCATCTGTTTAACTTCAAAAGTGAAGAATTTATCATTGTAGGTAGAATAATTGAGGACTTGGGCAAAGATAAGAGCTCAAAGAGAGTGCACATAGACTTGTGAATAATAGGTCATGTCTGATTAAAAGTTTTAACATAACCAGCAATGCAGATAACAGAGTGTCCATGGATATTATCTATATGGACTTCCAGAAGACATTTAATAAGGTACCACACAATAGATTATGAGCAAAGATGAAAGTAATGTTATGATATGGGTTGCAAATAAGCTTTAATACAGGATAGAATAAAACAGTTAACATTTCAGGTTGAAGAATTTTCATCAGAATGTTCTAAAGGCTCCTCAACCTGAAATGATAATTCTGATTCTCTCCCCATGGATACTGCCTGGCCTTCTGAGTGTGTCCATCATTTTTTGATTTTATTTCAAATTGTCAGCATCTGGAGTTGAGAGATTTTCAAGCAAGAATAAAGGGTCTGTTTCCTACTGGAGTAATCTTGTCCAAGGATCTGTTTTGGACCTTCCCAGAAGGGCCTTTTATTCCCAATTTATTTTCACTATGGCTCTCTGCCCCCTATCAAATTATAGAAATCACCTCTGACCAATGAAGGCAGGCTTCCCAAATGACTGCTTCACCACCCTTCTTGCCTGTGTGGCCATTTTTGATTAACTTTGTACCTGCCCTCATAGGACTCTCTGTTCTACAACACTGGATGGTGATCAATTGCTTGTAAGCAATGCCCTAGTTTGACTTGCCAAAATGCATCACCTTATACCTGTCAGAATTAAATTTCATCTGCCATTCCTTGGCCCACTTCCCTAGTTAATTCAGATCCTTTTATAAACTTAGATAGCTTATCTCACTGTCCACCAGCCCACCAATTTTGGTATAACATGCAAATTTACTAACTATGTTAACTACATTGTCATCTAATTTATTATTTTATGTATTTTATGTGGCACATCACTGATCACAGGGCTCCAATCAGAAAAAACAACCCTTCTCTACTCCTCCCACAATACTTCGACCGCCAATTTTTAATCCAATTGGCTTGCTCGCCCATTATTGTATGTGGTCTAACCATTTGGACTAGTCCACAATATGGGGCCTTGACAAAAGTCCTTGCTAATATCCATTTTGACAAATTCCATGGGTTTGTCCTCTTCAATCTTTTTGATGCGTTCTTCAAAAAGATTTAATCAAATTTGTGAGTCCTGACCCCCCTCCCGCTTCCCCTTCCCCTCATAAGTCCACAGAGAATATCCCATGTCAATTCTTGCCTATCCAAATCCTGGTAGATCCTGTCCTTCAGAATCCTCTCCAGTACCTTGCCCACCTCCAATGTAATGCGCTCCACCAATAGCTCCTTGGCTTTTCCTTGCAACCCTTCTTAAATAAAGATACAAACACTAGCCACACATCAGTATTCAAGTACTTCTCCCTGTCTAAAGACGATGCAAATATATCTGCCAGAGTCCCATAAATTTCAATTCTAGTTTTCCACAATGCCCAAGAATACATTTGTTCATGCCGTAGGAATTTATCTTCCTTAACATGGTCGAACACGTCACTACTTATTCCTCATATTTACTTTGTATCCAAGATCTTTTCCTCAGTAAATGCTGATAAGAATACGCTGATAAGGATGGCCCATCTCCTGTGGCTTGACAAATAGATGGTCCTACTGACCCTTTCAATGTAGGGGGGCTTTCACCCACTTGTTACCCTTTTGCACTTAACATACCTGTAGAACCTCTTGGGATCCCCCTTTATCTTGTCTGAGCTATCTCATGTCCTCTTTTTGCCCTCCTGATTTCCCTGATGAGTTATGATTCACGGTCCTGTTTCCAGAGGATGTTTGCAATTATGTACCAGATCTCTCTGTGCTGTATCTGTTCAGTCCTTAAAGCAGACTTAGTTCTGCTAAATGCATTTCTGTGGAGAATGACGAAGGACTCTTCTTTGCAGCTCGAGTGCATTCGGACGGTTGGCCAGAATTGGGAGGGAGAGGGAGGGGAAGAGATACATATTGTCTAATATGCAATTCATTTTTACCACAATAATTTTAGTTTAATCTCTGCAATCTCAACAAAGATTGTGTTAGAGAAATTGAACACTGCATTTTAAAGGTGCCTTTCTGCAGGGAGACAAAATTGTGATGAAACATAATTAATTGAATTGAATTGAATTGAATTACCTTTATTGTCATTCAGGCCTTTCTGTCTGAACGAAATTTCGTGCCTGCAGTCATACATATATTAAAAGTAACAAAAACCACACAATAAACACAAATTTAACATCCATCACAGCGAGTTCACCAAACACCTCCTCACTGTGGTGGAAGGCAAAGCCTTAGAGTCTCTTTCCCTCCTTGTTCTCCCTCTGCGCTGAGGAGATCCAGGCCTCCGATGTTGCTGTCCACCAGGCCCACGGCCGAGCCTCCGAAACCGGGCCGCTGCCACCGCCGTCGCCGGAATGCCGGAACACCGCCACAGGGCCCGCCACTGGAACGCTGGAGCTCCACAGCTCCAAAGCCAGGTCGCCGCTGGAATGTCGCTGGAGCACCGCAGCCCCCGAAAGCCAGGTCGCCGCTGGAGCACCGCAGCCCCGAAAGCCAGGTCGCCGCTGGAGCACCGCAGCCCCGAAAGCCAGGTCGCCACTGGAGCACCGCAGCCCCGAAAGCCAGGTCGCTGTTGGCGAACCGCATCCCCGAAAGCCAGGCCGCCGGAACGCCACCGGAGCACCGCAGTTCCGAAAGCCAGGTCGCCGCTGAAGCTCCGAAGCAGTGCCGCCGCTGCTGGAAGCTGGAAGGCCGCCAGCTCCGCCATTAGGGCCTCAGCACAGACGGAGACGGTGACTGGGGACACGACAACACTGTGATGGTATTTTGGTCATGGCCACAGAGGTCGGCGTCAGAAAATCCTTCAGAGAGGTGAACCCTCGAAAAGCGTCTGGACATGATGGTCGTGTTCTAAATACCTGTGCGGACCGACTGGCTGGAGTTTTTACGGACATTCTCAAGTCTCACTTCTGAGGTCTGAGGTTCCCACCTGCTTTAAAAGGGCATAAATAATACCGGTGCCCAAGAAGAGCAAGGTGACGTGCCTCAATGACTATCGACCTGTGGCACTAACGTCGGTGGTGATGAAGTGCTTTGAGAGGTTGATCATGGCGCAAATCAACTCCTTCCTCGACAAAAACCTGGACCCACTGCAGTTCGCTTACCGCCACAACAAATCAACGGCGGATGCGATCTCGTTGGCTCTCCACTCCGGTCTGGACCACTTGGACAACAAAAACTCATATGTCAGGCTGTTATTCATTGACAACAGCTCGGAATTTAATACAATCATCCCCTCCAAGCTGGTTACCAAAATCTCAGAACTGGGTCTCTGCGCAATTGGATCCTCGACTTCCTTATTCACAGACCACAGTCTGTCCGTATTGGTGGAAATGTGTCAGCCGCGATAAAAATCAGCACGGTAGCACCTCAAGGCTGCGTGCTCAGCCCCCTGCTGTACTCAATCTATACTCATGACTGCGTAGCCAGTCATAGTGCAAACTCCATCATCAAGTTCGCTGATGACACCACTGTTGTGGGACGTATCACTGATGGAGTTGAGTCCGAGTATAGAAGTGAGATCGACCATTTGACCAAATGGTACCAGCACAATAACCTGGCTCTCAACACCAGCAAAACCAAGGAACTGATTGTGGACTTTGAAAGGGGTAGGATGGGGACCCATAGTCCCGTTTATGTCAACGGGTTGATATAATTGGGTTTTCTATCTGAGGAAACCGATTGCCCCAATCAAAATAGCTGCAGAATTAGACCCTAGATGAGATACTTTACCCTGCAATAATGTCAACCAACCTCAAGATAGGCCAACACAGGTAACTGCAGATGCTGGGTTACAAACAAAAGAACATGGATATGCGACGTTTCTGGTCGGGACCCTTCTTCAGACTGATTGTAGTGGGGAAAGAAAGCTGAAAGAGAAGTACGGGCAGGACAAAGCCTGGCACATGATAGGTGATTTTACAGTGAGCAAGGTTTTGGATTGGCAGACGTTTGGTCAAAGATGAGAGATGAAAAGATACAAAGTGGAAGATAAGATAAGTTTCAAGAGGCTGAGATATGTGGCCTGGGGGAGGAATAAAGCTGGAAGGGGACTGGGGTGAAGGGGAAAGGGAGAAATGGGTGTGTATCCAAGTGGGGCACAGTGGAGAGAGGGGATGGGAGAAAGGGGGTGATGCAGGGGTGTTTGTAGATTAACCTAAAATTGGAGAATTCAATATTCATGCTATCCAAGATTGTAAGCTAGCCAAGTGGAATATGAATTCCCTCAGTTTGTGTGCGGCCTCACTATGGCAATGGAGGGTCCAAGACAGTAAGGTCAGCATGGGAATGGGAATTAAATGGTTAACAACCGGGATATCCAGCAGACCACTAGTGGTCCGAGACCAAGCGTAGACTTGCTGACTGTTTCACAGAACGCTTGCGCTCAGTCTGCCAAGGTGTTAGATCTCCCAGTTCCTCCATTAAAAACCCGCCACTCTCTCCCTTGCCCTCACTTTGGGAAATCCAGCCACCTATCACTCACACAGGGTATATGCAGTGACTGAAGAATGCACCCACAGCAGTGAGCAGGGGTGGAAAACCCGGGGGGGGCAGAGAGGACACATCCCCCCCATGATTTGAGAGGTGGGGACATGCCCCCCAAGTTTTTGTAATCCGGATTTTAAAATCTTCGCTTTCCACGAGACAGTGAAGGTGGGACTGCTGATCGAGGGCGCCGATTGGACGAGAGAGACGTCGGTCAGCAGGCAATGGGGGCGGGCCATGATGATTCAGCAGAATGATTGGAGGAGGGAGACATGAGTGGGAGGGGTAGTACTGAGGATAGAGTGCGGTGATTGGAGGAGGGAGACGTGGCACAGACCTGCGCCTCATCCACAGCCAGGATCGATCCCGGCCAGGTCTCCCGCACTGTCCCGTCCCCACCCAGCCTCCGAGGCCTCACGCATGTGTGTGTGAGTGTGCGCATGCGCGCACAGCTGCCAAAAGATTGTGTCCCCCCCCATGTTTTGATAGTGAGTTCCGTGCCTGGCAGTGAGGACTGCACAGACATGGTCAGGGGAGGCAGAGGAACAACTCCGGGAGTCCGTGGACTGGGCTATGTTCAAGAACTCGGCAACAGGTCTTTCATTTCTCCTTTTACATACCTATCATTCATTTGTTCTTTGTACCTTATCATATCTCTAGTTTCGCTCGCCCTTGACACTCAATCTGAAGAAGGGTCTCACCTATTCCTGTGTTAAAGAAGGAACTGCAGATGCTGGAGAATCGAGGGTACACGAAAGGCTGGAGAAACTCAGCGGGTGCAGTAGCATCTAAGGAACGAAGGAGTTATGCAACGTTTCGGGTCGAGACCCTTCTGAAGAAAACGTCGCCTATCTCGTTCTCTCACCTATTCCTTCTCTCCAGAGATGCTGCCTGACCCTGTTGAGTTACTCCAGCATTTCGTGTCTATCTTCCCACCCTTCGCTTTGTCCCGCCCCCACCACTTCCAGTTTTTTCCATCTAACTGAAATAAAGGTCCCGGTCCGAATAGTGGCCTATCCATAAAATGACACAAGGTGCTGGAGTAACTCAGCGGGTCATGTAGGACGACTGGAGAATATGGATAGGTGACGCTTCGGTGCGAGACCCTTGTCGCCTATCCACGTTCTCCACAGATACTGCTGAGCTTGGTGTTACTCTGGTGTGCCTCTGGCTGCTACAAATGTGAGAAGTGCATCCAGGTACAGCTCCTGAAGGACCGTGTTGGAGAACTGGAGAAACAAGTAGATGACCTCAGGTTCATCCGAGAAACTGAGTCGTTCCTCGACAAGTCCTTCAGTAAGATTGTTACACCCAAGGCACCAGAAGAGAGAAGGTGGGTGACGGTAAGAAAGGGAGTAAAACATGGAATGCAAAGGTCCTCGGGTGTTGTACCTCTTGTGAACAGGTTCCTCCACGTGGAAGCTGCCGGAACAGAAGACGGTATCTCACTGAGCAGCGGACTGGCTTGCAAAACAAAAAGGGCTGTTGAGCCAAAACCAAAGAGGCCAAAGTCGGGCAACGCCATTGTAGTTGGAGACTCCATTGTGAGAGGTACGGACAGGGGTTTTTGCGGCAACAGACGGGATTCGAGGATGGTGTGCTGCCTTCCTGGTGCCAGGATCCAGGATGTCACGGACAGAGTGCAGTCAATCCTCAAGGGCGAAGGTGAACAGCCAGAAGTGGTTGTGCATGTTGGCACAAATGATGTTGGAAAGAAGGGGATGAAAATTTTGCAGCGGGACTTCAGAGAGCTCGGAAAAATGCTGAAAAGCAGGACTTCCAGGGTTGTTATCTCCGGTTTGCTTCCAATCCTCATGCTGGCGTGAGCAGGAACAGGGAGATACGGGACCTGAATGTGTGGCTGAGGAACTGGTGCAGGGGGCAGGGATTTAGATTCTTAGATCACTGGGATCTGTTTTGGAGTAAGGGGGAACTGTACAAAAGGGACGGATTGCATCTTAACAGGTGGGGGACCAGCATTCTGGCCGGCAGGTTTGCCACTGCTACACGGATGGTTTTAAACTGAAGAAGGGGGGTGGGGTGTCAAATGGGATAGTCGAGGACGGAGTTAAAGGGAAAGAGAGTAAAGGGATGGTTAATGACCCCAGAATTAACGGGAAAGAAAGCTCACAAAGGGATAGGAGAGTATGGCCAAGTGAATAGGGATCGATGTGAAAGGGGCCACTTGTCAACATAATTGTAGAAGGAGTAAGAGTGTTGTAAAAACAAGCCTGAAGGCTTTGTGTCTCAATGCGAGGAGCATTCGTAATAAAGTGGATGAGTTGAAGGTGCAGATAGCGATTAATGACTATGCTATAGTTGGGATCACGGAGACATGGCTCCAGGGTGACCAAGGCTGGGAGCTGAACATCCAGGGATGTTCAATATTCAGGAGGGATAGATGAAAAGGAAAAGGAGGTGGGGTAGCGTTGCTGGTGAGAGAGGAGATTAATGCAATAGAAAGGAAGGACATTAGCGTGGAGGATGTGGAATCAATATGGGTAGAGCTGCGAAACTCTAAGGGGCAGAAAACGCTAGTGGGAGCTGTGTACAGGCTACCTAACAGTAGTATTGGAGTTGGAGATGGCATCAAAGAGGAAATTAGAAATGCGTGCAACAAGGGTAACACGGTTATAATGGGTGACTTCAATCTGCATGTAGATTGGGTGAATCAAATTGGCAGGGGTGCTGAGGAAGAGGATTTCTTGGAATGTATGCGGGATAGTTTTCTCAACCAACATGTGGAGGAACCAACGAGAGAGCAGGCTATTCTAGACTGGGTATTGAGTAATGAGGAAGGGTTAGTTAGCAGTCTTGTTGTGCGTGGCCCCTTGGGCAAGAGTGACCATAATATGGTTGAGTTCTTCATTAGGATGGAGAGTGACAAAATTAAGTCAGAAACAAGGGTTCTGAACTTGAACAAAGGTAACTTTGAAGGTATGAGATGTGAATTGGCCAAGATAGACTGGCTGGTGATTCTTAAAGGGTTGACAGTGGATGTGCAATGGAAGGTTTATAAAGACTGCATGGATGAAGTACAAAAATTGTTCATACCAGTTTGGCAAAAGAATAAATCGGGGAAGGTGGTGCATCCATGGATAACAAGGGAAATCAGGGATAGTATAAAAACAAAAGATGAGGCATACAAATTTGCCAGAAAAAGCAGCCTACCGGAGGACTGGGAGAAATTCAGAATCCAGCAGAGGAGGACAAAGGGCTTAATTAGGAAAGGGAAAATAGATTATGAAAGGAAACTGGCAGGGAACATAAAAACTGACTGCAAAAGTTTTTATAGATATGTGAAGAGAAAGAGACTAGTTAAAACAAATGTTGGTCTCTTGCAGTCAGAAACAGGTGAATTGATCATGGGGAACAAGGACATGGCAGACCAATTAAATAACTACTTTGGTTCTGTCTTCACTAAGGAAGACATAAATAATCTGCCGGAAATAGCAGTGGAACGGGGGTCAAATAAGATGGAGGAACTGAGTGAAATCCAGGTTAGCCGGGAGGTGGTGTTGGGTAAATTAAACGGATTGAAGGCCGATAAATCCCCAGGGCCAGATAGTCTGCATCCCAGAGTACTCAAGGAAGTAGCCACAGAAATAGTGGATGCATTAGTGATAATTTTTCAAAATTCCTTACTTTCTGGAGTAGTTCCTGAGGATTAGAGGGTAGCTAATGTAACCCCACTTTTTAAAAAAGGAGGGAGAGAGAAAGCGGGGAATTACAGACCAGTTAGTCTAACATCGGTAGTGGGGAAACTGCTAGAGTCAGTTATTAAAGATGGGATAGCAGCGCATTTGGAAAGTGGTGAAATCATTGGACAAAGTCAGCATGGATTTACAAAAGGTAAATCATGTCTGACAAATCTGATAGAATTTTTCGAGGATGTAACTAGTAGAGTGGATAAGGGAGAACCAGTGGATGTGTTATATCTAGACTTTCAGAAGGCTTTCGACAAGGTCCCGCATAAGAGATTAGCATACAAACTTAAAGCACACGGTATTGGGGGTTCAGTATTGATGTGGATAGAGAACTGGCTAGCAGACAGGAGGCAAAGGGTAGGAGTAAACGGGTCCTTTTCAGAATGGCACGCAGTGACTAGTGGGGTACCGCAAGGCTCAGTGCTGGGACCCCAGCTATTTACAATATATATTAATGATTTGGACGAGGGAATTCAATGCAACATCTCCAAGTTTGCAGATGACACCAAGCTGGGGGGTATAATTAGGTGTGAGGAGGACGCTTGGAGGCTGCAGGGTGATTTGGATAGGCTGAGTGAATGGGCAGATGCATGGCAGATGCAGTATAATGTGGATAAATGTGAGGTTATCCACTTTGGTGGCAAAAACATGAGGGTAGACTATTATCTGAATGGTGGCAGATTAGGAAAAGGGGAGATGCAACGAGACCTGGGTGTCATGGTACACCAGTCATTGAAAGTAGGCATGCAGGTGCAGCAGGCAGTGAAGAAAGCAAATGGTATGTTAGCATTCATAGCGAAAGGATTTGAGTATAGGAGCAAGGAGGTTCTACTGCAGTTGTACAGGGTTTTGGTGAGGCCACACCTGGAGTATTGCGTACAGTTTTGGTCTCCAAATCTGAGGAAAGACATCCTTGCCATAGAGGGGGCACAGAGAAGATTCACCAGACTGATTCCTGGGATGTCAGGACTCATATGAGGAAAGATTGGATAGACTTGGCTTGTACTCGCTGGAATTTAGAAGATTGAGGGGGGATCTTATAGAAACTTACAAAATTCTTAAGGGGTTGGACAAGCTAGATGCTGGAAGATTGTTCCCGATGTTGGGGGAGTCCAGATCAAGGGGTCACAGTCTAAGGATAAGGGGGAATTCCTTTAGGACCGAGATAAGGAAAACATTCCTTACACAGAGAGTGGTGAGTCTCTGGAATTCTCTGCCACAGAAGGTAGTTGAGGCCAGTTCATTGGCTATATTTAAGAGGGGCGTTAGATGTGGTACTTGTGGCTAAAGGAATCAGGGGGTATGGAGAGAAGGCAGGTACAGGATACTGAGTTGGATGATCAGCCATGATCACATTGAATGGCGGTGCAGGCTCGAAGGGCCGAATGGCCTACTCCTGCACCTATTTTTCTATGTTTCTATGTTTCTACTCAACACTTTTTCGTTTTTTTTCCCGAAAAAAACAGACTTGGTCCCCCCCACTCGGCTTATCTCCTCTCAGCTTCCGCCAGTTCACCCTCACGGCGTTTTATGTTCAAGAAAGGACGGGTCGTAACCAGCGTTAAAGGTTCGTGTTAAATGAAGAAATATAATTCGGGGTTTGGCAGAAGGTATCTCAGCAATTAAAACTCAACTAAATCTGTCCCCGGTCCATCGTGACATTATTTCTGCCGTGATCCGCTGTGAGAAAATTGTCATAAACCAAACTAAACTCAAAATAGACACAAAAAGCTGGAGTAACTCTGCGGGACAGGTAGCATCTCGACAGAGAAGGAATGGGTGACGTTTCGGGTCGAGACCCGTTTCAGACCCGGAGCGTGAGAAACGGTCTCGACCCGAAACGTCACCCATTCCTTCTCTCCAGAGATGCTGCCTGTCCCGCTGAGTTACTCCAGCTTTTCGTGTGCATTTTCGGTTTAAACCAGCATCTGCGGTTCCTTCCTAAACTAAACCCAACACCGTTCCCCACCAGGTCTTCCGAGCGGCAGTCAGCTGTAGCACTGTGAGCTGCAGGCGGGCGGTGAGAAGTGTGCACATGTACACCTGGCCACGCCTACCAACTCTCCTTTCATTACCCGTCCCACACATTTGGAAACCGGTTCCTGAAATGTCTGAAGAAGGGTCTCGACCCGAAACGTCGCCCATTCCTTCTCTCCATAGATGCTGCCTCACCCGCTGAGTTTCTCCAGCATTTTGTGTCAATCTGAAAAGTATTTGTCTTTGCTTAAGCACTGGTTTATTTATGATAAAGACCCGTCCTTCCTTTAAAATAAAATGACGCGAGGGTGAACTGGTGGGAGCTGAGAGAGGGGAGGGGGGGGGGGGGTGGGGAGGAGGAGGAGGCAGACAAGACGGGCTTTTCCTAAAGTTTTAAAGAAGGAACTGCAGATGCTGGAGAATCGAGGGTTACACAAAAAGCTGGAGAAACTCAGCGGGTGCAGCAGCATCTAAGGAGCGAAGGAGATAGGCGACGTTTCGGGTCGAGACCCTTCTTCAGACCTAAAGTTGATCTGCACACCAGCACCGACATTATCTCGGGCTAAAGTATCCCGTGTAAGGTGCATCTTTTAACCACGAGTGTCAATGCCAGCCCGTCGTTCAAATTCAATTTTATTCTGTCCTCATTTACGCACAAACACACACACAGCTCCAGCCTTGTCAGTTACGATTCAAAAAAAATACTCGGTAACATTAAACTGGGAAATTGCCAACGTCCTTAAATATCTAAAATTAAGTTTCTCTTGGATGTACAACCGTGCAAAATATTTATGCTGTTGTTCGTTTTTTGTTTAATTCTGGGTTTAATTCAAACATTTAAAAAAACGGGACGCCAACTGAACCATGGAGCGAGGGATTGCTGGGCGTTGGAATTACGGGAGTGCGAGTGGAGCCGGAATTGGGGGTGGGGTGCGGGGTGGGGAAGCGGCAGGTTGAGCAGCAGTATCGAGGCGCCACCTCCAGTTGGGACGGGGCACTGAGCCGTGTTGGGAAGAGCGCTTTCTTGAAGCAGCCCGCCGAGATCACTAGTGTGTGGGAAGGATAGGGGTTTGAGAGTGGGGGTGGGAGGGAGGAGAGATAGGGCTTTACATGGTTCACTATTAAAAGCCGTGTCTGACTCACAATTAGGGCAGGGAGTGGAACTACTCGGGTCTCCCGGTTAGCGTCCGTCCGCACCGCCAAGGTGCAGCCTGCGGGTAGTGAAGGGTTAATGCCACTGATTTTCTCCCTCTTTCTCTCTCTCTCCCCCTCTCCTCTCCTCCTTTCAGGGGAGGGTCTGCAAAACCATTGGATCTTTAGGAGGTGACGTACCCTGTATGAAAACCTAATAACTAGTTGAGAATCTGCAACAACTTTGAAAAAGGCGTGTGGGAGCGAGCGAGCGAGCGAGCGGATGTGTTACAAAGTTGAAGAGAAGGAGTCGTGGCGTCCGAGAAACTACGATTCTGGAGCGCTGGTCATTTTAACCGGACTGTGAGTGAGCAAGGAGGGTGAGAGAGAGAGAGAGAGCGGGAGAGAGGGTGGTGGAAGATGGTTCAGCAAATTGCAGGGATTGAGACGGAGAGCAGTTTGTCCCGGGAAGCCACGGATAGCGAGGAGAATGAGTTCATTGCCTGCAGCCCCTCGGCGACTTGCGACGGGGCGGACGAACGGGACCCGGACTGGTGCAAGACGGCCAGTGGCCATATCAAGCGTCCGATGAACGCTTTCATGGTGTGGTCGAAGATCGAGAGAAGGAAGATCATGGAACAAAGCCCGGACATGCACAACGCCGAGATCTCCAAACGCCTGGGCAAACGCTGGAAGATGCTGAAAGACGGCGAGAAGATCCCGTTCATCCGGGAGGCGGAGAGATTGCGGCTCAAACACATGGCAGACTACCCCGATTACAAGTACCGGCCCCGCAAGAAGCCCAAAACCGAGGCGGGCCGGCAGCAACAGCAGCAGCAGCAGCACCACAGCTTCTCACCCGACAAAGCTCAGAGCAAGATCGCCAAGCACTCAGCGAAGAAATGCAACGCTGGCGGCAAAATCAAACCTCACAGATCGTCCTCGTCTCAGGGTAAGTCATGCGGCGAGCAGCCGTGCGAGGACTTTGTCTTCGGCAACCTGAAGGGTAACAAGACGGTGAGGAGCGTCTTCGGCCGGGGCAGTCAGGAGGACGCTGTGGAGGGCAGGCTGCACGGCGGCGGCGGCGGTGGCAGTGGCAGTGGTGGGAAAGAGCCCAGTCTCAGGCGTGCCAGCGTGGCCGCGGTGCCGGCCAGCCCGACCCTGGGCTCGGCGGCCGAGTCGCTGGAAGGGGCCAGCATGTACGAGGAGCTGGCCGGCGGCTGCGGCTGCCCGTCGGGCAGGAGCAGCGGGCACGGCCGGGGAGAGTGGCCGGGCTCGAAGGTGGGCGGCAGGAGGTGCGCTCCGCCGCGGGCCAGCTCTCCCGGCTCCAGCCGCTCAGGCTCCTGCAGCTCGGGCGAAGAAGGGGCGGACGATTTGCTGGGAGACTTCAGCATGAACTACTCGCCGGCCAGCGGGAGCAGCGGCAGCTCGGAGCCGTTCAGCTCAGGGAACCTCAGCCTGTCGCTAGTGGACAAGGACTTGGACTCATACAGCGAGGGCAGCTCAGGATCACACTTTGAATTCCCGGACTATTGCACTCCCGAGCTCAGCGAGATGATCGCCGGCGACTGGCTGGAAGCGAACTTCTCCGACCTCGTCTTCACGTACTGATTTTTATTACGTTTTGATTTTATTTTCGTTTTTTTTTAAAGAGAGAGACTCGATTGTTTTTATACGAACATAAAATGCCACCGTTATAAAGTCTTAGTCCGGGTCCGAGCAGACGCTGGTGGTGAGATCTTTTTTATTCCTCGGCTGGGTGAGTGGATGTGGCTGGAAGAGGCACAGAAGCCGGTGGAAAACGTACAAACAAACGTCTTCATTGGGGAAATAAAATCGTGGTGTGGAGAAAAAAAAAAGATGCATTAAAAAAAACAAAAACTGTGATTGGAAATCGTGACTGGACTTTCTGCACAACCCTTTTGGCGGCAGAACTGTTATCAGTCTTCTGAAGGCTCCCAATTCAAGGGACCACTGCCCGAGAGAACTACAGGCTCAGAGCGCTGAAACACTTCTGCAGAAAGTAATGGGCATCAATGGGAGAGGAATCCAGGCTTGTATATGAACAATTTGTCTTCAGACAAGACGCTGACATGAACTTGATACGTTGTACTGTTTTAATCGTGTGTTGTATATGCCAATAAGACTGTTTTCTGCTCTGTATTTTTTTGTTCTCTCAATACCTCCTTTTATCACTTAACACAGGCAGCATAGACCTCAGAATATAGATTTTTTTTTTGATACACGCAGACCTCAAGACTTTTTAAAACTTAAGAAAAAAAGAATACTAAATATTTTCACTTGTATTTTTCTACAGCTAAAGGGAACCTTCTCGCTGTGATTGTCCAGTGAGAATTTCTGGCACTTCCTTTTATTTTATTTGTTTTTGGTCTTTATTCTTCCCCCCTCCCCGTTTAGCATGCGAACGTTGGTACGGTCCAGCTTTAAGGATTCACAAACTTTTTTTTGGAGAACAAAATCCTTGCATCAATGCCTTGTGATTTTAAATCTGCAAGTGCTCAGTCTTTTGTACAGTTGTAGATTTAGATTTGTTGAATATTTGTAGGTAAGAGGAAAATTTATTGAAAAGACGTGAGATAGATGCCGAGTTGTTTAGTGAGACTACATGTACTGTATATTATACTGTAGGAATCTTGTGTAATCATACGCTGTTTTATGTGGGTTAAGTCCCGATGACAGGTGTGAAACTGGAGCATTTTTAACATGGCACATGTGAAATTTTAATTGATTTCTGTGCAATATGAACTACAGATCATCTGCACATTATTTTGTAGCAAACTTATGAACTAAAACAGACGTGTGCACTGTAATCATTGCCTGTCTTGATGCTAAGAGTCTGTATCTGGGAGGAGGGGGGTTAAATAAAGAAATCAGCTGGAACTGATAGTAACAGAGAAATTGCCATGCATTTATATGGAATGTTTTAAGTCGATCCACTCACTAACTTGCAGGGTTTGGGGAGGAGGGGGCAGGAGATCCTGCTTCTGCAAACTCCACCCATGGAAAAGATGGCAATAAATCTGGCATTACTAACTAAGCGTGTTAATTACTTTATTACCGCAAAATGTCATCATCTGCACTTCATTTTTAACAAAAAAAAAGGGTACAGTCGCTTTAAATAGAAACCCCGCCTTACTTGAGTCACTGTTCTCCAATTGAATGGGAGGATGTCTTTAGAGCGGAGCACACTGCTAGGTAACAAGAACGCCGGTCGGCAGGCGCATCATTTCCCAAGACGTTTTAACAAGCACAATGAAAATCAGCTCTCTAATTTCACAAAGAAAAACGGACGGATTGTGTCGCCTTAATCTTCACCCGAACTCTGAAAGCGCCGTCGCAGAGCTTGTAAGATCTGGGAAGAACTGAGGTTCGTTGTCCATTGGCTGATGTTGCCCGCTCTCACAATTCTCCAAGTAAAAATAAATAGAAGTTTTAGACTTCAATGTATATTTACAACACTTCCATTTGTGTCAGATTTTGCATGGCCTCTAATCCTGACTCCAAAATGGTCCAATTAGAATTTTAAATCATGAATGGTTTAAAAACAAAATACTGTAATGCCCACAAGTAATTTGTTGGTGGTTCATAAACATTGGGAAATATAACCAAGAATGTCAATTGTGTTTTAAAAAAAAAACATTTTCCTTGTCTGCTGCTCCAATCAAACAATACTAAGAGTTCTGGCAAATTACTGTTTTTTTCCTTCATTCTCAAGTCTCTCACAACTGCAGTTGGAAGGATTATGACTGGTCATGCCCATGTCCAATGTTCATCAGATCTGAGATATTCCTGGTTAACTTTCCAAAAATGCTGCGAATGATGGCCAATGCAATCAAGAGATGGAAGAGGTAATTAAAAATGCCAGCAAAGCCTAAGGCATGGCAAGATTAAAAAAATGGTTTGTTTTCTATTGGGATGGGGCTGATTTATAACAAAGGACAAAATAGTCAACACCAGTGCCACAACCTTCTGTCCCTGTTTGGGTGGAAGGACATGGGCCATGTCCAAAGTTTAAATCAGTTTTCCAATTTGTTTACATGGATAGGGGGACAAATTGGGACTCCCCAGCACTGAAAGTAGTCTATTGCCCCACAAAATATAAACAGAACCTGCCATCCAAGAAGACTGATAAGCTGAAAGTTGATAGCGTTACCTGGGTATCATGAACCTGTATTTGGCCCAATAGGGTGGTGGGGTGCTTGACCCAGTGTAGACTTGAAGGTTAATACAGTACTTATACTCTGGGTAAGGTGAACAGAAGTTACTTATAGTGTGAAAACCACTCTCATAAGAGTTGTGTGATTTAGTCATCAGGAAGTACCGTGATTCTGACTTTTTCCAAAAGCAAATATTTGAATGATGCAGTTATTTGTTTCAATGGTATGTTTCAGGACTGATTTGTATTGACAACACCACCCACTTCTGGTTTGAAGCAACATTGAAAGTACAGTACTGGCCAAAATTATTAATATTTATATAAAATGTATTTTTGCTTTTAACATCTATTGTTAAACTAGGTGAAATTGAGCAAAGCAGTGATAGCATAATCTTTGGCTCACTCCACCAATACGCCAACTTCTTCACTAACATTCTATTAAAAATATTGATTTTTTTCCACCCACCCAAACATTTGGCAAATAACATTTTTTCCACTCAATTCCCACGTTGGTAACTTGAGTAGCACAACAACTAGACCGTTATAATTGCCACAAAAGGACACAGTGCTGGAATAACTCAGCAGGTCAGGCAGCATCTCTGGAGAACATGGATGAAAGACATTTCAGTTGAGACCCTTCTTCAAAATGGCAATTTGTTTCTTGAATCTCTTAACATTTGGCCAAACCCGCCTTGTGTTTGAAGTTTTGTTTGGCGTAAGAATGGTGTTTCTAACCCAATTGTGAATATTAGAACATGGGATGCTGCACAGCATGAAAGAGTTCTGCCAAGTGTAGGTTGTCACTAAATAGGCAACCAACATAAAAAGATAGGAAATATCATTAAAGTGAGAAACAGGTTGTATTGACTTTTTCAGCCACAACCTACAACACAAGGTTAGGAATTTGGTACTAATATTAGTCCTCTAAAGGTTAAAGAGCAAAGGTGATGTTATAAAAGGTACACATAGTTATCCTGTGGGAAGATTGTCCAATTATTAGTATTTCAAATTGATGTGTTTCTAATTATTCTGTCGATGCCAACCTAATATAATGAACAATAGCAGAACAGACTTACTGTGACAAAATATTTCTTCAACCTACCTTTAGAATAACTGCAAAGAAAATGGAGTTTACAATCCTCCAGTGTCATGAAAACGTTATTCTTTTTAGCATTTGGTTACTTTATTTTACTTGATACAGGGTTTCAGTGTCATAGATACACAGTGCCCTCCATAATGTTTGGGACAAAGACCCGTCATTTGATTATTTGCCACTTTACGCCACAATTTGAGATTCGTAATAGAAAAAAAATGTGGTTAAAGTGCACATTGTCAGATTAAAATAAAGGCAATTTTTATACATTTTGGTTACACCATGTAGAAATTACAGCTGTGTTTATACATTGTCTTCCCTTCACCCACCCCCTCCCCCTCCCCCTCCATGTCAGGGCACCATAATGTTTGGGACACAGCAATGTCATGTAAATGAAAGTGGTCATGTTTAGTATTTTGTTGTGTATCCTTTGCATGCAATGACTACTTGATGTCTGATTCATGGACATCACCTTCTCTGATGATGCCCTGCCAGGCCTGTATTGCAGCCATCTTTAGCTTATGCTTGTTTTGGGGGCTAGTCCCCTTCAGATTTCTCTTCAGCATATAAAAGGTATGCTCAATTGGCTTCAGATCAGTTGATTGATTTGGCCACTCAAGAATTGACCACTTTTTAGTTTTAAATAACTCCTTTGTCTTGCTGTACAATGAACCGCCGGCCAATGAGTTTTGAGTTATTTGTTTGAACTTGAGCAGATAGGATATGTCTGTACACTTAAGAATTCATTGTGTTACTACCATCAGCAGTTGTATCATCAATGAAGATAAGTGAGCCAGTACCTCAGCAGCCATATATCCCCAGGCCATAACACCCCCACCACTGTGTTTCACAGATGAGGTGATATTCTTTGGATCTTGGGCAGTTCCTTCTCTCCTCCATACTTTGCTTTTGCCATCACTCTGATATAATATAAGTTAATCTTTGCCTCATCTGTCCACAAGCCCTTTTTCCAGAACTGTTTGCTCTTTTAAGTACTTCTTGGCAAACTGTAACCTGGCCATCCTATTTTTGCGGCTTGCCAGTGGTTTGCATCTTGCAGTGTAGCCTTCGTATTTCTGCTCATGAAGTCTTCTGTGGACAGTGGTCAATGACAAATCCACAACTGACTCCTGAAGAGTGTTTCTGATCTGTCGGACAGGTGTTTGGGGATTTTTCGTTATTATGGAGAGAATTCTGTCATCAGCTGTGGAGGTTTTCCTTGGCTTTGTGATTAGTAAACTCACCAGTACTATCTTTCGTCTTAATGATGTTCTAAACATTTGATATTGGTAAGCCCAGGGTTTGGCTGATGTCTCTAACAGTTTCATTCTTGTCTCATAACGATTTATTTGACTTCCATTGACACACCTTTTGTCCTCCTGTTGATAAACAGCAATAAAAGTTTCCAAAGGTGATGGAAAGACTGGAGGAAAGACTAGGTGCTGAGAGCTCTCTTATACCTGCATTAAGGAGGCAATTAAACACCCTGAACAATTACAAACACCTGTGAAGCCATGGGTCCCAAACATTATGGTGCCCTGAAATGGGGGGACTGTATAAACACAGCTATAATTTCTACATGGTGAAACAAAAATGTATTAAAATTGCCTTATTTAAAATCTGACAATGTGCATTTTAACCACGTGTGATTACAAATCTCAAATTGTGGAGTACAAAGGCAAATAAATAAATTATGGGTCTTTGCCCCAAACATTATGGAGGGCACTGTAACCTGATACTTAATGTTTATCAGTGCATCTGGGAAACCTAATGCAGAAGATTCAATTGGCAAGGTTTAATTTCCCATTTTTTAAATGACAATGAAAAAAATAAAAAATAAAGACATTCAATACTATTGATGGGGATAATATGTTTCTATAAACAGGGTCATTGGGCTCCATTAAGTCTACTCTGCCATCTATTTCTATTTCTCCTCCTCAAAAGCCGGTGGGGGGGGGGGGGAATGAGCTATTAATAATGCCAGACATACAGTGGTGAGAATATTTGTCCTTGTCTTGAGTATTTGAGGTGCATCGCATGAATACATTTAAGTAGAAAATAGTAAAAGGGAAGCCAATCAGGCAGGAAGGAAAAGATAAAACAAGAAGATATTTTTTCCGCCTGTGTTGAGCATATTTTTGGCAGCAAGTTTGTGTCATTTAATGGTTTAGATTAAATGCATATCAGATCCCCTATACTATTGGCTTAGTACAATGACTAAGTAATTCCAATACGTAGACACCAAATTTGACTGAATTCAGTCTTGCTATTTCAAGGACTGCGTGGGTTAACATATGAATAGTGTTTGATGGCACTGGGTTTGTACTCGCTGGAGTTTAGAAGGATGAGGGGGAACCTAATTGAAACTTATCGAATAGTGAATGGCCGGAATAGAGTGGTTGTGGAGAGGATGTTTCCACTGTTTCCAAAATAGAGGCCATTGCCTCAGAATTAAAGGATATTACTTAGGTATGTTACAAAACTTACCTTCAGCGGCGCTGGAGTTCTGCCACTGGCTGTGTGCGCGACTTTGGTGCCTTTGAGGGGGGGGGCGGGCTTAAAATGCCGTTTTCTCCTGCCTGTCCGAGATGTATTTTCTCTGGCTACTACCTGATGCTGAAAAATCGTTCCGACTGCCATTCTCGGAAGTTTTTTTAAAAACCCACGGGACAATTAAATCGCTGGAATAAAATAAAAAAGCTACTTCTAACGCTGACGATGGGACGGATCTCGTGTAGGGAACAAAACATAAGGTAAGTCGTTTATTTTACATATAGACTTGTTTCTTAGGATTACTTTAATCAAAATTTCATCAGCGAAAATTTGATTAAGGCCTCATACGAAACGGTAGTGTTTTTCCTGCCGATACAGGGTTTAAATCAACCGCAACGTTCCAAACGATTGCGTTCCACAAAATCTCACTCGCAAGATGATTTAAATGGCCATTACTTTACGGGAATTAAACACTAAATTGCTTCCATTTGGCCTGCAAATTAATGACAATGAGATTTAAAAATCATGTTGTGTTGTGAATTCTTGTGTGGATGTTATTTGGACACTTAGGCTTTTTAAAAATGTTAACCTTTTCTTAAGAAATGGATAGATGTTTAGATCTAGTAATTGAGTTTTGTAATTAGCTACAATTAGGTAACTAACTAATTATATGCTTTAATTTCAGGTAATCCAAGTAAGATTGTTTCATATTTGTTTCAGAATGCTTCAATCTATAATAACTGAAAATGTCATTCAGTTCTCTTAATTTTTAAGAAAGTTATGGTCTTTTGACTGTCCTCGATCACAGCTTTTGAGTTAAGTCAATGGAAAAGCAATAGAGAACAAGATGCTAATTTCCGAATATGAAAATAGTCATAACTTTTTTAATACTGAAGATATGAAAGTGAATTAGGTGTCAAATTAAACTTATTTTAATGCTTTATCTGATGGGATAAATTACAGACTTGATTTTTTTAATCGCAAAATGTTGTAACATTGCTACATTACTTTAGGAAGCAGATGAGGAGGACTTTCTTCAGTCAGAGGGTGGTGAATCTGGAAATCATTGCCACAGAAGGCGGTGGAGGCCAAGTCAATAGACATTTTTAAGGCAGAGATTGACAGATTCTATTGGGGGGGGGGGGGGAGAGGCAGGAGAATAGGGTTTGCAAGTGAAAGATAGATCGGCCATGATCGAATGTCAGAGAAGACTGAATGGCATAATTATGCTCTTAGAACTTTTGAACTATTTTATACCAACTGTTTTTGTGGTTTCCAGGAAAGATGTATAATTTCAGTGCCAACCAGTACTGAGGATATTTGGTTTTCTTAGCTATGTGGCTGATGTTCTGATAACGATACATCAGTTGCAGTGAGTATATTTTGCAATGGGTCATATTATTGTTGGGACAATCAAGGGTATTGGTCATGAGATTTTTTGCAATTAAAGTGCATAATTAAAGTTTAGTTAAGAACAACGTGCCATTTAAATGCATGCAACTAAAAGATCTCTTAAGACCATAAGGTTCAAAAGTTCTGCATTCTTTGTATAAAATGTATACATTGATGTCAGGTTTGCATAATGACATAAGACAACCACATGAAAACGCCAAATCCTTAAATATATATATAGTACAATATCTTCACAACAATATTAATCACCATTATCTTAAATATTTATTCTTTGGCTCTGATATTCCTGCATCAAATAGAAAATACTTTAATGTATTCTGTCACTCAAACTCGCCCACTTTTATTGACAAAACCTTCAGTTGCCTGTCCCTCTATCGTAAGTTTTAGTTGTGCCAGTTTCTGTCTGATTACACTCCCATAAAGCCTTACTACAATTTCTACATGAAGGTGCTATATGCTGTAAATGCAAATTCTTCTTTGGAGTACATAGACAACATGTGGCAATTTGCAACATCATGCTATGGTGTAAAACAGGTGATAATGAAACAGTCTGTTCCTATAGATCTCTCCTGATGTTTACACGAGAGCTGCCAATACAACCCAGTTAACACTATTACACAGTCAAAATGGCCCCGCTATTAGCACTACATGTTCAAAAGACAATGTATTTCATATTTCCAGTGATTTTTATTTAATTACAAGCAAGAACAATTTAAAAACAAATTGCAGAGCAATTTTATTTCCATTTTGAATCCAAACAGAATTTTGTTCCGAAGGGTGTACTGAAATGTATTTAGTTGGAGCGATACATCGAGTAGACCAGTGCTTCACCTTTCAGTTACCTGGGTGCTGTCTAGGTGCTGTTGGCACATTCTCCCTCTGATCACAGGAGATACATCTGAGTGTTCTGGGTTCCTCACACCTCTGAAAGGTGGAGAAGTAGGTAAGTTAATTTGCCATTGTAAATTGCCCCGAATGTGTATGTGAGCCGCAGAATTTGGGGTGAGTTGATGGGAATGTGCAAAGAATAAAAAGACTGTGCGTACTGTGGATGCATGCTTGATGAACGGTAAAGACCAACAGGCCCCCATCTATACTAGTCCCACCTACCTGCGCATGGGCATATGCATCTAAACCTCTCCTATCCATGTACCTGTCTAAATATTTCTTAACCATTGTGACAGTTCCTGCCTCAATTAACTCCTCTGGCAGCTCGTCCATATACCTACCACCCTTTGTATGAAAAAGTTGCCCCTCAGTTTCCTATTAAATCTTTTCCTCCCTCACCTTAAACCTAAGACTCAGTGGGCCGAATGGCTTGCTTCCATTTTCTATAACTTCTTCCTGCCGTTCACTTGTGAGAAAAGCCACTGATTCTCAACCAGAAACATCACCTATTCCTTCTCTCCAGAGATGCTGTCTGTCCTGCTGAGTTACTCCAGCATTCCGTGTCTATCTATGGTTCAACCCAGCATCTGCAGTCCCTTCCAACCCACTGGTTAAAGTAACAGTTCAGCCACAGTGATGTCATTGTAATCTGATACATTTCTTGCAGTCGCCACCTGCTCATAAGACCCGAGGGCCCCAGGTCTCGACAGGTGTGTTTACCTGTCCGTCTGTCTGGCATCTGCTGACTGAGAGGTGTCAGAATCAGCCCTTTGGTTTCAAGTCAAAATCGGAACTTCATTAAATCTATTTAGATGTGAACTTCTTATTCCTTCTGGACTTGTGACGTACACGTTGTTCAATATTAGCATTGTTACAATTGAAACCTAAAACCACATGGATCTGGAGCTGTACCTCACAAGTCTGTGCAAGTTAACTGATCTCAGTCTGGCCATGGTGTTAGGCACCCTTCTGTTTAATAAAATAAAGATCACTGTCCTGTGGCTTTTCTAAAGGAAATGTACAGCTGAATTAGGCTCAACTGTAATCGTTTCTCGGGTCACTAGGTTGCCAGAAGGTTGGGTAATGATGGAGATGGAACTTGGATATCCGTACAAGAAAATGCAGACAAGATGAAATTAAAGATGTTTGGTGTTCGTAACCAAAATGAGTTCAAACCAGATATATTTAAATCAAGGAGCTAGAACACCTCTGTTTTCTCATGGTGGTATGAACATGGGCCCACGTGAATGTGAATAACCCCAATAATTTACACGGTTTATGCATGGAAGATCCATTGCAAGCTTTGCTATATTTCAACCTACTGTCATCCTAGAAGGTTTGCTCAATTCCCCTGTAAAGCAGATGCTTTTACCATAAAAACCTCTTGTGCACTCTTCTAGAAATATAGAAACATAGAAATTAGGTGCAGGAGTAGGCCATTCGGCCCTTCGAGCCTGCACCGCCATTCAATATGATCATGGCTGATCATCCAACTCAGTATCCCGTACCTGCCTTCTCTCCATACCCTCTGATCCCCTTAGCCACAAGGGCCACATCCAACTCCCTCTTAAATATAGCCAATGAACTGGCCTCAACTACCCTCTGTGGCAGAGAGTTCCAGAGACCCACCACTCTCTGTGTGAAAAAAGTCCTTCTCATCTCGGTCCTAAAGGATTTCCCCCTTATCCTTAAGCTGTGACCCCTTGTCCAGGACCTCCCCAACATCGGGAACAATGTTCCTGCATCTAGCCTGTCCAACCCCTTAAGAATTTTGTAAGTTTCTATAAGATCCCCTCTCAATCTCCTAAATTCTAGAGAGTATAAACCAAGTCTATGCAGTCTTTGTTCATAAGACAGTCCTGACATCCCAGGAATCAGTCTGGTGAACCTTCTCTGCACTCCCTCTATGGTAATAATGTCCTTCCTCAGATTTGGAGACCAGAACTGTACGCAATACTCCAGGTGTGGTCTCACCAAGACCCTATACAACTGAAGTAGAACCTCCCTGCTCCTATACTCAAATCCTTTTGCTATGAAAGCTAACATACCATTCGCTTTCATCACTTTTATCGCTTTTATCGCACGGGTAAGTCAACAAATAAACAAAATACGAAGCAGTATAAAATACTCAAATGATTGTCGCAACATGTGGTGCACCTGATCAGTCTGACAGTGAATACATAGTCTTGTGGTATCCCTCATGGTACACCCTGTCTGTAAACCTATGGTGTAAGTGATTCTTGCAGCCTTGTTATCTGTCACTTTGAAGAAGGGGCTTCAAGCATCAACATATTCCAACACAGAATGTTAAAAAAAGCCATCGAATAAGGTTTTAAAATTAGTTTGTCACTTACATCCATTCTCATAACTCACATGGCAGTTTTTCAAAGAGCTGACACTTCAGTAATTTCCTAATAATCTGTTCCAGATGTGTCAATAGTTCTTAAATGAACCTTTTACCAAAGCTGGCTCAACTTGCCATCTGTGATCATTTATGGTTGCTTGCATCTGCATTTATGCATCTTAGGTATGTAGCAGTATACAAAAAGCCTCACTTTTTAATACTTGAGGCCAGCATCAAAATCTACTTGTTCATATGTCACCTGCCAAATAGAGTATTCAGATGTGAATGTACCACGATGATATGTGTTGAAAAATGCAGTTACAGCACAACAACATAAGGAATAGGGATGGGTCATAGATCTCGAGCCTGCTTAGCTAATGCAGAGAACGATCCCTTCAATGCCTTTTTCCTGTGTTAGTCTGGATTATTCTTTAGCTGAATAAGAAAGCCTCCTATTCAAAACCCTCTGAAATTATTTCTATTCACAGGTCTTGTATCCAATTCCAAGTGTTCTGTTAGAAATGTATTAATATTGATCATTTATTACTGGAGTTAATTACACATACTAGGGTAAGGATGTTTGCTACATTTATATAAAGCTTGGTGAGACCACAGCCAAAGGGTTCTGTGCAATTTTGCTTCCCATAGTTATACAGCATGGAAACAGGCCCATCAGCCCAACTTGCCAACATGTACCCGCTACACTAGTCCCACCTGCGTGCGTTTGCCCCATATCCCTCTAAACCTGTCCGTGCATGTACCTATCTTGATCGTTTCTGAAACGTTGCGATAGTCCATGCCTCAATTACCTCCTCTAGCAGCTCGTTCCATACACCCACCATCCTTTGTGTGAAAAAGCTACCCCTCAGATTCCTATTAAATCTCTTCCCCTTCACCATAAACCTATGTCTGGTCCTTGATTCCTCTGCTCCGGGCAAGAGACTCTGTGCGTCTACCTTGTCACCCCTCATTCTCTTGTCCCAGCCTACTCAACTTCTCCCTATAGCTCATGCCCTCGAGTCCTGGCAACATCCTCATAAATCTCTGTACCCTTTCTAGCTTGACAACTTATTTCCTATAACATTGTGTCCAGAACTGAACACAATACTCTAAATGCGGCCTCGCCAACATCTTACTCTGACCTATACAGGCCAATATGCCAAAAGTCCAGAAAAAAAGACATTGTGCTGAGCGCAGGCAAGTTCCACCAGATTGGTTCTTGGAACAGCAGGCTTGTCACATGAGAAAGGATTGATTAATCTCGACATTTAATGGATTGACGGTGACTTGATGAAATGTGCAAAATTCAACATAGAGTCATAGAGTGATACAGTGTGGAAACAGGTTATTTGGCCCAACTTACCCCTACCAGCCAACAATATCCCAGCTACACTAGTCCCACTTGCCTGCGCTTGGTCCATATCCCTCAAATCCTGTCCTATCCATGTCCCTGTCTAACTGTTTCTTAAAACAATGGGATAGTTCCGGCCTCAACTATCTCTCTCCTCTTGCACCCATACACCCACTCTTTGTGTGAAAACATTATCCCTCAGATTCCTATTACATCCTTTCCCGTTCACCTTGAACCTATATCCTCTGGTCCTCGATTCCCTACTCTGGGCAATATACTCTATGCATCTAGGCATGAGGGCTCGTGGGGTAGATGCAGAGATGAATTCCTGTGCTGAATACCCTGCAGATAGTGTCAGAGTCAAAAAATGGGTGGCCATTTTGAATTGAAGTAAAGAGAAACCTCTTCACATAAAAGATGGACAATTGTTGAGTTATTAATCCATGAAGGCTGTGAAGGTGCACAACAGAGGTGAACAGATGAATGCATTCAGAACTGAGGTCAACAGATTTTTTGGTTGAATGAGGCAAAGGATATGCAAATAGGGCAGAAGAATCGTTGTGTGCTGGAAGATCACACATGACCTGTCGAGTAGCAGATCAGGATGGAAGGGCCAATTGCCTTTCAGCTCCTATTTATTGTAATTTTTTTTAACGTAATGCTCACAAAATTATGTTTCATAAAGTTTAGTTCAGTTTAGAGATGTGGTATGGAAACAAGCCCTTTGGCCCACCAAATCCATGCTTACCAGCAATCACCCATACAGAAGGTCTATCCTGCACACTTGGGACAATTTATAGAGGCCAATGAACCTACAAACCTGTATACACAGCAAACCAGAAAACCCACTGGAGACAGAGAAAATGTACAAACTCTGTGCAGACAGCACCCGGGTCTCTGGCGCTGTAAGGCATTAACTCTACTGTTTGGGAAGAGATGGTGAGAGAGTGGTTGTGGTGAAGCTGGAGGGAACAGAGCTCTGTGTCTCATAAAATATAGTAGAGTTCGGCAAGATTAAGCAGCGGTAGAGTTGCTGCCTTACAGTGTTTTCAGCGCCAGAGATCACGACTACAGGTGCTATCTGTACAGAGTTTGTACATCCTTCCCGTGACTGCGTGGGTTTTCTCCGAGATCTTCGATTCCCTCCCGCACTCCAAAGACATACAGGTCTGAAGAAGCATCTCGACCCGAAACGTCACCCATTCCTTCTCTGCAGAGATGTTGCCTATCTCGCTGAGTTAATCCAGCTTTGTTTTGGTCTATTTTCAGGTTTGTAGGTTAATTGGCTTAGTATAAATGTAAAAATTGTCCTTCGTTTGTGTAGAATAGTGTTAAAAAGCGGGAATCGCTGGTCGGTGTGGACTCGGTGGGTCGAAGGGCCTGTTTCCGCGTTGTATCTCTAAACTAAACTAAAGGAACAGGCAATTCAGCCCGCAATGTCCACGCTGAGCCTGATGCCACATCAATGTCCAACTCGTCAGCCTGTATGTGATCCATACCTCTCCATTTCCTGAACATCCAAAAGCCTCTTACATGCCACCATCATATCTGCCTACACCACCATCCCTGGCAGCGCATTCCAAACACATACCGACTCTCCATTTAAAACAAACTTAGCCGTACATCTCCATTAAACTGGGCTCACGTGGGCAGCCATGGATTACCCGGAGGAAGGAAGTGTTAAGATAACAATTAATGCTAGATAATTACTGAATAAAGAGAGTTCAAAGGTCTTCAATTGAGTAAATGGAACATCAAGGCCACTGTCCCTGAATCTGTAGGTGTGCGTTTTCAAACTTCTGTATCTTTTGCCTGATGGGAGAGGGGAAAAAAGGAACTGACTGGGATGCAACTGAACCTTAGTTATGCTGTTGGCCTTGCTGAGGTAATGTCCATGGAAGGGATGGAGTCAATGGATGGGAGGTTGGTTTGCGTCATGATAATAGACAATAGGTGCAAGAGTAGGCCATTCGGCCTTTCGATCCAGCACAGCCATTCAATGTGATCATGGCTGATCATCCCCAATCAGTACCCCATTCCTGCCTTCTCCCCATATCCACTGACTCCGCTATTTTTAAGAGCCCTATCTAGCTCTCTCTTGAAAGCATCCAGAAAACCTGCCACCACTGCCCTCTGAGGCAGAGATTTCTGCACTCACCACTCTCTGTCCGAAAAAGTGTTTCCTCGTCTCCGTTACAAATGGCTTACTCCTTATTCTTAACCTGGTTCTGGACTCCCCCAACAGGCAACATGTTTCCTGCCTCTAGCGTGTCCAAGCCCTTAACAATCTTATATGTTTCAATGAGATTCCCTATCATCCTTCTAAACTCCAGAGTGTACAAGCCCAGCTGCTCCATTCTCTCAGCATATGACAGTCCCGCCATTCCGGGTATTAACCTTGTAAACCTACGCTGCACTGCCTCAATGATCTGGGCTACATCCAAAAAGCATGCAAACAAAAGCTTTTCATTGTATATGGGTGAGACATTTATTAACCAATAGTAATATCATAAACAATGTGGGAGCATCTTCAACAGAAGGACACTTGCAGTTCCAGAGAATATCTCAGTACCCATCATCTCAGGGACAATGAAGAATGGGCAATAACACTGGCCTTGTCATTACTCTTATATCCAGGAAAATTAATATATATAAATCTGTTCAATCTTGTACATGTTGACACAAGATCAATAGACCTATAACTTATTTTATTTAAGGCTTGTTTGGCAGAAATGTCTCCAGAGTTTCCTCAGTGTATCTGGCAGACTTCTTCATGGCCGTGTGAATTCCGCCACCAATAAATTCTGATCTCTTACATGGTAAAGTGGGTCGAAGTCAAGAGTGTCTGGTTGCCATATGCACTGGGAACTGAACGATGAAATTCTTATTCGCTGTAGCTTTACAGGCACATTAAAGCAACAGCACAATAAATAAATATACAATAATGAATGACACAATAAATTTTCATTGATGCTGGGTAACCAAATCAAGCCTTAGTACATAGTGCTACTTTATACAAAGACCTTAGTAGCTCATTACTGAGGTAGAATTGTGGTTCGGGTTGCACAGAGTGGTTCAAGAGTCTGATGGTAACTGTGAATTGAATTGAATTGAATGCCTTTATTGTCATTCAGACCTTTCGGTCTGAACGAAATTTCGTGCCTGCAGTCATACATATATAAAAATAACAATACCATACAATAAACACAAAGTTAACATCCACCACAGTTCACCAAACACCTCCTCACTGTGGTGGAAGGCAAAAGTCTTAGAGTCTCTGTCTTCTCCCTCCTTATTCTCCCTCTGCGCTGAGGAGATCCAGGCCGCCGCCACCGCTGTCGCCGGAACACCGCCACAGGGCCCGCCGCTGGAACGTCGCTGGAGCACCGCAGCTCCCGAAAACCAGGCCGCCGCTGGAGCACCGCAGCTCCCGACACCCTGGTCACCGCTGGAGCACCGCAGCTCCCGAAACCCAGGCCGCCGCTGGAGCACCACAGCTCCCGAAACCCAGGCCACCGCTGGAGCACCGCAGCTCCCGAAACCCAGGTCGCCGCTGGAGCACCGCAGCTCCCGAAACCCAGGCCGCCGCTGGAGCACCGCAGCTCCCGAAACCCAGGCTGCCGCTGGAGCACCGCAGCTCCCGAAACCCAGGCCGCCGCTGGAGCACCGCAGCTCAGAGGGAGCCAGGCCGCCGCTGGAGCACCGCAGTTCCCGAAACCCAGGTCGCCGCTGGAGCACCGCAGCTCCGAAAACCAGGTCGCCGCTGAAGCTCTGAAGGCCGTGCCGCTGCCGCTGGAAGCTGGAAGGCCGTCACCAGGGCCTCAGCACAGACGGAGACGGTGTCGGGGGACACAACAGGAAAAGTCGCATCCCCCCGAAGGGAGAGACTAAAACCCCGTTTCTCCCACCCTCCCCCCCCCCCACACACATACACAACCCAACAAACCAAAAATAAACGCCAAAAACAGGGACGAGGACAAAAAGAAGCTGTGAAGAAGCTGAAGAAGTGAAGAAGCTGTTCTTGAACCTGGAGTTAACTATTCTCAGGCTCCTGTAACTTCTCATTAGTTTAGTTTAGTTTAGAGTTACAGTATAGTGTGGGATAAGTCTTGGATGATATGAGCTGCCTTTGAGCCAGCATCTCCTGTAAATCCCTTCAATGTTGGGGAGGTCAGTACCCGTTATAGTTTGATATTTCTCTTCCTTCCTATGCCACCAGAACCTTATTTTTCCAATATTTCAGAACAGATGAAGGATTGAACCCAGTCCCTTTCTAGTCCATGGGCTCAGACCTGTCAATCAATAAATCAATTCCTGCCTCATTAAGTTTAGTCTAGTTTAGAGATGCTGCGCAGAAATAGGCTCCTCGGCCCACCGAGTCCACGCTGACCAGTGATCCCCACACACTAGGGACAATTTTTACATTTATACCAAGCCAATTAACCTACAAACCTGTATGTCTTTGGAGTGAGGGGGGAAACCAAAGTTCTCGAAGAAAACTCACGCAGGTCACGTGGAGAGCCTACAAACTCCGTACAGACAACCACCGTAGCCAGGATCGAACCGGGTCTCTGGTGCTGTAAGCACTGTAAGGCAGTAACTCTACCACTGTGCCTCAAGTTCAGTTCAGTTTTATTTGTCATATGTAGGTTAACACAGGGTCAACGGTACAATGAAATGTTTTTGACAAGACAACGGGTCACCTCAGCAATTATATTACAAGGATAAAATTAAGGTTAAAAAAAAGATAAAAGTTACGTTGGTCAGGAAAAGACAATAATAAATAAAATAATCAATATATATGTGTTTATGAGTTCAGAAGCCTGATGGCATGATGATCAAAACGGTTCTAAAGTCTGGTGGTGCGTGCAGCCATGCTCCTATATCGTCTGCCTGATGGTAACAAGGAGAACAGTATGCGTGCTGGGTGGCTGTGGTACTTGATGATACCGTGTGCCTTCCACAGGCACCACGGGTAGAATATGTCCTGAATGGCCGGGATACAGGTGCCAGTGATGTGCTGTGCCGCCTTCACCACTCTCTGTAGTGATTTGCAGCTGTGGGCAGAACAGTTCCCGTACCAGACTATGATGCAGCCCGTCAGCAGGCTCTCTATGGTGCAACTGCAGAAGCTGGCGTTCATGCCAAACTTCCTCAGTCTTTTCAGGATAAAGAGCCGCTGGAGGGCTTTCTTGGTTATTGTGTCCGTGTGCAGTGTCCAAGGGAGATCCTCAGTGATGTGCACACTGAGGAACTTGAAGCTGCTGGCCGTTTCAACCTCAGCATCACTGATGTGGATGGGAAGGTGTCCACTCCCCTGCGGTCTCCTGTAGTCCACGATCATCTCTTTAGTTTTGCTGACATTAAGAGAGAGGTTATTTTGCTGGCACCAGCTGTATAGTGCCCTTACCTCCTCTCTATAGGCCGTCTCATTGTCGTCTGTGATGAGGCCCGGGATGGTCGTGTCACCAGCAAACTTTAGGATGATGTTTGAGCTGTGCTTAGCAATAGAGTCGTGCATGAACAGGGAGTACCTGTGTGCCTGTGTTAAGGATCAGTGAGGAAGACGTGTGGCTGCCATTTCTCACCACCTGGGGCCTGCCCGTCAGGAAGTCGAATATCCAGCCGCAGATGGAGGTCTCTAGTCCAAGATCTAGGAGCTTGGGGACGGGTTTTAAGGGAATGATGGAATGAGGGAATGCCGAGCTGTAGTCAATGAAGAGCATTCTCACATATGTATTCCCTTTGTCCAGGTGGGTGAGCGCAGTGTGAGTTGCCATGGTGATGGCATCATCTGTGGCCCTGTTTGGTCTATATGCAAACTGAAGAGGGTCCAAGGTGTCAGGGAGAGAGGAGCAGATGGGAGTTTTGACTAGTCGCTCAAAGCACTTCATGATGACTGATGTCAGTGCAACAGGACGGTAGTCATTTAACCAGGAGATTAATGGTTTCTTTGGAACAGGAACAATGTTGGATGCTTTGAAGGGGATGGGAACCACAGGCTGACTCAGGGAGATGTTGAAGATGTTGGTGAACACCTCTGCCAGTTGATCAGCGCATGCCCTGAGAGCCCGCCATGGAATACCATCCGGCCCTGGAGCTTTGCGGTCATTGACCTTTTTGAAGAACCACCTCACGTCTGCCATTTGTAGGGTCAGTGAAGTAGTTCCCCTGCACACCTGTGGTCCCATGGTGGGCACTGTGTTACCTGCATCGAACCAGGCATAGAAGGTGTTAAGCTTGTCCGGGAGCGAACCAGTAGGCTGGACAGTGCTCCTGTTTATCCCATTGTAATCCGTGATGCAACGTAATCCACTCCACATGCATCTAGGGTCAGAGCTGTAGTAGTTAGATTCCACTTTGTCCCTGTAGGCTCTCTTGGCTTTCCTGACGGACTTCCAGAGGTCATGTCTAGCTTCTCTAGCTGCTTTGTAGAGTAATTTAGTTGAAGAGTAATTTAGATACATTACTTGTTTCAATTGTCACATGTGTGCATTCGATTTACCCATTGAACATAGGGAGTAACATTAAAAATATTAATAAGGAACAATGATTTAATTGGCTTTTTGACTACTTTGGAAGAGATCAAGTTACTCAGCATCATGATCAGACAGGTAATCCTAGCTCACGTATAATTCCTTGGCTTTCTTTGCTTCTCATGTGGGTTTCCTCCCACATTCCAAAAACCCATGGGTTTGTAGGCTAATTGGCCAGTGTACATTGCCCCCAGTGTTTGGGAACCAGTTTTTGAGGTGGGGGGGGGGGGGGCGGGTTGGGAGGAGATGATGGTAATGTGGGATTGCGGGTGATTAGTATAAATGGGTGGGAAGGAACCGCAGACGCTGGTTTAAACTGAAGATAGGCACAAAATGCTGGAGTAACTCAGCAGGTCAGGCAGCATCTCTGGAGAAAAAGAATATGTGTCAGATCCTTTAAGACTATAAATTCTTCAGACTATAAATGGGTGATCGGCAGTCGTCATTAACTTGGTAGGTTGAAGGACTTGTTTCTGTACTGCATCTTTCTACCACTCCATGACAATTTCCATTACCCTACTGATGGCATCAACAGTAGTCCCCAACCATTTTCATGAATGGGCCTCATCTGAATAATGTAATTGAGCTGTTGATACTCTGGAAGTCAACAATTAAATTCCTTAGTGTTAAAGAAGGAACTGCAGATGCTGGAGAATCGAGGGTACATATAAGGCTGGAGAAACTCAGCGGGTGCAGCAGCATCTAAGGAGATAGGCGATGTTCCGGGTCGAGACCTTTCTTCAGACTCATTACGTGTTAAATTAAATTCCTTACGTGTGAAAATAGGGAAACAAAGGAAATAGCCTTTTGTAGTCTAACTGACATTATTAAAGCAAGTAGAGATTTTCTTTTTGACGATCTCCAGAGGGGCTATCGGGGTTCAATTTTAAGAGCTGACTATTAGGATGGTTAATGGAGGTTTTGTAGAGTGCGTAGAAAGCCCCAATTTATGTGTTTAACCCACCGAATCCGCACTGCCCAGCGATCCCCACACATTAACACTAACCTACACTAGGGACAATTTTTACATTTATACCAAGCCAATTAACCTACAAACCTGTACGTCTTTGGAGTGTGGGTGGAAGCCGAAGTTGTCAATAATCAATGTCGCATACCAAAATGTGCTTAAGAATTCTTGCTGAAGAAAAATTTAATGGAAAGAGAAACTAACAAATATTAGGATAGATTTAATAAACACATGGGTTACACAAAAAGCTGGAGAAACTCAGCGGGTGCAGCAGCATCTAAGGAGCGAAGGAGATAGGTGACGTTTCAGGTCGAGACCCTTCTTCAGACTGGTCAGGGATCAGGGAAACGAGAGATATAGACAGTAAACACATATAGACAATAAACACATGCCCACTGCATGGTTCACATAAAGGCTAGGTTTGAAGAGGGCTTTTATAATGTTGTCTACCTAATTGCTTATTATCTAATATGAAGCACCCTCATTAAAATTAAATGAAAGAAAACTCACGTACAAATTTCCTATTGTCACGCAATTGGCAACAATTCCCAACACTTTGTTTGAAATACCGTCAGTTGGTGTGAAACCATTTGTACATGGAACACTCATCAAAATAGTCTTGAGTTGTGGCTTGCTGTCACTTGTGTCTGCATCTTCTTGATAACTCACATGCCAAAATGTACTTAAGAGTTTTGCTGAAGAAAAATTAAATGAAAAGAGAAACCAACAAATATTGGGGTGGATTTAATTAACACAATACCAGCAGGTGGTATCAATTGTTTTGCTATACCTAACTTAATCTTGTACATGGATTACGAGGATTGCTCCTGAGTGATTTTTATTCTCCCCTAAAAACTGTGTAATGTCATGATTTGTTTTATATGATACTGTATTATCTGTTTTATTAAAGTCCCTTTTACTCTTTCCCCATAAGGTACCATGAGGATACATGTTTACTTTAATCTAAATGCTAATGATTATGTTGCTGATGAAAGAAAAATAGCTTTCAGCTATCTTTACACTTCAAAGTAATTGATTAGTGCCTTTGGTAGGACCTTAGGGGAGGTTATAAAAGGCAATAACCGAGAAGAAGTAAATAGATATCTGGATCCACCAGTCCTCCATTCTATGCTCACGTTTGTAAAATAGAAAATATGCCTCTAATTCTATTGCTGCTTCAGCTAACTTGAAAGTACACGATTTAGTCTATGAAATAGACATTTTAATTTGGGTCACAAGTGGGCAAAGCTATAGGGTCATATATATCTATAGAGTCATAGAGTCATGCAGCATGGAAACAGGCCCACTGACCCAACTTGCCCACACCAACCAACATATTCCACCTCACGAGTCCAACTAAGGCCCATATCCCTCTCATGCTGTCCTATCTATGTAACTGTCTAAATGTTTCTTAAACGCTGCAATAGTCCCTGCTTCAACTACCTCCTCTGGCAGCTTGTTCCATATACCCACCACCCTTTGTGTAAAAAAGTTACACCTCAGGTTCCTATTAAAGCTTTCTCCCCTAACCTTAACCCTATCTCCTTTGGTTCTCGATTCTGGGAGACTCCATGCGTTTACCAGATCTATTCCTCTTACGATTTTGTACACAAAACACAGCCCTCTAAATACAGCCCACAAAGTCCAGCGAGCCTGGTTTCAAAGTGCTTTTACATTTCTTAGTCATTGGTTGTCCTATTTAAATTTAATTGGTCTGGTGGTTTTGACAGGGATAATTTTTGTTGATGAATAAATCATAAATTGGAACATCAGTGCTTGTCAGTATCTGCAACTTAATGTACAAATTAATGGCAACATATTTTTACTTTATTGCTGCCTTTACATTGCGCTTTGATCACCAGCTCGCATGGCATGGGTCACACACACTATCAGCCAAATCAGTAAAATCTGTTGGATTAGTTTAGACCCGCCACATGGGAGGCATATGGGTGGTTGGGCTAAATAGTGCATTTTCAAGCAAATCCGGCTATTCAAAGATACTTTTCATTATGCTAAAAATGCTACATGAATATAGGGTATTGCACACAGTACTGGATACTCAATCATACTCAACCCTGAAATGACTGATATAGACTTTAAATTATGTGGTTTATGAAGAACATTTTAAAGGGCATAGAAACAGTGCCTAGAAACATCAAACTCTCTAATGTCAACAGAAATCTGCATGCCAAATGGTGACTAATCAAGTACAAAGGTAAAAATATTTTCATGGAATTTAAGTAATTCCTATTAAAATGAAAACTGATATTGAACACCATTAAAATAAATAAACATTGCCTTTACATTAGTTTGATTGCTAATGTGAAAGCAGATAGTGATCAGGTGTGGGAGTAATCGGGAAAGCTTTTTCTCAACTATTTTGGGAGTCGGGTGATCATCAAGAGCAGTGCAGGGTAGCCAGACTGGAAAAAAAACTCTGGCATTATGACATATTATAAGAATGCTTTTCAGTCACTTACTTTTGAGATGAATAGTGTGAACGGGTGATTGATGGACTCGGTGGGCTGAAGGGCCTGTTTCCATGCTGCCTTACTAAAATTAAACTACACAGAACATTGATAGAGGAATATCTATTGGTTGGGACACCAGGGATATATCCCATGCTCTGCTTAGAAGGTGAACAGTGAGCACATTTGGAAGAAGAAGATAGGATAACTGTTTATAAATCTTCCAAAGCCTAAACTTTAGAACAACAAAAGATTTATGGAGTTAAAATGTTTTGAAGTAAGTAGTTAGAACTAAAAGAAAATGCACTTTGAAAGGTAAAACTATCAAGGCTCTTCTGAAGAAGGTTCTTGACCCGAAACGTCGCCAATTCCTTCTCTCCATAGATGCTGCCTCACCCGCTGAGTTTCTCCAGCTTTTTTGTCTACCTTCGATTTTACCAGTATCTGCAGTTCTTTCTTAAACAAGGCTCTTCTGGGTTTCTCTCTTTAAACCTTTGAATTTACATCACTCTCCTGCTGGAGATAGTTTTTAAATCCTATCTCCACTACATTTTTTGATCACTTCCCAGTACCTCTTCAGGCAGCTTGATGTCAAACCCTGATTATATGCTGGTGCAGTGCCTTTCGATATTTTATAATTGCCAACATGAAATATAAAAACAATCTGTAAATTTAGTTTATTAGGTATTCATAAGGTCACAAGTGATAGGAGCAGAATTAGGCCATTCAGCCCAACAAGTCTACTCCACCATTCAATCATGGCCGATCTTTTCTCTCCTTCCTAACCCCATTCTCCTGCCCTCTCCCCATAACCTCTGAAACCCATACTAATCAAGAATCTATCCATCTCTGCCTTAAATATATCTACTGACTTGGCCTCCACAGCCGTCTGTAGCAAAGAATTCCACAGACGAATGAATGAATGTCTATTGGCCAAGTATGTACACATACAAGGAATTTGTCTTGGTGCTCTGCTTGCAAGTAACAACACAACATACAGTAAACCATTAACAATAAAACATTAATAATAAAAATTATCGATTAAACATGTGAATTAAATAAAACACCAGAGCAAAGGGAGGCTACAGACTTTTGGTTATTGAGCAGAGCTACTGCTCATGGAAAAAAGCAGTTTTTATGATCAGCCAACAACCTTCTCAGCTGATCGAAAAATCTGCTGCAGCCTCCGGATATCGTGCGTGGTGGCTGATCCAAACCAGACCATGATGGAGAAGGTGAGGACAGACTCTATGATGGCAGTATAGAATTGGACCATCATTGCCTGTGACAGATTGTGTTTCCTCAGCTGCCGCTGGAAGTACATCCTCTGTTGGGCCTTTTTGACTGTGGAGTCCTTGGAGATGATGGTTCCAAGGAACTTATGTGACTGTGGTGTTGTTGATGGTTAGTGGGGGGAAGGGAGGGGGAGCTCCCTCTGAAAACCCAGCGTTTTCACCACCCTCTGACTAAACAAATTCTCCTCATCTCCTTCCTAAAAGAATGTGCTTTAATTCTGAGGCCATGACATGAGGTATTATTGATCAGCAGCAGTAATATACGGATTGACAATATAAATCAAGCAACAATTTGGTTTTAAATTGTCGATCATACTGAAACCAAAAGAACTCAAGTGGTTGATACATGAATTCCAAAAGATAAGTTGAACAGAGCCCTGTAGAACTGTCCTATGGGGAAATTTTCAATTTGAAACAGTACCTCTGTTACAGATACCCTGTTTCTGTACCCTTCTCACAGATACGGCCTGACCTGTTAATTATTTCTAGCATTTCTCTTTTTATTTTTGATTGTCCCAAGTCAAATTTACAGCCCAGAAAGTGGCCATTTGTTCTTTTAAGCACCTTGACTTCTCCGTTTCCTGTTTGATCTGTTTACATATGCACATTCCATTGATGCAGAAAAGAAATGTTAATGCAAACAATAGCCCCTGTTGTGCTCTTAAAACGAGGTGTGAATAGAGCTGCAATCATTTTGGCAAGATAATGTCACAGCCTTTTGTGCACTTTGAATCAGTTTTTTTGTCTCTTCTTTCTAATCACAACATAAAACAATTTAACTGCTCTGCTATTTGTGTAACCCTTGAGATGCTGCTGTATGGAAAGCCACATTGAATATGTTGATCTGGAGTATAATTTCTACCCTCCAAAAAGCTTCACTGGAATGCTAATGTTGATGCCTCTTGATCTTGAAACTCTCACATTGGGAGCCAATCGGCCAGACCAGTCAACAAAACCCTCCATGTGAAAACTGATTTACAACGTTGCAATTCCCAGCAGCTTTGATCTTGACGACTGCATTATAAAAATAATGAGGTCACACTGCTCCATCCCTTGGTGTGGAGGACTTCCTCAGGAGGATACATCCAACCACATGAAAGGCCACCAAGAGGAAAGTGGTCGGTGGTGGTACAACTGTGTATATCAATTGTGTATAGGATGTTGAATGCAGATGCTGGTTCACATCGAAGATAGACACCAAATGCTGGAGTAACTCAACGGAACAGACTGCATATCTTGAAAACGTGAATAGGTGATGTTTTGGGTTTTGGGTCGAGACCCTTCTTCAGACTGAGGGTCAGGGGAGAGGGAAGAGCGAGTTTCTAGAGATGCTGCCTGACACGCTGAGTTGCTCCAACATTTTGTGTATATATATATGGATTTTCTCTGGAGGAATTCAACAGGTCATGTAGCACCTGTGGAGGCAAAGGGATGGTGAAGTCTCAGTCCTCCTAGAAATCTCTTTCCATGATGGAGTTTATCGTAACATGCCGTTTTCCTGGAGTCAGGCTTGTGACCCATCCACTGCAGCTGACAGAGAACTGCAATTTCAGCAAAGCACTTCAATAGCTTTAAAATATAGGTGAACCAATGCAACCACTGTAGTTCATGTGTCGTCGTCGTCCCCCCCCCCCCTCGGGATAAAAGTGGTGACATTCTATCCTGGAAACGCGATTGATGTACCTTGCAAAGAACAGCGTTTTCAAAGTCTCCTTGGTGCAAATGTGTTACATCCTAAACAACACCTCTGGCCCGGAAGGAACTACTCAAAATAGAGGAGGGGCATCTGGGAAAGCATTCAGTACTTCAAGTCCCTGCCACACGAACAGACAGCATCCAAGCACAAACAGGAAAAGGATCCTATTTTCCCGAACAGCCCAATCACTTGTGCCCTGTGCCCCAAACATGCTACTTTTATGATTCCACACCAGGCTTTTTGGCCACCTCAGGACCCACTGAACTTTAGTGAAGCAGGTTTTCCTTAACCTTGAGGTATGAGCGAAGGCAATGATGGATCTACCTAATGTGTTTGACAAGGCATTGAAGTAGTAGACGTCAATAAAATTAAAGTCCACAGAACTAAAGGGCCATTGTCAGCGAGGACATAAGTCTAGCTGGAGGGCAGCAATCAGAGAATAGGCATGGATGGTTGATTTTCTGTCTGCAAATAAGTAAACAGCAGGGATCCATATTGGGACTGGTGCTATTTTTGGTAAACAGCATTGAACTGGACTTGGGTAAACATTGAGGAGTTCAGAGGATTATAGACAGATTGGATACAAATGAAATGATTGGATACAAATAAAACGATACCATTTTAGAGTGGTTAAGAAGGAACTCAGGTGCTGGAAAATCGAAGGTCGACACAAATGCTGGAGAAACTCAGGGGGTGAGACAGCATCGATGGAGTGAAGGAAATAGTCAAAGAATGAAGAACGGTCTCGACCCGAAACATCGCCTATCTCCTTAGATGCTGCTGCACCCGCTGAGTTTCTCCAGCCTTTTGTGTACCCTCGATTCTCCAGCATCTGCAGTTCCTTCTTTAACAGGTTCCTGTTTGAATTTAGTAAGTAAGAAAAAGTGTGCTTCCAGTGGCAGCAGGTTTGATGAACAGAGGCCTCAGATTTAAGATACTCGCTCAATTCTCTATTCTAAAGGGCAGTGGAAGCAAATACATGTTGTTTCTGGAAAAGAGAATTAGAAAAATACTTTAAAAATCTTACAGCGTTTTTAGGGAAGGGGCTGGAATAATTAGATAATTCCTCGACAGATCCAAATGGATATTTTCCTGGTAAATTATACTATGACATTGACATATATAGCGTATTTAAAAACCAATGGACTCTCAAAGCATTTGTAGATGGTAAGTACTTCAGTAATGCGATTGCTCGTGCAAATGCAGGAAATACATTGGTCAGTATGCCTATAGCAAGCTCCTTCAAAGAGCAATGACACAGAAAATAAATAGATAACCTTTATCTTAGTCAAATGTTTGTTGTGGAGATTTCCCATGCTCTTCTTTAAACATGCCCCAGATTATTTATGGCAACTTCAGAGGACAAGCAAATATGTTTTATGATGGCTAATGGAGTCCTGAGTTTGCTAACTTATGGGCCTGTCCCACTTAGGCGATTTTTCAAGCGACTGCCGGCGACTGTCATGTCGCCAGCAGTTGCCTGAAAAAACGGCGACTGGAATGGCGACTGTCCGAGTGGCACACACGCACACACATCGCTTCCTTCACCAGCCCGTTATGCAAGTGGGGGACAGGGCAAGCGTGAGGGAGCGCTGAGAGTGAAATTCACACGGTGCAAAGCAAAGGTGATACAGACACACACCACGATGAACAGGAAGGTAGGGAAGGGTCACATGAGTCCTTTAATAGAGGGGAGGGGAGGGGGGAGAAGGGGGGGGGGGAGAAGGAATGGAGACAACTTTTAAGAAGCCAGAGATACACGGCTATTAAGCTCAGCGGACATTAACATTACCGGTCAGTTGTCCTTGGTTCTGAACTTACGACATCCTGGCAACCCACGAGGACCTCCAGGCGAACCAGCTATGGCAAGAGAATTCTCGCTACCCTCCATGGTGGCCTAATTCTGGTCGCCGCTAATTTTTCAACATGTTGAAAAATTTGCGGCGACCATAATGAGGCTGCAACTAGTTCCCAGGATGCGGGAACTCCTCACGACCATGAAGGCGACTACCTGGCAACCCCGCAAACATATGGCAACCTGCAGTTGCCAAAAAAAGTCGCCTAAGTGGGACAGGCCCATTAGTTATCTTAGAGCATAGAACAGTGCAGACACAAAATGCTAGAGTAACTCAGCAGGTCAGGCAACATCTCTTGAGGGAAGGTGTAGGTGACATTTTGGGTGGAGAACCTTCAAGATTCTCCACACGAAACGTCACCTATTCCTTTTCTCTGGAGATGCTGCCTGATTGACTGAGTTACACCAGCATTTTGCGTCTATCTTCAGTGTAAACCAGCATCTGCAGTTCCTTCCTACACATAAAACAGTACTGCACAGGAACATGCCCTTCAGCCTGCAGGAGCTGTGCCGATCAGGATGCCAGGTTAAACAAATCTCCTCTACCCACACGCAGTCCATATCCCTCCACTCCATACATATTAATGTGCCTGTTTAAAACCTCTTAAATGCCGTTATCGTATCTGCTTCTACCGTTACCCCATGCAGTGTGGTCCAGGCAACCACCATCCTCCTTGTAAAATTCTTGCCGTGCACATTTACTTAAAATTTTCCCTCTCTCACCTTAAAGGTATGCCATTTAGTCTGTGATATTTCCAACCTGCAAGAAAGATTTTGACCATCTTCCCGAGTTATGTCTCCCATAATTTTAGAAACATTAACATCCTCTCCTTATAGCTAATACCCTTTAATTCAGGCAATTTCCAGAGCTGTGGGATATAAAGCTTTCATTCTGTTCTACCTGTGCTCAGACGGAGTGTGGCATGGTGGTGCAGCGATAGAGTTGCTGCTTTACAGCACCAGAGACCCAGGTTCGATCCTGAACTATTGCGGGTGCTGTCTGTACGGAGTTTGCGTGTTCTCCCAGTGACCACATACGTTTTCTTCGGGTACTCTGGTTTCCTCCCACATTCCAAAGGCATGCAGATTTCTAGGTTAAGGGCATGTCCCACTTTCCCAAGTTATTCACGAATTCTCCTGAGATTTCAAACTCGCAGAATGTTTGTAACGAGTCCTTGGGAGGCCGTAGGATTCCATGGACATATCATAGCAGCTCGTTATGCCAGCCATAGGTACTCGGGGCTATTTTTTTTACTCGTGGACATTTTTCATTAGGCTGGAAAAAACGTCCCAACTTACCGGATGCCCCGAGTACCTACGGCTGGCATAACGAGCCGCTACGATATATTTCCGGACACCTATGGCCTCCTACAGACTCGTTACAAACATTCTGCAAATTTGAAAACTCGGGACAATTCGTGAATAACTCAGGAGAATTTGAGAATAACACTGGAAAATGGGGCAGGCCCTTTAATTGGCCTCTGTAAAAATGTGAGTTGTGCAAGGGTGATCGTTGGTCGAAATGAAAGTGGGCCAAAGGCCTGTTTCCACATTGTATCTGTAAATTAAACTAAACCAAACACATGATTCATTCACTCAATCAAGTCTCCATGGATTTTACCTGCATGTCAGGAATGGCCCAAAATTCAAAGATAAATTCTGAGATCGTGACCATTAAGCAGATGTAAAGGTTTTCTCACTTGCTGGGAATCCTGGCACTTGGGAACCTAATCCTTAAAATAAGAGTCGGGCTCCTCAGGCTAGTTAGGAAGTTAGAAAGAACGTTTACATGCCAGTTTAACACTCCTGTCAGCACAAGGCCAATTGGCAAACCTTTGTAAAGTTAGGACATGGGCAGCAAAGCACTGGAATGATTCAAGTTTTCAAAGGACGATAAATGGCCCACTACCACAGCATTTTTCAAAATTTATGTTTTTTCGTAATATAATGCAAAGTGAAGAGCTGGGCATAATGCCTCATTGTTGGGTTTTTATTTACATTGCTTACTGTAATACAAATTCTGTGTAACATTGCATAGAGCATAGCAGTCAGTTCCTGAATATATACTCTAAACATAATCAGTGATAACATATACATGATAAATAAACAACTTGCGATTCATCGGTTGGCAGTTTAAATCATATTGCATTTCCCATTGGGAAAAGGGTTCTACAAGTCTATTCTGATGGAAAATATGCACAATATATATATAATAATTAATATAAAAATTATGAAAGCTAATTTGGAATTATTTTACGTGGGACTACTTACTGTATTAATTTTAATCATGTTGAAATCTTTTTTGTACATTGTAGACTTCACGTACTTCAATTTTTTAGTGATTGCTAAATAAATTCGTTAGTTTTATCCAAGATCGAACAACTTTGCAAGTAAATAAATGGCACCCAGGGTATGTAATTTTCTCCCAAAGATCATAAACCTAAAATCCTACAAGAAAACATTTTCTGCTTAAACAACACCATCTGTTTCTCTTTGCCAACATTACTTGATATTCTTTTTTTTAATCTCTGAAGTAATTCTGGAAGCGATTACAAATATGAAGTCTTGCACATTTCCCAGATCAACACAAATCTATTAAAATGGGAAAGGATTTTCAATGATAGGTAGAGACAGATAAGAGGAACAAGGTAATGCAAGGTTGTTGCTAGTTGCATTATGTTTTCAATTTAAATTAATCCACAATCCTTGCACTCCATTCTCTCTCCTTCTGGTTCATTCTCTCAGCTGGTTCCACCTGCCTATCACCTGCATACTACACCTTAGGGCTCTCTCCTAAACCTTCATCCAACTGGTTCCACTGCCCATCTTCTCTCCGTGTTCTGATTTCACTTATCACCCTCCAGCCTCTTACTCTACCTGCATCCTATCCTCCTCCTACTTGGCTCCATCTGCTCATCACAGTGGAGTGCCGAAAGGCTCAGTGCTGGGGCCACAACTATTTACACTATATTAATGACTTAGATGATGGAATTAAAAGAAACACTAGCAAATTTGCAGGTGACACAAAGCTGGGTGGCAGTGTGAATTGCGAAGAAGATGCTAGGAGGTTGCAGGGTGTCTTGGACAGGTTCAGTGAGTGGGCAGATGCATGGCAGATGCAGTATAATGTAGTTAAATGTGAGGTTATCCACTGTGGCAGCAAGAACAAGGTGGCAGATTATTATCTCAATGGTGTCAAATTAGGAAAAAGGGAAGTAGTGAGGCAGTGCAGCGTAGGTTCACAAGGTTAATCCCCGGGATGGTGGGACTGTCATATGAGGAATGATTGGAAAGACGGTTTGTATTCACTGGAATTTAGAAGGATGATAGGGAAACTTAGAATAGAATAGAATAGTTTCTTTATTGTCATTGTAACATGAACCATGTACAACAAAATTTAAAAAATGTCAACCAGTCAGTGCAACATTCAAACCATAAAAGCTAACAATACATACAAGGTAAAATATTAAAAAAGATAAACAACTAAAATAAATATGAGATATGAAAATAGCACGCATAACCACCCAACCCTACATCCTTCTGTCGATTTCACAGTGTACCAACCACAGTCCCTTAGTCCCCGCGTTCCTTGGCGGCTACATTTAGTGCCTTTATAGCAGTGGGGTAAAAATTGTTTTTAAGTCTGTTTGTCCTTGTCCTTGTAGATCTGTACCGTCTGCCTGACGGCAACAGTTCAAAGAGGGAGTGTCCGGGGTGGGAAATGTCCTTTATAATATTCTGGGATTTTTTGATGCAGCGGGAACTGTGTAAGTCTTCCAAGGTAAGGAGAGGGCAGCCGACAATCCTCTGGGCGTTGTCAATGGCCCTCTGGAGCACTTTCCTCTGAGCTGCTGTGCAGCTGGTGTACCACACGCATACACAGTATGTTAGGGTGCTCTCAATGGAGCACCGATAAAAGGACAGCAGCAGTCTCTGTGTGATGTTATTCTTCCTGAGCACCCTCAGGAAGTGCAGTCTCTGCTCTTCTGTGTGGAAACATAAAAACATATAGAATCTTATAGAAACATATAAAATTATAAAAGGACTGGACAAGCTAGATGCAGGAAAAATGTTCCCAATGATGGGGGAGTATAGAACCAGGTGCCACAGTCCAAGAATAAACGGGAGGCCATTTAAAACTGAGATGCAAAAAAACTTTTTCACCCAGAGAGTTGTGAATTTGTGGAGTAGTATTGGCCAATTCACTGGATGAATTTAAAAGAGAGTTAGATAGAGCTCTAGGGGCTAGCGGAATCAAGGGATATGGGGAGAAGACAGGCATGGGTTACTGATTGTGGATGATCAGCCATGATCACAATGAATGGCAGTGCCAGCTCGAATGGCCTCCTCCTGCTATTTTCTATGTTATTTTGGTACACGTGACAATAAACCAAGCTAAGCTAAACTAGGAAAAGAAAGCTGGGAGGAGTAGAACAAGCCTGGGATGGGATAGGTGGATGTAGGTGAGAGGGATTTTTGATAGGCAAATGGTTGCACAAAGGCCAGAGATGGACAGTCAAAAGGTGCAAGTTTACTTTAGTTTAATTTCATGTGTACCGAGATACAGTGAAAAGCTTTTTGTTCTGTGCTACCCAGTCAGTGGAAAAACTATACATGATTACAATCAAGCCGTCCACTGTGTGGAGATACAGGATAAAGGGAATGACGTTTAGTGCGAGACAAATTCTGACGGGATAGATGCCATCACCCTGTTGGCCTTCCGCTGAAAGCGAGCATTGAATCCATTAAGTGCATCAGGTAGGGCCGCACTATCACCAGCGATGTTACCTGACTTCTCTTTACACCCAGATATAGTATTCAGACATTGCCGCAGTCTACGGGTGCCCGAAAGATTATACCGGGACTTACGTTTGTCACGGTATTGTCTCCTGGCACTCTTGATGGTTTTGTGAAGATCATAGCAAACTTTCTTGTGCTGCCTGGAATCATTTGCTTTGAATGTGGTGGACCAGGCCCTCATCTGTGAATGTACCTCACAGTTCACCCATGGTTTCTGGTTGGGGAACACTCGGATTGACTCTGGCACACACTCTCCTCTTTGCACTTGCTGGTGAAGTCAGTCACGGCAGTGGTGTACTCATTCAGGGTTACACAAAAAGCTGGAGAAACTCAGCGGGTGCAGCAGCATCTAAGGGGCGAAGGAGATAGGCGACGTTTCGGGTCGAGACCGTTCGTCTGAAGAAGGGTCTCGACCCAAAACGTCGCCTATCTCCTTCGCTCCTTAGATGCTGCTGCACCCGCTGAGTTTCTCCAGCTTTTTGTGTAACCCTCGATTCTCCAGCATCTGCAGTTCCTTCTTTAAAACGTGTACTCATTCAGGTTCGCTGCAGATTCCCTGAATATGGACCAGTCCACTGACTCAAAGCAGTCACGTAGGATGTCATCCGTGTCTGCCTACCAGCATTGAACAACTCTCTGTACCAGATCCTCCAGCTTCAGTTTTTGTTTGTAGGCAAGGAGTAGAAGCTCCACCGGATGATCAGATTTCCCAAAATGTGTCCGAGGAATGGAGCAGTAGGCGTTTTCTATGGATGTGTAGCAGTGGTCGAGGGTGTTTTGGCCCCTGGTGAGACATGAAATAATGTAATAGTACTTTGGTAGTACACCCATGAGGTTGGCTTGATTGAAGTCTCCGGGTATAATGACTAGATGCATTTTGTTGGCTAAATGCATTTCGTTGTCTCTGTACTGTACACTGACAATGACAATTAAAATTGAATCTGAATCTGAATCTGATGACCAGGACTTCAGGGTGTTGTCTCAATGCTGTTGATAGTGGAGTACAGTTTGTTCAGAGCAAGCATGGAGAGAGATGTAGACTGCTGTCAGGATAGTCAGATGCTGTCATTACTTTTGCATGGAGAGAGATGTAGACTGCTGTCAGGATAGCTGAGGTCAATTCCCTCGGCAGGAAGATGGGACGGCTCTTCACAGTCAGATATTGCAGGTCCGGCAGCATGAGCTACCAGAACTACCATGTCTGAGCACCATGCAGTATTGATTGCAAAGCAGAACAGATAAGGATTGAAAAGTTGTGAGTTGGGAGCTGGAGGGAGAAATATAGATGGAAGGGAAGAGAGGGGAAGAAATCAGAGCAAGTCCTGTATGGGGCATAGGGAAGATAATAGGGGAGTGGGGGAGAAGAGAGGGTGGAGCGGGTTTGGTTAGCCACCTAAAATTGGAGAATACAATGTTCATACCGTTGGGTTGTAAAGTACTGTTCCTGCAGTTTGCCACCCCCCCCCCCCCCCCAATCACTTGTACCCATCTTTGTCCTGCCTTTCTTCCTTTCCACCTTTACTCCCGCTCACCACCGCAATCTGAAGAAGGGTCCAAAATCAAAATGTCACCTATCCATGTTTGTCCAAAGATGCTGCTTGAACCGCTGGCTGACTTACTCCAGCATCCTTGTTTCTACATTCTGAGTTCCCTCTACAGTTTTTTCTGCTCTAGATTTCAGCATCTCCCGTCTCTCATGTCTGCACGGATTATTTTTTCCTTCCAGCCTGCAGCTAATCATTTCCTATTTTCTCCCCTTAATTGACTGCCTGTAATTAAGATATTTTATCATCTGCATTCTCATCTTTAATTACAGAGAGCTCCGTGTCTCATGCCACCCAGACAGCTCATCAAAACGGTATATTTTTAAAAAGCTTTTAAATATTTAATAAAAAATTAAATTGCAAACTATTTCAAAATCTACTCTACGTGTTATTCTATCTCCCTATATATTGTAGTTAATACTGCATACAACTCTTTACAGATAAAAAGGAAACTGCTGAAGGAACTCAGCAGGTCAGACAGCAGATGTGCAGGGAAATGGACAGACAATGTTTCTAATCCCGGTCTGATGAGTTCCTTCAGCAGTTTGTTTATTGCTCAATATTCCAGCTTCTGCAGTCTCCAAAGGGCCTGTCCCACTTAGGCAATTTTTTCGGCGACAGCCGGAAAATAGGTGTCACCACATGGTCATGGGGTGACTCCTGTATTGTCGTGAGTTGTCTCCTCAAGTGTTGAAACTTTTTTCTTGTCGCCGCTGGATTTTGAAATGTTCAAAACCTTTGGTGACAGTGGGCTTGACGTTGCCCGTCTTCTCCTGTCATAGGTGCTGTCGTAGGCTGACGCCAGGTGGGGTTAGTTGTCGCCGGGTGCTGACCGGTAAATTCCATGGTTGACTATCTACGTCAACCTACGTCAACCGGCGAAAGATACCGGCGACTGAATTGTCTTCAGTTGTCGCCGACAGAGTCGTAGCTTGTCGTATCTCGTCACAGGTGGACGCAAGTTGACGTCGGTTGTTGTAGGTGTGGTCGAAGGTTGCCGTAGGTTGTCGTCGGTGGATGTCTCAAGTCGCGAGGATTTGTGTGGCCGGTTGACGTAGCTTGATGCCGACTAGATGGTTGCGTTGTAGTAGGGTGGGTCCAGAGAACCCATTTTATGACTGTGAATGTCGCCTAAAAAAAAACCCGCCTAAGTGGGACAAGCCCTTAACTGCTTGTGGAGCTTGATAAAAAGCAATCTAGTTGTGCTCATACTTTTGCACATCCTTTTTCCTCTTGACTGTGGAGTTTCCACCTTCTCACTACAGTGCAGAAGCACAGCAAAACTGTAGTACACTGGCATAAATGGACTGGAAAGTCAACCACACATCCTGCTATTACCCCAATTTTATTTTTGTCTTAGACTCCTTCCATCAAAAAAACCCACAACGTCTCGCTCACTTACATCAGCTGTCCCCAGATCAACCCACTCACTACTGAAGTCAAGTCAAGTCAAGTTTATTCGTCACATACACATACGAGGTGTGCAGTGAAATGAAAAGTGGCAGTGAAAAGTGGCAGTTCATTCATATTTATGCCATTGCCAGACTTAACAATTCCAGTGCTCTTCTCATCAGCTACCCATCCTCTGCAAACTGCAGCTCCTCCGTGCCTAGTATCTTCTTACACCTTGTCTTATGCGTCACCTTTGAACAATTGATTGATTGAAAGATGGAGCGCGGTAACATGCCTTTTGGCCCACTGAATCCATGCTGACCATCTGTTCACCCTAGTTCGATGCTATCCCACTTTTACACCACTCCATACTCACATGGGGCAATTTACAATGCTGTCACTAGTCAACATTGTGCCTTCAGGTGCTTTGCTCTGGAATGGTCCCTTTTTTGGAATGTTTCAATCTCTTCTGTCTGTGATTCCCTTACAAATTCTTGATTAATAAGGCCTAATTCTGCTCCTATAACTTATGAAATTATATTTTTGATTTGATTTTTGTTTAACTGTCCTGGCCTATCTGTCTTTGGCTTGCCTTCCAATTTTATGTATAAATTCTTACAAAGGACCTAAAGATTTTTTTGATTTTTTATGTCAAATAAGCTATATAAATGTAGATTGTTATTTCCTCATAAACAAGAGCTTGTTTTACCTGCAGTTAGAATTACGGAGAGCCTCAAATTCCGGCATAATTACAAACATCAAGAGATCATGTGTGCTGAAAATTACACTGAACAGAATTTTAATCAGCAAAATGATGTGCTTTTGGAAATAGGGTAGGCAGGGACTGGGGAAATAAAAGTGGTGAAATTGACTGTGCATCAAGAAATTTGTTATAACCTGTCGACAACTGCATTTCAATGGAGCACATTAAGATGCAAGACCCTCTGGAGATGCACATTGCCAATTACCATATGTTAATCACTCAGTTCCAGCAATCTTCCCGTTAAAGTTTCTTTTTAACCAGTTCCACATCCTTCTGGGCCTGGAACCTACCAGTGAAGGAAAGGCGAGAACTCAAAATGAATTGAAGTGGTGGAGCATGGGGTATGGGGGGTGGGGTGTGGGGGGGGGGGGGGGCGGCGGCGGGTGGCTGAATCAATCTTAAAGCAAATGCCAAAATGTATTCTATTCAAGGATATTAACTTACTGGTGGGAGACATTTACTAACAGTTTTACTTCGTGAAAGATTAGATTCAAGGCCACTTTCCACACACAAGGTTTGCACAATGACATCAGAATGGGAGTCAATTATGTTGCGTGGATGAAATCCTTTTGCTCTTTCTGCAATGTCCCCTTCTACAGAAAAGGGGGGGAGGGGGAGGGGAGAACAGATACACAGGGGGAGCACCAATACCATCGTATTGATACAGGGCATTTAGTGAGGGTGACAGTGAAGGAACAACATATTTGTAAGACAAAGAACTAATGGGAAAGCATTTGGAATTTTTTATGAAGGTAGTATGAAGGGACGACAGTCAGCAACATTAAAAGAGTCAAATAGCACAGAAACAAATAGTTCTTTCGGCCCAGCATGTCTGTGCCAATTAACCATTTTACATTAATCTTACACAGTAGGGATAATTTATAGCAGCCAATTACTCAAACAATCTCCACATCTTTGGGAGGTAGGAGGAAGCAGGAACACATTGAGGACACCCACACAATCACAGGGGGGATATGCAGACTACACACAGAGCGGCGCAGGTGTGGATTGACACCTGGAGTTCTGAGGCCACTGCTCCACCAGCATTTGAAAAGAATCTCATTATTGCTCACCTCATACTTGCTCTTAGATAGACACAAAATGCTGGAGTATCGCAGCGGGGCAGGCAGCATCTCTGGAGAGAAGGAATGGGTGACGTTTCAGGTCGAGACCCTTCTTCAGACTTCAGACTCGCTCTTGTCTAACAATTACTCACTGTGTCATTTATTATCCCGTGTTCAGGAGTACTAAGTTGAATTATAGACATCCCAACTGCTGCTAGATTGTCTAATTAGAACGTTCGAGATTGGACCAAGAACATTTCCAATTGGCAAGGCTCAGTATGATAGCTGACAGTTTATTCACCATTCAGTCTGCCAGTTGCCTTCCCCTCCAATCTTTTCCTCCTGGATCTGGTCTTGTTTCAGAAGTACTTCCTGTTTTCCATTCCCTTTCTTGGAATCTCTCAAGTGTGGCTGATTTTAGGCAATGTTTAACCATGAGAGGGGCCACCTCCCCATTTGCTGCCACTGGATGTCAATGAATTCACATCTCTGACAGGGCGATAGTTCTGCAGCAAGACACCCAGCTGATTTCCTTTTCACTTGCTTCCTAATCAAGGTGCAAAATAGCCAGTTGGAGTACCAAGGAAATTAACAAGCTCAGCTACAACTGAGGAATGAATCTAGAATTGTTTCAATTTGAATGACTAAGCTAATTCACTGCCGTGACCAGTGGATGCCCTGAAAGCTGCCTTAGTGATTGCATAAGTAACTTCTGCGATTTATAACAGATTTATGGTCCTACTTAATGCCTTCCTGATAATTTACACAGGTGATACCCGCATTTATGGCTGAAACTGGTCAGTGGTCTATTGTGCCTCATCGGAGCTGATTGCACAGAGGAGTGTTTCAATGTGTCGATAGTGGGAGGGAGGGTGGTGCTTGAGGCAACAACGTAATAAAATAAAATGGGCAATACTACCAAGCATGACAGATATCCCAAGTTGCTCAGAATTAATGTGGTTAGGTTTATTATTGTCACCTATACTAAGATACAGTGAATAGCTGTGTTATGCATGCTGTCCAATCAGATTAGATAAAACTATATATTAAAAACAATCAAATCAAACTCAAGTACTGTAGATAGAAGTTGAAAATAGAAAGTGTTCAGCATTGTGGTATATCAGCTCCAAAGCCAAACTCCAATGTCTGCAATGGGGTTGAGGTGAATCAGACTGTATCCAAGCTGAAGGAAGAACCATACAGAAGCCTAATAACAGGAGTGGGGAGGCACTGTGGCGCAGGGGTACAGTTAATGCCTTACAACCCCAAGAGATCCGGGACTACGAGCGTTGTCTGTACGAAATTCGTGCATTCTCCCTGTGATAACGTGGGTTTTCTCTGGGTGCTCCTGTTTCCTCCCACATTTCAAAGACGTGCAGGTTTGTAGGTTAATTGGCTTAGGTAAATTGTTGCTAATTTGTAGGATAGAACTAGTGTATGGATGGGTATGTGTATGTCTGAAGAATGGTCTTGACCCGAAAAATCACCCATTACTTCTCTCCAGTGATGCTGCCTGTCCTGCTGAGTTACTTCAGCATTTTGGGCCCACCTTCAAATTAGTGTATGGATGATTGTTGGTCAGTACGGCCTCAGTGGGGGCAAAGGGCCTGGCTCCACACTGTATCTCTAAATTAAACTAAACTATAAACTAAACTAATCTACCAAACTAAACTAAACAGAGGGGAATATACGCTGTTATTGAGTCTGGTGGTCCACATTTTCAAACTTCACCACCAGATGCAGGAACAGCTTCTTATTTTAAATAAAACTTGTTCGGACTTAATGGACAAACAAGAACTATTTTAAAAAATATGGTTCCCATTTATTGAATATTTGAAGGGGCAAACTGGTTCGGCACGAGAACCCGACTGAAACCAGAATCGAAGAATAGATGAAGTAGTACATTTCATAAAATGCGGATATATCTCCAACGATGTAAAATCTGTAGAATATTCCATTCTTTCCCAACTTTATATATATATATTTTTTTTTGTTTAATCTTTTTCTACTATTTTCTACCTTTATAAACAATGGAAACAAATAATATAGAAGCACAATTATTAAGCAAGGATTAACATAAATAATACTGATTATGTATATCTACAAAGAACAAAATGATTTTTATTATGTCAATAATGAACACGCACCTTTTTTTAATTATGTAATTGCTTCTAACTAATAAAAAAAATGCACAAAAAATAAATAAATAAAACTTGTTCAGCTAACGATATTTGAAAGTTGCCTTGTTTTAGTTTCATCATTGTGAGGAAGACTTCACTCAAAATGAAAAACAATCAGCGCTATTAAGAATCAATGGCAATGATGGGTAATTGGAGACTGCCTTTTGGCTGGTGAAGAGGCAGTCACAATGACTATTTGATCAACGGTGCCTAACTGCTGCAGCAGGGAGTAATATAATATCAATAATCTGGTTAGCATTTGAAATGACTGAGCCAAAAAGCAGTCTTAACCGGTCTTTTTTTTTGCCGCGATCCCCACCCTGAGCAGCCCATCTCCCCCACCAAACAGCTATCATTCATCAAGCAGTAATCCTGGTTATATTACTTGGTTTATCCTGCCTGCAACACTTCAGTTTAGTTTTGTTTAGAGATACAACGTGGAAACAGGCCCTTCAGCCCACCGAGTCCACACCGACCAGCGATCCCTGCAAATGAACACTAACCCACACACACAAGGGACAATTTAAACTTATACCAAGCCAATTAACCTACAAACCTGTACAGCTTTGGAGTGTGGAAGGAAACTGAAGGTCTTGGAGAAATCCCACATGGTCAAACTCCATTGCAATCAGCAACTCCACTGCTGCTTCACTGGTGATGGGGGTGGGGTTAAAATGGGGCTATGATAAATAGATATAAGAGAACAATGAAGAGTAAAACAAATGCACTGTAGATGGCATGCAGAGCAAAACATAACGTGTAATTTTAGGAGAGCCATGTGCTAACTTGAGCTCCACTCAAAGTCATGATCAGAGGAACAAAGTGTTTTTTAATACAGAATATTTCTGAGCATGCCCAGATCTGTAGTCCTATTTGGGAAGTGTTTGCGAATGGAATGGAATGTAGAGTTAATAACATATATTGGCTCCATATTGGACCATGCTTAGTGAAATAGACAAGATAATGCACATACCTCAAAAGAGGTCCCAGTTGTATGAATTCCTCCCAAGACTTTATTTAAACGCACACATTCTCTGAGCTTTGTATCATCATCATTGTATCACTTGATTATTTTGACCATTACAGTGCCAGTTGCTTTAGTCACTCAGTGGGTAAAGACTCAGATACACAGCATAGAGGTGCAGACCAGAAGCTCTCTTCTTTAATGTTTGGCCATTGCTGATGATATTAATTGGTCGAAAGAGGCCCAGAGGTGTTAAATACTAGGTAATGCTCCCATTCCTTGATGCTTACAAGTGAACCAGCAAAGTAACAGTTAACTCGATGCAGCAATGCTATGGTTCTGAGCTGTGAGCCTGGCTCAAAGCAAACATGGACAGGAAATAAGGCTAACGTTTCAATTATCCACCTTGGCTTCCTGTTAAGAGCGTGAGAATTGTAAGTTTACACTTCACTGGATTCACACCTGAGGTAAGACCATTTAGAAACTGAAGGCTGCTGGTTAATAGGAGAGCTAGGCCATTTCCTTGTGCAACCAGGAATGACTAATAACAACAGTTTCTTCAGCACTGCTCCACCCTCAGAAGAAAGTCGACAAAAGAAACATCAGGATCAAAAATGAACTTTTCGAAATGAAGTGACTATTGTACAGACGATAGACACAAAAAGCTGGAGTAACTCAGCGGGACAGGCAGCATCTCTGGAGAGAAGGAATGGGTAACGTTTCAGGTCGAGACCCGTCTTCAGACTATTGTACAGAAATGTATAGCAATAACCGTCGAGTCTTGCCAGGAGAATGAGATCTGGTTACTTTGTTGTTCATAGTTTGAAGGTGGATGCCAAGAGAGCACCCTAGTCACTGAGTAATGCCATGGAATTGATTATTCCTACCTGCACCTATTTCACTATCTTATCCAAAGGTAGACCTATTTTAGAGTCATAGAGTGATACAGTGTGGAAACAGGCCCTTCGGCCCAACTCACCCACACCGGCCAACAATGTCCCAACTTGTTAAAGAAGGAACTGCAGATGCTGGAGAATCGAGGGTTACACAAAAAGCTGGAGAAACTCAGCGGGTGCAGCAGCATCTAAGGAGTGAAGGAGATAGGCGATGTTTCGGGTCGAGACCCTTCTTCAGACTGGTCCAGTCTGAAGAAGGGACTCGACCCGAAACGTCGCCTATCTCCTTCACTCCTTAGATGCTGCTGCACCCGCTGAGTTTCTCCAGCTTTTTGTGTAACCCCCAATGTCCCAACTTCACTAGTCCCACTTGCCTGTGCTTGGTCCATATCCCTACAAACCTGTCCTATCCATGTAACTGTCTAACTGTTTCTTAAACGATGGGGTAATCCAAGCCTCAACTACCTCCTCTGGCAGCTTGTTCCATACACCCACCACCCTTTGTGGAAAAAGTTACCCCTCGGATTTCTATTAAATCTATTCCCCTTCATCTTGAACCTATGTCCTCTGGTCCTTGGTTCCCCTACTCTGGGCAAAAGACTGTGCATCTACCCGATCTATTCCTCTCATGATTTTGTATACCTCTATAAGATCTCCCCTCATCTTCAATATCAAGTCAAAAGTCAAACAAACTTTATTGTCATTTAGAAATACATTGATATATGCAGTTCCAAACGAAATTACGTTGCATTTCCTGCGCTCCATGGAATAGAGACCCAGCCTACTTAACCTCTCCCTATAGCTCACACACTCTGGTCCTGGCAACATCTTCGTAAATATTTTCTGAACTCTTTCAAGCTTGACTATATCTTTCATATAATATGGTGCCCAGAACTGAACGCATTATTCCACATGCAGTCTCACCAACCTCTTATACAACTGCAACATGACCTCCCAACTGTTAGCCTCAGTAGTCTGACTGATGAAGGCCAAAGTGCCAAATGCCTTTTTACCCACCTCATCTACCTGCAACTCAACCTTCAAGGAAACATGCACCTGGAAAGTGTCAATCTAGATTATTCACTGGAATAATGAATGACACAGTGGCGCTGTGGTAGAGTTGCTGCCTTACAGCTCCAGAGACCCAGGTTCAATCCTGACTTTTGGTGCTATCCTTATGAAGTTTGTTCATTCTCCCTGTGACCGTGAGGGTTTTCTCTGGGTGCTCTGGTTTTCTCTCACACTCCAAAGATGTGCAGGTTTGTAGATTAATTGGCTTCTGTAAATTGTGTAGGATAGAAGTATGCATTGGTCAGCGCAGACTCGTGGGTCAATTGTCAGTTAATTGGCTTTGGTAAAATTATAAATTGTCTCTATTGTGCAGGATCGTGCTAGTGTACAGGGATCGCTGGTTAATGCAGACTTGGTGGGCCAAAGGGCCTGTTTTAAAGCTGTATCTCTGACGTCTAAAGTAAAGAGTAGGACTGGAATCAATAATTAGCTGAAAACTAAGTAAGTAGAACACTGTGGATCCAGGATAGACACAAAATGCCTGATTCTCAATCTGGTGAAGGCTTTCGATCCAAAATGTCATCTATTCCTTTTCTCCAGAGATGCTGCCTGACCCACTGAGTTACTCCAGCATTTTGTGCCTATCTTTGGTGTAGCAGCTGCAGTTCCTTCTTACACACTGTGGCTCCAATTGCAGTCCAGGCAATGGTGAAAGATGCCAAGAAGCATCAGGCAGGGGTTGCTGCATAGAATGAGGCTGCCTTGTAACTTCTGACCATGAAACTACCCATATAAATGCCTCCACTTCCTGATTTATATCGACCAAATCAAATTTGATACTGCACCTGGCCAGTGCAATAATTTGCACCTGGAACTTATATAAATAAACTTACTCAAAGCTTTGCATGAACAGAGATAGATATCTTAAAATTATTCTTGCTAACCATTGACCCTGGAGTAGTTACTCTTTCTTTAAATGTCTAACGTCTCCAGGTGCAATCTTTATCTATCATTTTCCAACTTGTGTGAAAGTGCTTTAAACCTTTATAAAATCAGCTTCTCTTTGAAATTATATTTTCTACATAGTTTAACACCATCACTTGGACCCCAAAAATGATTGGGAACAGCTTGTCTTAGGTATTGCGGATGATGTGCATCTGCTCCAGTCCTGTGTGTTCGTACAAGGACAATGGGGCTGGAGACATGGACGATGAAGCAGGAGACACCCAACAGGATGGGGCAGCATGATGGCGCAGCTCTAGAGTTGCTGCTTTGCAGTGCTTAAAGCGGCAGAGACCGGGTTCGATCATCACTACAGGTGCTGTCTGTATCGAGTTTGTACATTCTCCCTGTGACCACGTGGGCTTTCTCTGAGGTCTTCGGTTTCCATCCACACTCCAAAGATTTACAGGTTTGTAGGTTAATCGTTCCTAGTGTGTGTAGGATAGCGTTAATATGCGTGGATCGCTGGTTAGCGCGGACCCGGTGGGACGAAGCGCCCGTTTCCACGCTGTATCTCTAAAATAAACTAAACACAAGTAGTTTAGCTTGTGAGGTGGAACAACCGTTACACCATAGAGACCAACGATTCTCATCGGCCACAGCAGATAGAATGATGCACCCCAACATATTCAATATGCAAAGAAATTTACAGTCCACAGTTAGAAAGCTGAAGTAAAATCTAAGACACTAAAATTGTGCCTGCACCATACTGGTAAGACAAAGTCAGTCAATCTTTATGCTTGCATATCACATGCAACAATCTTATGAGTTGAGAACAGCCAAGTGTTTCAGTAACCAAAAGAAACATTGTATTTTTGCTTCTGAAAATCCAAACATAAGAAATGGACAGAATAATTTCAGTGGCCATTCTAACATGACAACAAAATGGAAGTCTTCATAATTAGGACATTTATTTAGACAATTACAATCTGGGTTGTCGAGTATGGATGCACCCAGCAGTAATAGTAACAAAAGTGGACAGACTTTTGAATAAAGATAGATAGACCCAAAGTGCTGGAGTAACTCAGCGGGTCAGGAAGCATCTCTGAAGTAAAAGGGTGGGTGACGTTTCAGCTTCTTTAGATCCTTCTTTAGGTGTTGATTAACATATAGGCACTTACATGTAAGATTATACTGCAGGCTGCTCTGCAGCAATGGTGTTTGCAATTGCAGTCAGATACCTTTGACAGAAAGCCCTGTGAAATCGGAAACACACAGAGGTAAGGTTTTACACACTGGTGCAAATGGAGTGCGCAGTGTATCACTTTGACCAGTGAATGTGAATCTAGCTCAGCATAACAAGCTATGAAAACAAGGTCACTATAATGGGCAAAGACTGTATTATTGAACTGCATGCAAAGAAACAAGTTACACTGTGTGTCTACATGCGATAATCAAGAACCATTGACCATTGAGATAACTCAGGCTAGACTGGAAGAATGTTTTCAGCACTAATGCTTCAAAGTTGTAATTTGGCACATAGTTGGAAAGATATGATGTTTTGTTCAATGACGATGACGCTGGAAGAACAGGATACAATGTGCATGTTTGCAGCAGAAAGTACAAAAGTTACTCTAATGTGAGCATAGATAGCCTCTGTGCACGCTGGAGAATCAAGTTGAGCAAGAACCAAAATGTTACTTGTGCCCAAGACGGGAAAGGCCAACTTATTCTCTGGAGATTACAGTCCAACATTATCACGCTTCAATTGATGAAAACATCCACCACATTTTAAAAGACCTGCACAGGAAATTGCCAGGTTCAAAGGTACAGTAAACACTCGTTATAACAGACCATAAGTGGGAATAGTGTCTGCTATTGCCGATGGTCCGCTGTAAGTGAGTAAGGGTTTTCCCCCATGAAATCACTGCCCGGGCAGAATGCTGGATCCCCTTCACTGAGAGCCCAAGTTGAATGGATTCTGCAGCGCGACTAACAGCTTGTGTTCTTAAAGAGCCATTGGTGTCAGATTACTGTTGAGTCGCTCTGCTACGTGCAATAAAGAGGTCCAAAATAACGAGGTTCAACTGTATTCACAAATCAACATCTCTCACATGCCTATGCACATTTGAAGGTTGTAAAAGATGGTCATCAGTACCTAACTGGCAACATGCACTTGGATACAGGGAAAACAGCACAAATGTTTTTAACGTGATTCCTAATGTAATTCATCCCACCCAAAGATAAGATGGGGAGACATGGATGGGGAGACATACCTCTAGTCTGCCTGCAGGACATGGATCAGTAGGAGAACCTTAGAAACATAGAAAATAGGTGCAGGAGGAGGCCATTCGGCCCTTTGAGCCAGCACCGCCATTCATTGTGATCATGGCTGATCGTCTCCAATCAATAACCCGTGCCTGCCTTCTCCCCATATCCCTTGATTCCACCAGCCCCTAGAGCTCTATCTAACTATCTCCTAAATCCATCCAGAACCTTGAATGGAGACTACAGCATCTATTTTAATGTTGGTCAATATTCCTCTTCGGGGAACATGGTAGAAAAAAAAGTTAGATGAAGATTCCTTTACACCATTGCTCTTCAGCCAGGAACATCTCGAGCAGGGACTATCGCAACATTTAAGAAACACTTAGACAGGCACATGGATAGGATAGGTTCAGAGTGAAATGGGCCAAATGCAAGCAGATGGATCTCGTGTAGATGGGAAATGTTGGTCGGTGTGGGCAAGTTGGGCCGATGGGCCCATTTTTATGTTGTATGACTCTATGACTCTAAGCATTTCCAAGCCTGTACAACAAGCAACCTAATAATGTTCTATTCTTCTTCTGTGGTTATTCTAGCTTTCACCTCAACAATCTCTGCTTGCCCTCAATCATCCACCCACTCTCTTCTTATGTTTGACTTGCAAACATCCTAATTTCCTTAATGCTGATCCTCCCTCAATCATTAGCTGCATGCCTTGTAATCTGCCAATCCTCACCCCTTCTGTAGAACTAAAATAAGCTTCTTCTTAACCTGCTCCTTCACTGTGTCCTTCTATTGCCAATCTGTCCCTAATCTGAAGTGCTCCTGCAGTTTGTGACCCTCTCCAACCACCATCCCCATTCCTTGCGCAGTGCTGGGCCTTTGTCAAGTTTACTCAATCACATTAATATTGTCCTGCCAATTCCCCAAGAGGAGGAAAAACCTGGAACTTATTGTGTGAAGCTGCAGGGATGTCTGAAGTATTGCCAAAGTGGACAGGTGGCATTGCTAGCTTTCAACTTGTTTATGAAGTGTGGCAGTTACTACACCAAAGCAACCAAGAATCAAAGTGTACCTCTGTAATCGTCAGCCACCTGCTATATTTATTCATGCACATATTCCACCAAGAGCTTCCTGCCAGCCTCTCCACTGAATGAATATATCGGCTACACTGTTACTCGATATCCAGGTCATCAAAGGAGTTTGGTAAGGGGGGCGAAGATTTCACATTGGGCTGTTGTCATGTTAGGAAAATAAGGTATTCACAGAGCTGCATGGTGGCGCAGCTGTAGATTTGCTGCATTACAGCGCCAGAGACCAGGGTTCGATCTTGACTAATCTGAATGGAATTTGTATGTTCTCCCCATGACCACATGGGATTTCCAAGGATGCTCCGGTTTCCTCCCACACTCCAAAAACATACAGGTTTGTAGGTTATTTGGCTTTGGTAAAGATTGTAAATTGTTCCTACCGTGTAGGATAGAGCTAGTGTACAGCGATCGCTGGTGGGCGCGAACGTGGTGAGCCGAAGGGCCTGTTTCCAGGCTGTATCTCTAAACTAAACTAAAAATTGGAGACACAAGAAATCTTTAGCAAAACAGGAAGTGCTAGAGGAACTCAGTGGTTCACGTAGCAGTTCGGGAGGGAGTGGACATGAGACACTTTGGGTCGGACCCTTTAACAGTCTGAAGAAGGGACCCAACCCAAAACATTGCCTGTGCATTCCCACCACCAGATCCTGCCTGACCTGCTAAGTACCTCCAGCACTCTGTGCTTTATTCAGTAGAAATCCTGACCTTGAACAATTCAGTGACATTGGGTGACATAAGTAAGTTTATTGGCCAAGGTACAGGGAATTCACGTACAGGGAATTTGCCTTGGTGCTCCGCCCACAAGTAACAACATGACTTACAGTGGCAGTTACGAATTACTCAGAAAACACTAAACATTAATAATAACAAGATATTAATGATAAAACACCATTGATCAAGCATGTGAACCAACAAAATACCAGATCAAAGGGAGGCTACAGATTATGGGCTGTTGAGCAGAGCAACTACTCGCGGATAAAAACTGTTTTTATGTCTGGCTATGGCAGTTTTGACAATCCGGAGTCGCTTTCCAGAGGGAAGTGATTCAAAGAGTTTGTGACCAGGGTGGGAGGGGTCAGAGATGATCTTGCCCGCTCGCTTTCTGGCCCTTGCAGTGTACAGTTCATCGATGGAGGGAAGGTTGCAGCCAATAACCTTCTCTGCTGATCGGACGATTCACTGCAGCCTCCAGGTGTCGTGCTTGGTGGCTGAGCCAAACCAGACCATGATGGAGAAGGTGAGGACAGACTCTACGATGGCCGTATAGAATTGGACCATCATTTCCTGTGGCAGATTGTGCTTCCTCAGCTGCCGCATGAAGTACATACTCTGTTGTGCCTTTTTGACTGTGGAGTCGATGGTAGCTCCCCGCTTAAGGTCCACCATTCAATCAACTACTCCACCATTCAATCATGGCTGATCTATCTCTACCTCCTAACCCCATTTTCCTGCCTTCTCCCTATAACCTCTGACACCCATATTTGCAAGCTACACATTTTCATGGCTAAAGCTATGGTGAAAAAGTTTACTTTCTCTTTTATGCCAATCATTTCTGCTTTTGTAAAAAAAACTAACAGCTTATAAAATTCTTTAAACACATCTCTCGTAAGATTGGACAGACCAGAAGTTAAACATTGTTAGTTCTCAGTTGCAAATATTTTTTGCAATTTGGTTAAAATGATCAATGTCTTTTTTCTGCAAACATTTTTGATTTGCCCTAACTCTATTTCTGCTATCTTCTATGTCCTTTTTAGTTTTGTTTAGTTTAGATATACAGCGTGGAAACAGGCCCTTTGGCCCACTGAGTCCTCGCCAACTAGTGATCCACACATATTAACGTTATCCTACACACATCAAGGACAATTTACATTTATACCAAGCCAATTAACCTACAAACATGTATGTCTTTGGAGTGTGGGAGGAAACCGAAGATCTCAGATAAAACCCATGCGGTCATGGGCAGAACGTACAAACTCCGTACAGACAGCACCTGGAGTCGGTATAGAACTCAGGTCTCTAGCATTGAAAGCGCTGTAAAGCAGCAACTCTACTGCTCCACCATATGCCTTCTTCTTACCTATATTCTTAAGGCCCTGTTCCACTTGGCGATTTTTTCAGTGACTGCCGGCGTCATATCAGTGGCGCCAAAAGATTTTGAATATTTCAAAATCCAGCGGCGACAAAAAAAAGTTGCGACACTTGAAAAAACACCGCGCATCGATATGTCATCTCGCCGCGTCACGCCGCAAATTTTTCAGTGACCTGATACGTCAGTCAATGATGCCGGCTGACGCTGAAAAAAATCGCCAAGTGGGACAGGCCCTTTACAGTTTTGTAATCAAGACTTCACTGCACTCTTTTAGAGTCATCCATTCTTATCAGCAATGCAGCATCAGCTTTTTTCTAAATGTTGCCCTTCCTATTCTTATGAATAAGCTTTAAATATAAAGGTTTTGTTTTGTTTAACTATTTTGTGATTTATTTTATCTGACACATTTTAAGCTTGCTATTACAACCATAGTCTTTGAACTTTGAGGTAGGTTGTTGCAATTGTAAAGTCTATTCATCAAAATTATCGACTAAGATTGTTAATGTGCTTTTATTTTAAACATGTTCCATCAAATTTTTAGTTAAGACTTAGAGTAGGGCTTTAGTTTAAATGTTTCCATTATTTGTTTTATTGTACCACAAGCGATAAAATTAATGGATCAAGAAGTACCTACCCCTGGCGGCCAGTTGGTTGGAGAACAGCTGGTAATGTCGTCCTTGTGGGTCAGTGTATCTTGTAGGTCAAGCTGTCGTGTCTGTGCATGCAAATGCAGAAATCATAGGCAACTGGAGGTCAGATGCTGATGCACCTGAGGCCAGCAGTGAAAACAAATGTCTTGAACCGAAGGGTCAGATAGCTTTTAATTCTGGCCCTTAGCTTTGAGTTAGCTCCGGCTGGCGTAAGTGTACAACAGGATTCATAAGGTCATAAGGAAATAGGAGTAGAATTAAGCCATTCGGCCCATCAAATCTACTCCGCCATTCAATCATGGCAGATCTCTCCCAACCCCATTCCCTGCCTTCTCCCCATAACCTTTATCTAATCTCTTATCTCAAAGGAGATGTGATTTCTTTCCCTATCGTATCTCCGTCCGCACTGTGGCCTAACATCGAGGAGTTGGTGGCCTTTGCTGGAGATTGACCTCTGAGAGCTCCACCGCGGGTGCCTACGGTAGTTTAACATCGCGGAGCCCGCGATCCCTTTGCCAGGGATCGACCTCGGAACTCCAGCCGTGGGTGCCTGCGGACTTAACATTAACGGAGCTTGCGGTCTCTGGTTAGAGACCAACTTTCGGGAACTCCAAGCCGCAGGTGCTTCGACCGCCCCATTGCGGGAGCCTTGACAGCCGGCTGCGGGAGCTTTGATCGCCCTGACTGTGGATGGTTCGACTGCCCCAACTGCGGGAGAATAAAGAGGAAGAAGATTGGACTTTTTTGCCTTCCATCACAGTGAGGAATGTGGGGAATCCACCTTGGTGGATGTTTATGTTAACTTCTATGTAGTTGTGTGTCTTGTTGCTTTTTTTTCATTTGGCTGTATGGTCATTCGCATATCACTGTACCTGTGGTTCACATGACAATAAAAAGACCTTTGAAACCTTTGACCCCTGTACATTCTTTTAACATTCATTTGAATGCGGGTTACAACATTGATTAGAAAGTTAAGTGCAGGTAAGTGGCTTGTTTATTACCTTTTTCATTAATTTCTAGAAGATTAAGATATTTTAAGTGAATATATTATTTTATATATGTAGGAAGGAAATGCAGGTGCTGTCTTACACCAAAGATAGACACAAAATGCTGGAATAATTCAGCATCTCTGGAGAGAAAGAAAAGGTGACGTTTTGAGCATCAGGGGAGAGGCAAACTAGAGGCATGAAAAGATACAAAGAACAAATGAATGAAAGGTATGTAAAGAACAAATTAAAGCCAGCCAGATGATCAAGGATCATTTTATATCATTGATTTATTTTAATGTTGAATATCAAGTTGCTGTGTGAATCAGAAAACTGCAGCTAAGGTCACCGTCTTTGAAGGTATGTTCTGTTTCATAAGCAGCACACTAGACTGTGTGTTAGGCTTCCTGCTCAGCTGGCCCTGCAATGTTGCAAGATTAGTATTGGTATGGGTTTTATTACTTAGCAGTGCAGCTGCAGAAAAAAAAAACATGAGCATTAGCACCACCTGAGCTGGTGTGGTGCAATAAAGAACATAGGTGCTTCATGAGGAAGACAGACAAGCAAAGAGGAGGAGAGAAATATAATAAACTGAAAAATTGGGCTGAGGTGCGCCAAGAAATGTGTGAGGGTGGGGTGTGGAGGTTCCTGTGGACTAGAAACACTCTGCAGACTATGGGGTAGGAAATGGAACTGCTGATGCCAGTTTACACAAAAGGACACAAAAATGCTGGGGACTCTGAAGTCAGTTGAAGGGACCGGACCCGAAATATCACCTATCCATGTTCTCCAGAGATGCAGCTTGAGCCACTGAGTTACTCCTGCACTTGTGTCCCTTTATTCTACTGACTAGTTGGCCTGAAAGGTTTGCTCACGTGCTGAATGTTTATCCCTATTAATTATGCAAGAAACACAATACATTTTTTTCTTTCTCAAAACATTGCATTTCATGATCGCCAACAATTCTTGATTTTTTTACATTCAGGTTTCAGTACAATAACTTACTCTTGGCATTATGCAGATGGATCTCAAGAACTCACATTTAAAAACAGTTAAATAGATTTTTAAAATCTCCATGTCATTTTATAAACTGAATAAAGCACTTTAATTCTCACAGTGCCTCGGGATCAGAATAGAAAAGCAATCAGTAAACAATGATTTATGTTGTAATTGTGTTCCCTTGGAAAATGTATTGATTTGCGTGGCCTCCATCAAACTATAAATGTCTGTAGATTGTAGGGATTAGCCTCTGGCTGCCTTTCCACAAATATAGATCTCACTTATCACTAATTGTCTTATCAACATGTGTAGTCATAAAAATTACATTTGAAGGACCATGCTTCCAGTTGCTACATTAAATATATTTACCATTTTGTTCGAACTTGCCTCCTGCCTAATATGTTGGTTTACCAGTGAACTATCAAACGATAATTGAAAAGACTGACATTACACAGATTGGGGAATGGAAGAGAAGCAGATGAGATTTTCTGCGAGCTAATCCCCATTTCACCAAAAAGAACATTAACAGTATTAGTGTCTTTGCTCATCATAGCTTTTAGGGACTTTGCATATGGGGCTTTCATAGCTATGTGTTTTCCACCAATTCCTTGATACATCTTTGGAAACCCAGTCCTTTTGTGGGATTAGATAACTCCCTTTCCTTATGAATGCAGGCAGGACCATAACATTGTGGATATTGTTCTGAGTTATGAATATTGGCCCGATGCTGATTCAGTTTATCTTGCCAGTAGATTTAGAGAATTCTATGAAAGTAGCATTTGTGGTATCTCTCCAGTGCTTTGAGATATCTACGGTAGGCTGTTCAAATTTCTGATGCTTAAGGGAAGGATAGGATTACTGTCATAAATTCATAATCTCATAAGTGACAGGAGCAAAACTAGACTATTAGGCCCATCAAGGCTACTCCGCCATTCAATCATGGCTGATCTATCTTTCCCTCTTATCCCCATTCTCCTGCCTTCTCCCCATAACCCCTGAAACCCGTACTAACCCATTATGCACAGGACCATTATCTTAGTTCTGAGTTTGAGGTCTTTTCCTCAGATGACTAAAGCCCATGCCAGGGCATTGAGAGTAGATTTAATTTTACCATAGAGATAACACTGAGATATAAAAAGTATCAAGAATCACATTGTCTCTTGTTTGTTGTGGGGTGGTGTTGAATCTTTGTTTTGCAGAGGTTAAAATTAATGTACATCCTCCCAAATTTTTGGTTAATAAGTCAAGGTTATTCTGGAGCTTGGACTCTGAGCATGTGCACATATGAGTTTAGTTTAAGTTTAGTTTATTGTCATGTGTACCAAGGTACAGTGAAAAACTTTTATTGTGTGCTAACCAGTCAGCAGAAAGACTATACATGATTACAATCGAGCCATCCACAGTATACAGATGCATGATAAAGGGAGTTCAGGAGATTACAAGAGAACATAGTTAAAGTAAGAAATGCAGCTGTTGGTGTCGAGGTTTAAAAGAGTGTAGCGATTGTAATGCATGATTGCAGATCCACTTCTGGGACCAGCACGTACAGAGTCGTCTGGCTGGGGGCACCATTGCAGAACACCACTGTTCAATGACTGAAGCTGGGGTGACCTCAGCTGTAGTTTTCTGAGAAAACCTCAGCTGTGGTTTTCTGATTCACATAGCAACTTGGTTTGATGGTTACCCATCTGCAAAGCGAAGCAGTAAATTTGGGTCTTTGAAACCTGTGCTTAGAAATTGAACGACACATGTGTTTAAATGGGATAAACTATTGGAGCCAAAGACAGGCAATGCTGTTATTTATGCGCCCACCAGTTGGTGGTATATTGGATTCAAGGGATCCAATCTGATTGAGTAGGCATCATACTAAGAAAGACATCTCCTTTGCATGTACAAGATGAAAATCCAGTAATTCCAGGGTCAGGTTACGATAAGATGCGATACGATAGAACTTTATTTATCCCAGGACGGAAATTTATCTGCCAACAGTCATGAAACACAAAATACATGAAACATGAAATTAAAGTGACAAGTGGAAAGTATTGGGGATGTGCAAAGATTGGGGAGGGGAGGGAGGGGGGGGGGAGGGGGGGGAAGTGGGGGGAGGGGGGGGGGGAGCGGAGTCAGTCTATCCCACGAAGGAAGGGGGAGGAGGTGTACAGTTTGATAGTCACAGGAAAGCAGGATGTCCTGTAGCACTATGTGCAGCATCTTGGTGGAAGCAGTTTGTTGCTGAAGGTACTCCTCAGGTTGACCAGCGTGTCATGGAGGGGGTGAGCTGTATTGTTCAAGATGCTCCGCAGTTTGAGGAGCATCCTCCACTCCAAGATCACCTCTGATGAATCCAACTCCACCCCCAGGACAGAGCCAGCCTTCCTGATGAGTTTGTTAATCCTATTGGTGTCCGCGACCTTTGCCCTGCTGCCTCAGCATACAACAGCGAAGACGATGGCACTGGCTACCACCGATTGGTAGAACATCTGCAGCATCTTACTGCAAATGTTGAAGGAGCAGAGCCTTTTCAAAAAGTACAGCAGACTCCGTCCCTTCTTGTACAGGGCCTTGGCATTTCTGGACTAGTCCAGGTTATTGTACAGGTCCTCTCCAAGGTATTTGTACTCCCTAGTCAACTGCACATCCATATCATTGATGGGGACAGGGGACAGGTGTGTTCCTCTCCTCCTAAAGTCCACCACTAACTCCTGAGTCCTGTCGGCTTGCATGGTGAGGTGGAGATAGTAGCAGCATCTGGGAGCAGGGATTGGTGATTACTACATGGGATCAAGCTGGGATAGGGAGTGGAGCATTGTGCTGTGTTCCTACTCAAGGGATCGGACTGGGATGTTGTTATGGGGGATGTACCAGGGTTGGATTCTGAGGATCAAGGGAGTGTGATTTACTGTAAGCTTTTGGTCATTGGGGTGGTGTTGGTTGACAGTTCAGTAGCTGGATGAATGGGTAGAGATTGGCATTTCAGAAATCAATGTCATGAAAGTCAGGTCAGCAAACTAGAAAATCGGTTGAATTAGAGTCACTAGTTAAGGCAATGGTGGGGGGGGGGGGGGGGGGGGGGAGGGCAGAAGCAGACTTCTCAAGTGCTTTGAAGGACTGTTCTGAAACAAATGCACAAGTCTGGACTCTTTCTTATATTAAATCCTCAGCTGCATGTAAAAATTGGAAGAAAAATCACAACTTTACGCAACTCGCATTAAGGCCTCAATAATTCCATGACACCTTTCTGGCACTGGCACTGAATCAAAAAGTACACATGGTGTGGCACTGCATGATCCGGGTTTCAGGGGTTATGGGGAGAAGGCAGGAGAATGGGGTTGATTGAATGGCAGAGTAGACTAGATGGGCCTAATGGCCTAAATCTCCTATAACTTATGAACTTATGATCCAATTTAAGAATGACCATGAGAATCCAATTCAATGCATTTACTGGATGATTTACTACATTGAAGGTGCTATAAAAATGCATATTTGCTGTTGTGCACATTTATTGTTGTACTAGATATTGGAGAAAAACTGATGCTCAGAATATCACATCACCACAAAGGGAAATTAGGCAAGATTGCAGGGGAGAGAAATGGTTCATATTAACTGAGACCTGGGTTTAGTGGATTTGATCAATTCAGTGCTCAAGAAAATGCGTATGTTGGAAAGATAAAGACATTGACATTAGTGTCCACACACAAGCTAACATCCACAGCATTAAACCCCAAATTGTATTCCTATTATTATTATTCTTATTATTCTTATTAGTGTTAGCTAGTTACAGTGAAAACTGTTAGTTGTGCTATCCAGGCAGATCATACTATACATGAGTACAACAGATAGTGCAAAGAGAAAAATAAACATTACAGCCACAGAGAAAATGTGATGAAAATTCTGCATCTACACCAAGGTAGATTAGGAGATCATAACTACACCCTTCATTTATGAGAGGTGCGTTCAATACGCTGATAACAATGGGGAAGACGCTGGTCCTGAATCTGGTGATTTAAATTGCATGCATGTAAATTACACCCAAATGCCCAAAATCAGATTCTTGAAACAGATACTTTATTCTAAGCTCTAACTCATGGGAAGAGATTACCGTATATGTGTCGACAAAAAGGTTTGATGATGTTTTCAAAGACTCATCAAACAACCCATATTGATTCCTGGGAATACTTGGCACATGATCAAGCAAAGTAGAGTAAGATCATTCAGTTTTGCAAACCTCGAGTCCATTTCTTGGCAGCTTGCAAAAACCCAGCATAAACGGTGGAAAGAGCACACCAGCTCCCAATCTACCCAAACATTTGTCCTTCAGTACTTCAATCAGTCCGAAGGGGGGTCCCAACCCGAAACATCCCATGATCATTCCCTCCTCAGATGCTGCCTGACCCACTATGTTTCTCCAGCACTTTATGTTTCATTCAAAGTTGCGGCATCTGTAGTTCCTTGTGATTCCACCCATCTGTCCTGTCAGGCCACTACTTTCTGAAGAAGGGTCCCATCCCGAAACGTCCCCAATCCTTTTCCTCCAAAGATGCTGCCTGACCCACTGAGTTTCTCCAGCACTTTGTGTCAATCTTTGGTATAAACCAACATATGATACGATATCATATGTTAGTTTGTACCAAAGACAGACACAAAGTCTGTTTGTGGCTGTCATGTGCACAGTGCCTTCACCGGAACAAATCAATCAACAAACAAACACACTTATCCCCTGAGCAGAGGATTCTAAACTAGAGTGCCCCCCATCACACCGGGTCCCCCTTTGTTCTCCCACCGTCCTTCACGGCCGTCCCCCCACGCCGGGTTCCCATTGTCTTCCCCCCTCATCCCTCATGCTCATCGACCGCGAGGCCCCAGCGCCACCGAGGCTCCCGTTGCCACCGAGGCGCACATTGTCGCCGAGGCACCCGCAATTCCTTGCTTCTACATATTATCTACTATCAAATGCTTTTACAAAATTTAGCCTTTTATTTCATTCGCTAACTCATTCAAGGAACAATGAGTTCATAATGTGTTAAAGCAGGAACTGCAGATGCTGGAGAATCGAGGGTTATACAAAAAGCTGGAGAAACTCAGCGGGTGCAGCAGCATCTAAGGAGCGAAGGAGATAGGTGACGTTTCGGGTCGAGACCCTTCTTCAGACTGGTCAGGTATCAGGGAAACGAGAGATATAGACAGTGATGTGGAGAGATAAAGAACAGTGAATGAAAGATATGCAAAAAAGTATTGATGATAAAGGAAACAGGCCATTGTAAACTGTCTTCGTAGGGAGGAGGAGAACTTCTTCAAAGTAGGCATGAGTTCATAATGCTTCACTGTTTATCCACAATCTGAAATGAGAAATAAAAATGCCAATCCATCTGCAACTGGGGCTTGGGGTGCTCTCATGCAACATTTGACTAACACACTGTTAATTATGGGTGATGACTCTACATCTAACTCAAGCGCGACACGTTGTGTCTTATTTGTTTTCACCCGAGTTGTCGTCAATACTTCACTGATGTACTTCACGGGTCTGAAACGTCACTCATTCCTTCTCTCCAGAGATGCTGCCTGTCCCGCTGAGTGACTCCAGCTTTTTGTCTATCTTTGGTTTAAACCAGCATCTGCAGTTCCTTCCTACACATCAATACTTCACCGCCAGTTTAAAAACAATAGGTATGTGGTTTCTCCAAAAGATCATTAGCTGCTGGAAAGGAGGGTGGGGGGGGGGGGGGGGGGGGGGGGGGGGTGGGGGGGGGGAGGAGAATCACTGCCTTCATACCACATGACCATTGCCTGCTGCTTTGTTAAAACGTGGAGCCCTTGTAAATTCACTGTCCTGTACAATAGCTCCAATAGAACTGCCAGCTCCTTCATTGTGCAGCGTGCAGCTGGACTCCTTTCGGAAGGTGATGTCCTCTGAGTATTTTAAAGACATTTGTGTATACTTCAATTACAGTCATTCAAACCAGTCAGATCATGAATAGGTGCAACTGATTTGGCCCCGTCTTTGTATGCCAGTATGATAGGAGTTGTATTGTTGAGAAGAAAGTTGGTGTAAGGGGGCAGGGTGGGGGTGGGGGGGGGGGGGGGGGGGGAATTGCTGGAGTTGAAATGTAAAGCAGGGAAAATTATGGAAAATTACAACTGTTGATTTAGCGTCTGTCAGGAAAAACAGGGTAGATTTTGAAGGGTCAAACCTTGCCAAGAAGTGCTATGGCATGGCTTATAAATCCTTATGCAGGGCTATCAGTAGCAAGGGAGGTAATGGATGAGCAGAGGCACAGTGACTTGAATGGTAGCAGCTGATTACCAACACGTATGTAAGAAATGTGTAGGAAGGAACTGCACAAAGATGGACACAAAAAAACTGGAGTAACTCGGCGGGTCAGGCAGCTTCTCTGGAGAAAAGGAATAGGTGACGTGTTGGGTCGAGACCCTTCTTCAGAAATATCTAAGCATGTCAGAAATATCCATAAACTATTCTGGAAGGAGGTAATTTTTCAGAGTAATTCACTGTACTGAAAAAATAATTTGAAGCTGATTAATAAGATTAGCGAAGATAGACACAAAATGCTGGAGTAACTTGATGGGCAGCTGCAGTTGGGACTGTGAAATGAAGCCAAATCCTGGGGACTCTTGCATATAGACTCAGTGGCCCGTTCCTATGCATTGTCTGCTTAGCATACAATGTTGCTCATGTACAACAATAATCTTACTGATCAGTATGCAAAGAAAGATTCTCATTGTGCCTTGGTACACTTGATAGTGGAACCATTAAACCATTCCTGTGAATTAATAAATATAGACTTTTCCAGCTTGTCCTAGTACCATGACTCCAATCTATCTCTGCATATTATATTTCCTTATTATGCCCTTTTATTCGTTGCCTTCCGCAATGGTGATCATTTTGAAGTGTAAGACATAGGCTTTATATATGTGCAGCTTAATATCATCGATATTTTGGGCTTGTACATATTACCATATGTCTACAATCCGTGACAGGAGCTTGGTTTCTATCTGGCTTCTTTAAGTAGTTTTAGTGATAAAATGACAAAATACAAATCAGAAATGACTGCACTGGGATTTCCTGACCAGCAAAAAGACGGAGCTAACAGCTGCTCTGAGCAAATGACAGCTTCTCCATTGACAATTGCAGCAGAAGAAACACCTCAATCTTATCATGTTAAGTATGGTCCTAAACCTCAGTTTTATTCTGCATTTCCCCAGTACTTTCATAAAATCACATGATATGGAAAAATGCTCACTGTTCTAACGTCATGCTTAAGCTTTCTACCATGACTCTTCGTAACAGCGTAGCCTTCCATGTTTTTCCTCCTCCATGCATTTATTCAGCTTTCATTGAACTGCAGCAGAGTTGCCCTTGAAGATCAGTGGGAGAAATGGAGCAAAATGCTCATGGCCTGGACTGATGAAAGCTCTGCATGATGCAAGTGTGATCAACACTGAATTGTAAATGTCGTCAAAAAGTGGGGAATGTTTTCACCACAGATCACAATAGAAATCCTCCTTTAGGCATTGGGAACCTGCAGTGAAGTGCTTCATTTGTCTTGAGGCTTTGCCTTCAGTAAACAAGGTGTAGAGCAATCAATTCTCTGCTATCTGATCATTTGGCAGATTGTTTATTTCCTGTTGCATTCTTTTCAGACCCATCCGGAGTTTGCTTTTTTATTTGCACTTTTAACATTATCAACGACTCACACCTATGTTACTGCGGCAGAGAAAGATAAAGGAATAAATGAATAGGAAAGAAGTGCAGATGCTGGTTTACACCGGAGATAGATACAAAATGCTGGAGTAGCTCAGCGGAACAGGTAGCATCTCTGGATAGAAGCATCCCGTCCCAATACCTCCCCCCTCGACTCTGTCCAAGGACCCTGACAATCTTTCCAGGTTAGGCAGAGGTTCACTTGCACCTCCTCCAACCTCATCTACTGTATCCTTTGTTCCAGGTGTGGACTCCTGCATATCGGCGAGACAAAGTGCAGGTTCGGCGATCATTTCGCTGAACACCTCCGCTCAGTCCGCCTAAACCTATCTGATCTCCCCCTCCCATGGTCCTTCTCCTCGCTTGGCCATCTTCAACCTTTGTGCCCCAGGGACACTTCCCGCAGCCGATCTTGAGGGTGCGGAAGGTAAGATCCCCAGGTTCTTCTTACCACCCCTTTGTCCTTTGTCCGTTGTCATTGCCGATTCCCTCCACCTCCTCTCCAGTTCCAGGTCTTCGGGGTGAACAGGAGCTGGGCTCGGTGGCTTCCCTCTCCCAGCTCCACTGCGGGTGAGCCGGACCTGGAAGGTCTGAGGGGGTGCAGCGTAGGTTTACAAGGTTAATTCCTGGGATGGCGGGACAGTCTTATGCTGAGAGAATGGAGCGGCTGGGCTTGTACACTATGGAGTTTAGAAGGATAAGAGGGGATCTCATTGAAACATATAAGATTGTTAAGAGCTTGGACACACTAGAGGCAGGAAACATGTTCCCGATGGTACACAAAAGGCTGGAGAAACTCAGCGGGTGCAGCAGCATCTAAGGAGCGAAGGAGATGGGCGACGTTTCGGGTCGAGACCCTTCTTCAGACTGAAGAAGGGTCTCGACCCGAAACGTCGCCTATCTCCTTCGCTCCTTAGATGCTGCTGCACCCGCTGAGTTTCTCCAGCCTTTTGTGTACCCTCGATTCTCCAGCATCTGTAGTTCCTTCTTTAACATGTTCCCGATGTTGGGGGAGTCCAGAACCAGGGGCCACAGTTTAAGAATAAGGAGTAAGCCATTTAGAACGGAGACGAGGAAACACTTTTTCTCACAGAGAGTGGTGAGTCTGTGGAATTCTCTGCCTCAGAGGGTGATGGAGGCAGGTTCTCTGGATGCTTTCAAGATAGGGCTTAAAAATAGCGGAGTCAGGGGATATGGAGAGAAGGCAGGAACAGGGTACAGATTCGGGATGATCAGCCATGATCACATTGAATGGCGGTGCTGGCTCAAAGGGCCAAATGGCCTACTCCTGCACCTATTGTCTATTGACCTGCTGTCGGGGTCTGGCCATGGTTCGCCACGACCTTCTACCCCCTGCAGTTCACCGGGACCATGAGTATGTGCAAATATGTCCAAACCCAAAATCCATGATGCAGAGTCTCTTGCCCAGAGTCGGTGAATCGAGGACCAGAGGACATAGATTTAAGGTGAAGGGGAAAAGATTTAATAGGAATCTGGGGGGTAACATTTTCACACAAAGGGTGGTGGGTGTATGGAACAAACTGCCAGAGGAGATAGTTGAGGCAGGGACTATTCCAACATTTAAGAAACAATCAGACATGTACGTGGATAGGACAAGTTTGGAGGGATATGGACCAAATGCGGGCAGGTGGGACTAGTGTGGCTAGGACATGTTGGCCGGTGTGGGCAAGTTGGGCCAAAGAGCCTGATTCCACACTGTATCACTCTATGAATCTATGATAATAAACTGCACATATACAAAGGATGTGTATGTTGGTGACAATGCATTTATTTTCGATTTCTAATAACCTGAAGTAAGGAGGCAATTAGGAATCCTCCACTGTGAAGTTACAGATCAACCAGACCAGGTAGCAGATTTATTTTATGCGATTTTACTGTAATCTGGTATTTGCACGATAACTATGAGATGAGCTGTTTTAAAAAAATCCAGATTTAGTTTATTTATTTGAATTCAAATTTTCTTGTCTGCTATGGTGGAATAAAAACGTACATTTCCAAATAGATAATCTGGTACTGTGCTTACTGTGAACAGGAAATTTAAGCCGTGCACTGAGGGAAAGGTTTCCCTTGTAACTGAAGGTGAAATCATAATTCTTTTTTTAGTATATTTAAAAATCATAGCTCAGAATTGAATTGTAAACTTTTCCCATGAGTTCAAATTAGTTAAATACAAATTTAGCACTGACATAAGGAAGATCTTTATAGAAAGTATAATTGTGTTTGGACAGGTATGAGAAAGTCATGGTGCCAAAAATGGAATTATTTGTGGAGTAACCAAATGTTGAATTCTTGTTTTTGTTTTAAAACTAAAAACGAATACAATGCGGAAACAGGCCCTTCGGCCCACCGAAGCCACACCGACCAGCAATCCCCGTACATTGGCACTATCCTACACACCAGTGACAATTTTACAATTTTACTGAAGCCAATTAACATACAAACTATGTATTTGGAATATGGGAAGAAATTGGGGCACCTAGAGAAAACCCATGTAGATCTTGGGAAGAACGGGCAGCACCCGTAGTCAGGATTGAATCCAGATCTCTGGTGCTGTAAGGCAGCAACTCTACTGCTGCACCATCATCCTTTGATGATTTCAAATATTCAATGTCCTTGCAAAGTGCCTAATGTTCAACAACAAATTATATGTAAAACACTTTTTCCATCGAGATATTTATTTCCCTTTTAATTTTGCACTAATTTGGCTGCTGAAGTTTGAGCTCATCCCGTTCTGATTGCGAATTACATTTCTATTGCAGTGCAGGCTTAATGTTTACAGGAATTTGCAATCTCCTTGTCCATTCCGTCGCCTTAACTACATGGTGTAAAGTTGGCCGTGGAAATCAGTGGGTGCTGCAGAACCGTCCTGCATTTATTTGAATGTGAACAAATTCCCACATAAATCAGGTGAGATAGATTGAACAGATGAAGGAAGAACAAATTCCTAACATTTACCTTTATCGCTCCTTGCATCAGTAGTTCCAGCAAGTTATCTGGCTTGGCGACACCTGCTCTTCCCATTCCTGAGCATCCAATGCCTGCCTGATTTTGACAGTGATAAATCACTATTGTACCTGCAGAGAATAGTAACCATGACCTTGTCTATACTCAAGTGCAGCTCAAAGTCTCTCATAAGGCACCACGTCACTCACAGATTTCATTACAACTGCTACAACTATTCCGCATGATTAACACTAACACAAAGATTTGCCTGGTGTTGAGTGCGAGTCAGCATTTGTATATAAAGACCTAGTACTTTGACAATTCACCATGATTTGTTAAGTTTTTCCTGCCTTCAGTCTTGGGACATTTTGATATATTACTTTATTGTTTGAAAATATAAAAGGCTTTAATGTGATGTTCTCAGCAGTAAATCAGAAATATTGTTTCATGGTGTTAATATTAGGTCATTCTGCTTGTGCATTCAAGCCAGAATATTTAATTGCTACCAGCAAATATAGGTTCATGACAGTAAGAGCCTGATTCCGAAGAAGATTCCCGACCCAAAAATCCACTGCACCAAAACGTCACTAAACATTAAACCCTTTATCATGCTGTAAACTGTAAACTGTGGACGGTTTGATTGTAATCATGTATGGTCTTTCCGCTGACTGGATAGCATGCAACAAAGAAAAGCCTTGCACTGTACCTAGGTACCTGTGACAATAATAAACTAAACTAAACCTAGTTACATTCTCCAGGGATGCTGTCTGAGCCACTGGACAATTCCCAGCACTTTGTGATTTGTTTTTAAAGCATTGTTTGATCTTGTTTGGTGAGTAACCATTCCTGTTGGAATATGCTCTTTGGTAATATGTTGTGCCTGAGGAGAACCCAGCACTTCAGGACCTTGTTATGTCAGTAGCACTGAGTTTGTCTGCAATTGTCTTAGAATCTTCATGGGCTGAATGCCATCCTGCTCGGGAGCATAAAGTCTCCAGGCACCAACGTTTCACTTTAATGTATTACAAATGGATTTCCCACTGTAACACTGACGATACACTCTTCTGCAACAGTGTAATTCCAGGCAGCAGGGAAGTGCATAATTGTAGTTAAAGATATTTACCAGAGACGTATCCGGATGTATTACATTTTGATTTACAATTGACTGTTTCCCAAAAATACTTTGCATGATCCAGTGATTCTCAAATTTAATGTGATTAGAAATCAGTTGACCAGCTGGAAAGTAGCCTACAACTTGGTATCGCAGATCCTAGCTAAGTGCCGGTTTTTCACGAATGGTGTTTTTTTTTAACCCATCCTTTTCTAGACCATTGGAATACATCAGGTAGTGGTGATGGGGCAGTCAGTGGGGAACAATAAGGATTATTTTGTCACAGAAATGTCCTTTTGTTCTTTTATCAGGCTTCCCACAACTTTGGCCTTGTATTTCATTTAACACATTATTTCTGATATTCAAAATTTCAGCTATTCTTGGTGAAAGCAAATGTAAGACTTTTTCAGGAACTATTGTGAGCAAGTGGATGTCTGAAGAAGGGTTCCGACCCAAAATGTCACCTGTCCCTTTTCTTCAGAGATGCTGCCTGGCCCGCTGAATTATTCCAGCATTGTGTGTCTATCTTTGGTGTTAATCAGCATCTGCATTTCCTTCCTGCACAATTTGTGTCCACTGGTGCTTTACAATAACAATTACTGTGATTTATTTAAAATCTGAAACCCCCTTTGCAGCACCATCTGTAAGGGTTACATATATTAATGAGATTTATTATTACTTCTGTGTGAGATGGGCCCATATTCCAAATGAGATTGTATATAATAACTGAAAGCTAGTGATTAATGACTGCTTTTATTTAGTGGGCTTAAGAAAACCTATGTTTGGTAGCCATTGTGTTTTTTTAAATTCCCACAGGCGATAATGGACAGATAGAGAGTGGTCAATTTCTTCTTCAGCTGCTTTTATACTGATGTAAGTGATACTGGCAAATCACACTCACACAGCCAGCCTAAATGCCAGAGCAAACTTATAAAACTGGCCTAAAAAAAACAGCAGAACACTTTTTGCTGAAAACCAGAAGTACAAAAAAAATGGACTGAAAATATTCAGCAGGTCAAGCTGAACGAGATCCACCCAGTTTCAGGTCTTTCCTTTCCTTATTTTTGATCATGCTCCCACTTTCACCCCACTTCTCGGCTCACACTCTTTCCTGCCTTTGCATTGACATATCTGTTCATTACAAAATCTTATGAAAATTAACAAACACAAATGCTCAACATAAAAAGCTGGAGTAACTCAGCGGGTCAGTTAGCATGTCAGGAGAAAAGGAATAGGTGACGTTTCGGGTCAAGACCTTCTGCGGTCTAAAGAATCTGAAAAAGGGTATCAACTTGAAACCTTACTTATTCCTTTTCACCAGAGAAAAGGAATTCTGCCACAGAAGGCAGCAGAGGCCAATTCGACAGATGTTTTCAAGAGAGAGTTAGATATAGCTCTGGGCTAATGGATTAAACGGATATGGGGAGAACGCAGGAATGGGTTACTGATTTTGGATGGTCAGCATGATCATATTGATCAAAGGTTCAAAGGGCCGAAAGGCACCTATTTTCTATGCTTCTCCTGCACCTATTTTCTATGCTTTTACGAGATGCTGTCTGACCCGCTGAGTTACTCCAGATTTTTGAGTCTATCTTTAAACCCAGCACTTCACTTCACTGCACTTTAAACATAAATGTTAACTCTGTTGTTCCCTTTCACACGTGCCGGCATATCTGCTAAATATTCTCTTAAAACTGGAATCGGGCTGGTGACATTGCCAGAAACAGAAATTAATCCCATTTATCATGCAGCCGATCCTCTGAATAAAAGAATGAGCTTTTGCTGGAAATCAAACCTATATTCCTGTTATTGTTAATATTCCAATCTCACACATGTACGCTCATACACACATTACTGCAAGTCTCCTTAATGTCTGAACCAATTAATTGGCCTGGCAAAGTTCAAAAGATATCACATTGGAGATAGAGTTATATAGTCATACAGCGTGGAAATAGGCCCTTCAGCCCAACTTGCCCACACCGGCCAACCATGTCCCAGCTACACAAGTCCCACCGGCCCGCGTTTGGCCCATATCCCTCTTATCCATGTACCTGTCTAACTGTTTCTTAAACGTTGGGATAGTCCCAGCCTCAACTACCTCCTCTGGCATTCTGTCAAATTCAGTCACACGGAGTCGCATGATCTAAAGAAACTAAAAGCAAAAAGTAGTGCAGATGCTGAAAATCTGAAGTTAACTAGGAAGTACGAGAAACACTTAGCCAGTCAGGCATCATCATCAGGAGATCGAGAAAGTGCTGATGTTTCAGGTCAATGACATTTCAGATTCAGTTTCAGTTTCAATTTCAGTTTCAGTTTAGTTTATTGTCACGTGTAACAGGGTACAGTGAAAAGCTTTTTGTTAAGTACTAACCAGTTAACAGAAACACAATACATGATTACTATCGAGCCATTTAGATACATGATAAGGGAATACGTTTAGTGCAAGGTAAAGCCAGCAATGTCCAATCAAGGATAGTCCGAGGGTTATCTAAGAGGTAGATAGTAATTCAGCACTGTTCTCTGCTTGTGGTAGGATGATCCAGTTGCCTGATAACAGCTGGGAAGAAACGGGTCTGGCTACTGTTTCAACACACCTGATAGAGGGAATTGGTGCACATAATGCCTTTGAACAGATAACATAGAAAAGCACAGCACAGGAACAGACCCTTCAGCCCACAATGTCTGTGCTGAACATGATGCTAAAATTAACTAATCTCATCCACACTGTATCTTTCCATTCCATGGATATCCAATGCCTGTCTAAATACCAGTTAAATGTTACTATTATATCTGACTCCACCACCACCTCTGGCAGTGTGTTCCAGTGTGTAAAAAAAAATGGTCATTTAAACTTTGTCCCTCTTATCTTAAAGCTTTGCCCTCTGTTCTTTGACATTTTCAACTGAGGAAGTGGGTTCTGAAGGTTTACAGTGCAATCTTAAAATGAAATAAATGCAAATGTAATTTCTGCCATTTATTGTCAATTCACTTCTTATTAGTTCAGAAAGGAGAGTTTGTGTTGGTTTTCAGAAAGTTGGTGCATTCAGTTCTTAATCATTTAAAAAAAACTGAAAAATCTCAAGGACATGGCTTACCAGGTTCTAAAATATAAAGTTATCCTAAATCAATATCTAGTTGAAAAAATGTTGAAGAGAAAGATAAATCTGTATATCTCTATTTAGTTTAGATACATGAAATTATGAGATACATCACGGAAACGACCCAACGAGTCCGGACCGACCAGCGATCCCCGCACATTAACCTATCACACACACTAAGGACAATGTACATTTATACCAAGCCAATTAGTCTACAAACCTGTGGAGTGTGGGAGGAAACCGAAGAAAACCCACACCGGCAATGGGGAGAATGTACAAACTCCATATAGAAAAACACGCGTGGTCAGGATCGAACCCTGGTCTCTGGCGCTGTAAGGCAGCAACTCTATCGCTGTGCCACTGTGTTGCCAATATACTTTCCATACACATAGCGTACTTATGCACATTTGGTTCAATCTTCAGTTCGTAAACAAATTTCTTCAGGTCATCTACAAAAGTTAACGTTGAAGAGATATTGGGAGGGGTATAAACTAGCAATGTTACAACATTTTGAGATTTAAAAAATCAAGTCTGCAATTTATCCCATCAGATAAAGCATAAAAATAAGTTTAATTTGACGCCTAAATCACTTTCATATCTTCAGTATTAAAAAAGTTATGGCCATTTTCATACTCGGAAATTAGCACCTTTCCCCATTGCCTTTCCATTGACTTAACTCAAAAGCTGTGATTTAGGACAGTCAAAAGCCCATAACTTTCTTAAAAATTAAAGAGAACTCAATGAAATTTTCACTTATTATAGATTGAAGCATTCTGAAACAAATACGAAACAATCTTACTTGGATGACCTGAAATTAAAGCATATAATTAGTTAGTTACCCAATTGTAGCTAATTACAAAATTAAATTACTAGATCTAAACATCTATCCATTTCTTAAGAAATTATAAACATTTTAAAATTGCCTAAGTGTCCAAATAAAATTCACACAATAATCCACAATATAACATGATTTTTAAATCTCATTTTCATGAATTTATAGGCCAAATGGAAGGAATTTAGTGTTTAATTCCTGTAAATTAATGGCCATTTAAATCAACGTGAGCGGGTTTTAGTGGAACGCGGTGGATTGGAAAGTTGCTGTTTGCAGTGAATTTAACCCACAGTCGGCATGAAAAATACAGCCGGTTTGTATATATTTTTTGTCCCCTTTTTGCATGATGAAAATTTGATTAAAGGCTTCCTAAGAAGCACGTTTTTATGTAAAAATAAACTGTGTACCTTCTTTTATCGCCTACGTTAGGTCCGTTCTGCTGTCGGCGCTCACGGCTTTAGAAGATCATTTTTAAACTACTCTAGCTAATAAATGATCTAGTGTAGTTTAAAAATAGCTTCATAAAACAAATGTCGGAGCGATTTCTCTTTAGCGACGAAATTGCCTGAGATTGATCGATTTGGACTGTCTGTGGAAAAACAGCACTTTAAACCCGCCCCCTCTGAAAGGCGCCAAAGTCGTGCACATGGGGAGTGGCAGAACTGCAGCGCCGCTAAAGGTAGGTATTGTAACATACCAATATAAACTCTGCTTAGTTTCTATCCCCTATGCATTGCCATTGTTCCATCAGACTGCTGTGAACAGCATGGAAGAAAAATACATTGTCCCAGCAGTCAATTAGACGGGAAGCTAATACTTTCCGACCCACTGTTCCGAGATAGAATAATAGCTACTTTGCACAAAATGTTCCAACATAAGCAACCAGGATCTTTCTGAATGATATTATGTTGCTGTGCATCAACATTATTGGGTGTTATCTAACATCGGTTGAAACGTCAGTGCAAGGAGATGGTAAAGTCAACAACATTTGTGTGAATAGCAGCATCTGAATATTGGTAACCTGCATCCTGCTGGAAGTAAAATAGAAATGTCAAATAATGAGCATATTTCTGAACTTTTACAAAAAGCTTGGCATAAAAGCTTGTGCTTCAGCTCCTCGGAAGTAAAAGATTCTCAGTTTCTCTTGAGCATAGGTGCATTTTCGCTTTCAGCTAGCAAGACTTTTATACATTTCATTCTACTAAAAATGGCAGTATATACAAATACTTATTTTTCCCAGTGATAGCAGTAATAATAATAATAATCTTTCCCAAATATAAAGTGTTATGGCAACAGTGATCTAATCCAGTTAGTGAGTGGCATTGTAGATGTCAAATTAGTAAAGGAAGGGACTGCAGATGCTGGTTTAAACCAAAGATAGACACAAAAAGCTGGAGTAACTCAGCGTGACACGCAGCATCTCTGGAGAGAAGGAAAGGGTGACGTTCGTGTCGAGACCCTTCTTCAGACTAGTCAGGGGAAAGGGAAACGAGAGATATAGACAATGATGTAGAGAGGTAAAGAAGAATGAATGAAAGATATGCAAAAAAGTAAGGATGATAAAGGAATCAGGCCATTGTTAGCTGTTTGTTGGGTGAAAATGAGAAGCTGGTGCGATTTGGGTGGGAGAGGGATAGAGAGAGAAGGAATGCCGGGATTACTTGAATTAGAGAAATCCATTCATACCACTAGGCTGTAAGCTGGCCCAAGCAAAATATGAGCTGCTGTTCCTCACTCTGACAATGGAGGACAGAAAGGTCCGTGTGATCAGTGTGGAATGGGAAGGAGAATTAAAGTGTTTAGCAACAGGGAGACCAGGTAGGTTCAGGTATACTTGTTATTCCTCGATCCATCAGTCTGAAGAAAGGCACATAAAGCTGGAGTAATTCAGCAGGTCAGGCAGCATCTCTGGAGAAAAGGAATAGGTGACATTTCGTGTCAAGACCCTTCTTCAGACTGAGTCAGTGGAAGGGGAAACGAGAGATAACAAAGATACATAGAACAAATGAATGAAAGACTTGCAAAATGATGATCAAGGAGAGGTGGAGCCCACAATGGTCCATTGTTGGCTGTGGGGTAGGTGATAACAAGTTATACAAACAGTGAAACTCACCAGGACGACAGTGATACTAGAATGACGACTAGGGTGGGGGTGGGAAGGAGAGAGAGGGGATGCAAGGGTTACTTGAAGTTAGAGAAGAAGGAAGGTTCTGACCCGGGACATCTTCTGTCCATTTCTCTAAACAGATACTGCCTGATCCTTTGGGTTCCTCGAATACTTTTTTTCCCCACAAGTTTGAGGTCATAGAGTCATATCGTGATACAAAGTGGAAACAGGTCCTTTGTCCCAATCTGCCCACACTGGCTACACTCCTAGCTACACTAATCGTACCTGCCTGCATTTGGCCCATATCCCTCCAAACCTGTCCTATCCATGTAACTGTCTAACCGTTTCTTAAATGTTGGGATAGTTCCTGCTTCAACTACCTCCTCTGGCAGCTCATTCTGTACACCCACCACCCTTTGTGGCGTATCAGGCCATTGTAATAACCTCCCCTATCTATGATGTAGAGACATAGAAAATGTATAGAAAACATCTCAAAGCACTGGGGAAGTATCATCCACAAAAGATCTTATCTATATAGACAGAAGGCAGACAAACCAATGTCAGTGTTCACTTAGCACAACTATCAAACAGTGATGATCCAACACCATGTGCAATCGTTCAGCCTTGTCACACAGACGCCAAATTCCAGACTCTCTAAGGAAACCTCTTTCTCTGAGTGCAGTATGTTTGAGAGGAAGGCAAGAGATTTGTTTGTAAACATCCTTACGACCTGTCACGTCAGGCCTACATGAATGGAAGGCCCACTGCAAGGATCTCAGTCCCGCAAAACTGTGCAACAGCAAAGGCAATGCTGGGAAAGCTTACTTTGGATATTTTCTTCAAATTAAACATACCTGCATTTAAAACATCAGAAGCAACTTGCTGTGGGCTAGTTTAACAACCCAGGCTCACTGATCCCACTTGGAAATAATGCCCAAGTGGCAGCAAAACCAGAAGAGTCTCTGAAGATAGACACAAAATGCTGGAGTAACTTAACGGGCCAGGCAGCATCTCTGGAGAAAAGGAATAGTTGAATTTTAAGGTCTGTCAACCATCTTCTGACTCATAATGAACTTATTCCTTGTGGGACATTCCTCTACATGATCGGTGGTTACCAGTTTTTTGCAGATGTTCTGTGCCGGAGAACTGCATGGAACGTATAGCTAGAGAGGTTGACACAGATCCAAAATAAATGTTCTCTTCAAAGGCAACTCCTTGTGTTATCTGAAGCTTCATTATTCTCTTGCCAAATCGGTTGGTGCCTGTTCTCTCCGTTAGTGGTGCACTGACTGAGCAATTAGATTCTGATAAGATGTGAGCTCTTATCAAATTGCATGGAAACATTGAATGAGATTGTAATGTAAACAAATGTACGAATTAGTTTCCTCCCTTGGCCAGATACCTGAAAGCCTGTCTCATTCCAACTGAGATCAGCTAATTTAGGAGAAAAGGAATCAAGCTGAGGGCATTCTGTTTTGCATCGTTCAGATCTACACTGGTTTTGCTAATTGAGGTATTGGCTGATTAGAGTGCAGATTGCTTTCACATGATGACAAAGCCAACACAGCATCAATCCACTGCAACCTCACAATACTGGTCAGTTAAAATATTTCAGTCTTCCCATCCACATCCAAACATTTTCAAAGCACCTCTACTTAAAGTTCAAAGCATGAAGCAAGCTCTTCCCAAGAGCATATAGACAATGTTTTCGTCAATCACATAATTTCAAGAGGTACATTTATTTCACTTTGTTTTTACTACTTTCGCCCAGTCTCTCAATTGCAACCTTCATACATCTGAGCACATTATAAACTCTGCTATCCATGAGCTAACTTGCACGGCTATATTCAACTATCACCTGAAGCTTTAGTTTTAATACTGTTAATTTCATTTACAAATTCTACTGAGCACTCCCCTTCCCATTCGCCATATTCTTCCCTGTCGTTACAACGTTATGAGATTTCAATACACCTCCAATTTTGACCACTAACTTATTCCCACTTTTAAATATTCCAACCTTGACAGCTGTGCTAATTTGCTTAAATTGGATAATCTTTGTGATCCCTTCTAGAAATCCTCTCCTCGTCCCCTTTCACCAAAACCTTAGAAACTTATCCTTCCAATCAAGTTATTGATCACTGGTCTTGACAACTTCCAATGTAGCTCAATGCCAGATGTTTTTGTGTAAACCTGGGACATTTTTCCTCAGAGGGCGGCACGGTGGCGCAGCAGTAGAGTTTCTGCCTTACAACGCTTGCAGCACCAGAGACCTGAGTTTGATCCCGACTACGGGTTCTGTCTGTACAGAGTTTGTATGTTCTCCCCGTGACCGAGCAGGTTTTTTCCAAGATCTTTGGTTTCCTCACACATTCCAAAGACATACAGGTGTGCAGGTAAATTGGCTTGGTATAAATGTTTTAAAACATTGTCCCTAGTGTATGTAGTATAGTGTTATTGTGCAGGGATTGTTGGTCAGCATGGACTCGGTAGGCCGAAGGGCCTGTTTCCGCGATGTATCTCCTAACTAAACTAAACTAAAGTTGTTGTCTGGCCTGCTGAGTTACTCCAGCATATTGTGTCATACTTCCTCTTGAACTGGCCAAGATAAACTGAGATTGACGTTTGGTCCATCTCAAAAATGCAGGACATTCTGCTCTACTCTGAGGTTGTTATGGTTAATTTTAGGTGCAGAAAAGACAGCCAAATCAATGTCTGATTTAAACACTCTTCTCAATGCATTGATTGAGACGTAGCAAGATGATCTTTGCTTCTCTCATAAACAGGAAGATAGCCCAGGATTACCCATGTTCTTGCTTAGCTATCTGACAACTTTTCAAAGGATTTTAAACAGCAACTCCCATCCTTCATCAAATAATGCATACTTTACCAAGGTCTGTCCGCAAGCCTATGTCATTATTCTATAGATAACTTCTGTAAGGGATTTCAATCTTACCTCCCAGGACCATACTAACATTACCAGGTTGGCTCTCAGCACATTTAATTCACTATTCATTTTTGCGGAAAATATCAAATTGGCCTCCTTACAAACCTCTGAACTCTCAATAGTCCTCAAATGTGACTGAAAAACTTTATCAATTATAAACTTATTCATTTTTATATGCTGTAATATTAATTCCCACTGGAGTAATGATTAATTTTGTTTTTATTTTTATATCTTTTCCCTTCAGTAAACACAAACTATGGGTTGGATTAAATTTAATATAAAACAAATTGCAGTGAATTGAATAATAGAATGCTTACATTAACACTTTAGCTTGGTGATAAATCAGGGACAGTACCCATCTACCTTTAGGGATTTACTTTAATTGTTTACTATTGGGAAATGATGTGAAATTTTGCATGGCACAAATGTAACTTAAATGTTTGTGAGCATCTTTGTGGTTCAGTTTTATTTGTCATATGTAGGTTAACACAGGGTCAACGGTACAATGTAATGTGTTTGACAAGACAACGGGTCACCTCAGCAATGATATTATATGGACCATACATATCATACAGCCACACACCATGGAAACAGGCCCTTCGGCCCCAAATGTCCATGCTGACCAAGATACCCCATTTAAGCTAGTCCCATTTGCTTGCATTTGACCCGTATTCCTCTAACCACATCTTCTCCATGTTCTTGCCCAACTGTCTTTTTAATGCTCTTATAGTACCTGCCTGAACGACCTCTTCTGGCAGCTCGTTACACATACCCACCACCCTCTGAGTGGAAAATGTAGTCCCTCAGGTTCCTATTAAATCTTTCCCCTCTCACCTTAAACCTATGTCTTCTGGTTCATGACCCCCTGCCCCCCGCCGACCCGCTCCCAGCCCCCCCCCCCCCTACTCTGGGTAAAAGGAACTGTGCATTCAACCAATTTATTCCCCTCATGATTTTATACACATGTGGTAGAAACGTTTTTGACATCAACCATGAGTGGCAAACTTTTTAACTGATGTTTACTACCCAGATTCAGCGATGGCCGAGTGATAATTTACAGCCGGTTTGGAGTATAGCAAGGCCTGTGAGAGCTCAATGCTCTAATGATTCTGTCTCTCCGTCTGTAATCAATGCAGATAAGTAACAGTGCTAGAACCCTACAAAATAAAGCGTCAGATGAAGACATTGTAAGAAAAGACAGTCGGGACTGGGATTGTAACTGCTTGGATAGATATAATGAAATCTTCTCGCAGTAGGACTCACAGTATTGAACGCTGATATAAAGTCAATGTGTTAGTACAAGGGTTTTGGCCCTTCCAGTACAGAAAGAACTCACTAATTACATGAGTACCTTATGGAAGAACATATATCATTAGCAATAGAATGTGAATACGAGATGGAATGCAATCTATTGAGTGAAACATTGTTGAACTTCACAGTGACATGAGTGAGCACTTTAACGGGTAAGGCAGGAAGAACTTAATTTACAAATCTGTATGTTTTTAAAGCATGTTTTGTATTCAACCAAATATAAAAATTTTAAAGGGGACCCTGTGCCAATTTTTCCCTCCTTTTAAATAATTAATTTTTGTAAATAGAGAATAATAGCCATTATAATAGGAATAGGAAGAAGGCACTTCCAAGGTGGCGCCCAAGCCAGTCGACTCTTTGCGTGCCGGTTACAGGCTTCCATCGCACATTACAATCGCTCCACTCTTTTAAATCTCTACTCCAACCGCAGCATTTATCTTGCATTAAACGTTATTAACTTTATCATGTATCTGTACATGGTGGGCGGCTCGATTGTAATCAGTCACGTATTGTCTTTTCTGCTGACTGGTTAGCACACAACAAAAGCTTTTCACTGTACCTCGGTGCACGTGACAACAAATTAAACTAAACAAAACAAAACTAAACTAATATTTTTTACTAGATGTGTAAACACATGCCAAAAGAATAAGCACTTTAGTTAGTTGTTCTGCAGGTGTTCTCCAGAGATAGGGAGTACCCATGTATACATTGGGGTGATTTTATTGTGAATGAGGGAGGATTGTGTTGGGTGGTTGGTTAGTGAAGAGTAGCCTGATTTCAGGCTGGCCTGAAAACTGTTCAAGATGGCAATGCCCCAGGAAATCACATCACTGACTGGGAAGCTCTACTAAAACATCAAAGAATACTCTGTTGATTCTTCCATTTAAAAAAAAGGTTCAATACAGAGTAAAAAGAACACCCTCAAACTTCCTATTCACTTTGAGTAATTACTATTGCAAGCTCACATTAAGAGCTTATATTTTTCGAAGTGCAAGTTTCATGCCTTTTTTAAGAAACACGGCAGTCGAATAATAAAGTACATTTGGAAAATCTAATTAAGATAAATATCCAAGTATGGTATTTCTAATGGCTTTATTGTAGAAAGTGTGGATCGTCTGTTACTGAGCAATGGGGCCCAAGTGCTGCACACTTCAAGGCTCTGCAGAATGTCTAACAATCTTTCAACTAGTCGTAGACATTTATAGCCAATGCCAGACGCACCAGTGGAATAAAGCATGTTTACAATTCCTTTTGAACCATGAAATGTATGCCGATCTGTCCAAATAATTGACTTAAAAACATCTTAATGACAGAATTTATAGGAAACAAAAATGTCAAATTGCCCTTTTTGGTAATGAACATGTTTCCATTTCATTTTTCAGTGATCTATGTGCTAATGTTTGCTTTGTGGTAAACCAATGGTAGATTGTACAGCATACTTCCAGCACTCTGTGAAATTAAGGTTACTCTGGGCCATAACAGTACAAATACCAATCAGTTAAGTGTTTAACAATTAATAATTATTTGGCATAAATATTTTGATGCTGAGAAGTTTCTTTTTTTTTAAAGAACATTTCCCTTTTCATTTTGTGCCATTTCCCTCTTCTCCATGAAGTATTGAATCTGTAATGAGAGATAGTCAATGGTAGTCTGTGTCCCTCAGCATCTAAAACTTGTGTCTATTGTAGCACAGGCAGCATCTCTGGACAGAAGGAATGGGTGATGTTTCGGATCAAGACCTTTCTTCAGTCAAGAAGGATCTTGATCCGAAATGTCACCCATTCCATCTCTCCAGAGATGCTGCCCGTCTTGCTGAGTTACTCCAGCTTTTTGTGTCTATCTTTGGTTTAAACCAGCATCTGCAGTTCCTTCCTACAACAATAGACACGAGTTAGATGCTGAGGGACGCAGACTACCATTGTTCATGTGCGAGCTTGCACAGTGAAATAGTGCATCACGACTAACTGGGAACAAAAGGTAAATCCCAATACTGCATTCATCTGACTTCCACACAAATGTAGATGGATGGTCAGTCAGAAGTTGGGACAAGGAGCCGTGTCTGATTACTGTCATACCTAAATCAATATTCTGTCTCATCCGAGCTAATTCCTGTCATGGAAAGACTACCCATCTCCACCTTAATGGCCCAAATAATACTGGACTAAATCTTGCACTAAACCTTATTATGTTTATCATGTAACTGTACACTGGAGATGGCTCCATTATAGTCATGTATTTTCTTTCCGCTGACTTGTTAGCACACAATAAAAGCTTTTCAATTGACAATAAACTAAACTAAACTAAACTAGAAACCTAGAATTCTATTCTCCTGTTATAATGCAACAGGCACATTGCTACGAACAGCACTTTGAAACTCTGTGGAGCTATTTGGATGAAGATTTACCCGACAACGATATTGGACATTCACTTATTTTGTCGAAATCCTCAGAATTTGTAATATTCAAAAGATTCCCGATGGCTCAGGTGTGCAATTTGATGCCTACCCTGCTAATGATGTATGCCGACAGATAACATCTCAAGTTGGATTCCCCATCCTGAGGTAACTTGATCTGTTGATCGTGGGACTCCTGAGATTAGATGCAAGATTATGAAAATCCACCAGGATTTCAACTCCTGATCACAGTCCAAAGGGAGCGAATGAAACAGGTCTGGTGGTGATGCACTTCACCGTACATAGCCTGTTAATAAGTTCATAAATTCTAGGAGAACAAGTCGGCCATTTGGCGCATCAAGTCTAATCCACCATTCAATTATGACTGATCTATCTTTCTCTCTCAACCCTATTCTCCTGCCTTCTCCCCATAACCTCTGACATCATTAATACCCATTGTGTCGATCCACAAATGTAAAATGGAAACTGTGCTGAGGTTGAGGCCCGATGCTACTCCAGTAAGCACCAGCAGCTACAGGAGGGCAGCAAATCAAATAGCATTAAAGGGCGGCACCATGGCGCAGTGGTAGAGTTGCTGTCTTACAGTGCCAGAGACCCGGGTTCGATCCTGACCACGGGTGTTGCCTGTATGGAGTTTGTACATTCTCCCCGTGAACATTTGGGTTTTGGAGTCCCACACTCCAAAGACATACAGGTATGTAGGTTAATTGGCTTTGGTAAAATTGGAAATTGTCCGTAGTATGTGTAGGATAGTGTTAGTATGTGGGGATCGCATGTTGTCGCGGACTCAGTGGGCCAAAGGGGCTATTTCCACGCTTTTTCTCTAAGCTAAACTGAGAATCCATGTCAATAAATCATGAATCTATCAGAAGGATTTTAAGTAAAACTGCTAATGATGGACAAGGTTTACAAGAATAATCCCAGGAATTAGTAGGTTAACATATGATGTGCATTTGTCAGTACTGGGCCTGTACTTGCTGGAGTTTAGAAGAATGAGGGGGGATCTCATTGAAACATACAGAATAGTCAAAAGATTGGATAGAATTGATGTGGAAAGGATGTTTCCGCTAGTGGGAGAGTTTAGGACTAGAGGTCACAGCCTTCGAATTAAAGGACGTTCTTTTAGGAAGGGGATGAGGAGAAAGTTCTTTAGTCAGAGGGTGGTGAATCTGTGGAATTCTTTGCCACAGAAGGCTGTGGAGGCCATCAATGGATATGTTTAAGGTATAGGTAGATTCTTAATTAGTACAGGTGAGATTATGGTGAGAAGGCAGGAGAATGGGGTTAGGGGGAGAGATAGATCAGCCATGATTGAATGATGGAATAGACTTGATGGGCCGAATGGCCTAATTCTGCTCATATCACCTTTGACCTTATGATCTATCATGCTGCATTCACCATGGGGTTGAGCCACTGGTGCCACCAATGTACTGCCGATGTACGGCACCTCAACTTCATTTAAAAACGGAGAAAGAACCCAGAAAGGACCAGCTCTCTACAGCAATGCTCTTAAAACCGCGTGTTCACTTAAGCAGGTTATAGCTGATTCTGCTGATTGCAGGCGTCTAGCCTGAAACCCACTGGAATTTCAAGGGCTGCAATAAAAAGAAAAAAAAAACAAACTCACCAGATGGGAAAAAAGAGTTAATTAACCTCAGTGGCCCATTGCTTTTATTTCCATGTCGCAGTCAGGTATCACATTTGAGGTTCACAAGTGGTTCACGTGGTTGACACAGAAGATCACTGATGGTGCACCGACTGACCCGTATACTTAGACTGTGACAAGAATGACTTCTTGAATATTTGCCAAGATTTCCAGTTATTTGGCTGCTTGAGATACTTAAGCTTATGTATTTTAAGAATTGTGTTCTCTACGAACAGTGCCCTCTGCAGGCATTCTGATCCCATCAGAATAACATGATGAAAAACCCAACAAAAACTTCACAATCTGGGTTTAATTCTCATTACCTCCAATGACTGTCACCCAGCCTAATGATACAGATGGGGACCATTTGCTTGGCTCCAAAAGGAAGTTATAGGGCTTTCAACCTTTCCCTTTCTAATTCATGAAATGCCATCCAAGACTCGATAGGAAAATGTAAATAACCACTGGGATGCCTGGATGTCCCCTCGGTTAATCTCCGCCCTTTAGTTTAGTTTAGTATAGAGATCAAGCACGGAAACAGGCCCTTCAGCCCACCGAGTCCATGCCAACCAGCAATTCTCACACACGAACACTATCCTACACACACGAGGGACTACTTACAATTATATCAAGCCAAATAGCGTATAAACCTGCACGTCGGAGCGTGAGAGGAGATTCCGGAGAAAATCCACACAGATCTTGGGGAGAACGTTCAAACTCCGTGCAGACCTGTAGTCAGGATCGAACCTGGGTCTCTGGCGCTGTAAGGCAGCAACTCCACCGCTGCGCCACCGTGCCGCCCTGCTGTCTTGGTTGGCCCTGACTATGCAACAACAGGAAGTAACATCGGATTCACTTGGTTCCCACCTTTAGCACCAAGTAGAAGTTTACACAAGAAAAAAGATTGTCAATCAATCAGTCAATCAATCAAAGACTTTATTGTCATTCAAAAATACACCAATAAATGCAAGTCTGAACAAAATTTTGTTGCATCTGGCTCACCGTGCAACATAAAATAACAAAAGGATAAAATAGATAAAAAGATAAAATAGATAATAGTGGCGGTACATTACATGGAATTCAAGGGTTTGATGGCTCAGGCGAAGAAGCTGTTGCAAAACCTGGCCGTTCTGCTCCTTATACTACGGTACCTTTTGTCAGAGAGCAGCAGAGTGAACAGTCCATGATGGAGATGTGTGGGGTCTTTTATAATGCTGTTGGCCTTGGACAAGCAACGTTTGCACGCCATGTCCCGGATTGAAGGAAGAGAAGTCCCGATGATTTTTTCAGCCGTCCTCACCACTCTCTGCACGGACGTCCAGTCGGAGGCTTTGCAGTCCCCAAACCAGACAGAGATACAGCTGGTCAAAATGCTCTCTATGCTGCCCCTGTAGAAAGTGGTGAGGACGGGATGGGGGAGGCGCGTTCTTCTCATCCGGCGCAGAAAGTGCAAACGCTGCTGCGCTCTCTTGTACGGGCACATCAAGAAATTTGGTTTGTAGCTGGTTAAAGGACTTTATATTTGAGGATCCAGTGTAGAGCATTAAGAATGGCAAAACATCCAAAACGTCCTGTGTCACTGAATTGCTCTTACAAGAAGAAAGACCCTTGTTTCATGTACTTCGCCAGTGCTTTATGGTCAGAGGAAATAGAGAAAATCTGGACATTTATATACCTTAAATTATATAGTCCTAGTTATATATAGCAATGTTACAAAATTTTGAGATTTTTTAAATCAAGTCTGCAATTTGACACCTAATTCACTTTCATACCTTCAGTATTAAAAACGTTATGGCCATTTTCATACTCTGAAATTAGCATCTTGTTCCCTATTGCTTTTCTATTGATTTAACTCAAAAGCTGTGATCGAGGACAGTCAAAAGCCCATCACTTTCTTAAAAATTAAAAGAACTGAATAAAATGTTCAGTTATTATAGATTGAAGCATTCTGAAACAAATATGAAACAATCTTACTTGGATGACCTGAAATTAAAGCGTATAATTAGTTAGTTACCTAATTGTAGCTAATTACAAAACACAATGACTAGATTTAAACATCTATCCATTTCTTAAGAAAAGGTTAACATTTTTAAATAGCGTAAGTGTATAAAAATACATTCACACAAGAATTCACAATATAACATGATTTTTAAATCTCATTGTCATGAATTTATAGGCCATATGGAATGGATTTAGTGTTTAATACCTGTAAATTAATGGCCATTTTAATCATCTTGCGAGTGGTATTTTTGGAACGCGATCGTTTGGAACGTTGCATTCGCAGTGAATTTAAACCACATATCAGCAGGAAAAGTACTGCTGGTTCATATGGGGCCTAAATCACATTTTTGCAACGTGAAATTTTGATTAAAGGCTTCCAAAGAAGCACGTTTATATGTAAAAATAAACGGCTTACCTTACTTTGTCCCGTATGTGTGATTCGTCCCGTTGTCGGCGTTGACGGCTTTAGAAGACGATTTTTATTTTACTCCAGCTATTAAATTATCCAGCGCTGTTTTTAAAAAACTTGATAAAAGCAAGTCGGATCGATTTTTCTTCAGCAGTTAAACAGCCTGATAAGATTGGCTTCAACAGGTATTGGTGGTTCAATATTGATGTGGATAGAGAACTGGCTGGCAGACAGGAAGCAAAGGGTAGGAGTAAACGGGTCCTTTTCAGAATGGCAGGCAGTGAGTAGTGGGGTACCGCAAGGCTCAGTGCTGGGACCCCAGCTATTTACAATATACATTAATGATTTGGACAAGGGAATTGAATGCAACATCTCCAAATTTGCAGATGACACCAAGCTGGGGGGTATAGTTAGGTGTGAGGAGGATGTTAGGAGGCTGCAGGGTGATTTGGAAAGGCTGAGTGAATGGGCAGATGCATGGCAGATGCAATATAATGTGCATAAATGTGAGGTTATCCACTTTGCTGGCAAAAACATGAGGGTAGACTATTATCTGAATGGTGGCAGATTAGGAAAAGGGGAGATGCAATGAGACCTGGGTGTCATGGTACACCAGTCATTGAAAGTAGGCATGCAGGTGCAGCAGGCAGTGAAGAAAGCAAATGGTATGTCAGCATTCATAGCGAAAGGATTTGGGTATCGGAGCAGGGAGGTTCTACTGCAGGGTTTTGGTGAGGCCACACCTGGAGTATTGCGTACAGTTTTGGTCTCCAAATCCGAGGAAAGACATTCTTGCCATAGAGGGGGTTTAGAGAAGGTTCACCAGACTGATTCCTGGGGTGTTGGGACTTTCATATGAAGAAAGACTGGATAGACTCGGCTTGTACTCACTGGAATTTAGAAGATTGAGGGGGGGTGTTATAGAAACTTACAAAATTCTTAAGGGGTTGGACAAGCTGGAAGATTGTTCACGATGTTGGGGGAGTCCAGAACAAGGGGTCACAGTCCAAGGATAAGGGGGAATTCCTTTAGGACCGAGATGAGGAAAACATTGTTTACACAGAGAGTGGTGAGTCTCTGGAATTCTCTGCCACAGAAGGTCGTTGAGGCCAGTTCATTGGCTATATTCAAGATGGAGTTGGATGTGGCTCTTGTGGCTAAAGGGATCAGGGGGGTATGGAGAGAAGGCAGGTACGGGATACTGAGTTGGATGATCAGCCATGATCATATTGAATGGCGGTGCAGGCTCGAAGGGCCGAATGGCCTACACCTGCACCTATTTTTCTATGTTTTTATGTTTCTAACAGGCTGTAGAAACTGCATTTTAAACCCGCCCCCCTCTCAAAGGCGCCAAAGTCGCGCACACATCCGGTGGCAGAACTGCAGCACCGCTGAAGGTAAGTTTTGTAACATACCTATTATATAGCTGCACTGTACTGCCCTTCGGCCCAGCTTCTCTCTGCACGAAAAAGTTGCTCCTGAGGTCCCTTGTAACTCTCTTCCCTTTCACCTGAAGGCCGATGGCAAGTCCCTTAACGGCCCCGGGACTTGCCATCGCTTAACATCAGGAGAAGAATGGAAAACAGGGGAGAGACAAGACTTTGACTTCCATCACAGTGAGGTGGAGATTCACTGTGATGAATGTCTGCGTGAATTGCGTTAATTGTGTGTCTTGGTTTTTTTTTACGTGTTGTCTGACTGCAGAAACCAAATTTTGTTTGAACTCGTTCAAATGACAATAAACGGTATTGTACTGTATTGCATTATAGTGGGCCGGATATCAAATAATGATGGAGTACAAGAAGGAGATTGAGAACCTCACAACTAGGTTCCAAGACACCAACCTTTCCCTCAATACATCAGGAAAAGAAGGAGTTCCGATACAACAGTATACATTGCCAGTGCCAAAGTAGAGATGGTTGAAAACTTCAAATTATTTTTATCACAAGCAACCTATCCTGGATCAGCCGCATCGAAGCAATGTCCAAGACATCACATCATGCCTCTACTTCCTTAGAAGGCATAGGAAGTTCAGGATGTGCCCAACAACTCTCACCAACTTCTACAGATGCGTCATAGAAAGCATATTAGCGGGTTGCATCACAGCATGGTTTGGGAACAGCCCTATCCAAGACCGCAAGGGATTGCAGAAAAGTTCAGACCTAGCCCAGACCATCACGGAAACCAACCTCGCACCCATCGACTCCATCTACACTTCACGCTGCCTTGGCAAGGCCGCCAGCATAATCAAGGACAAGTTTCACCCCATTCACTCCCTCTTCTCCCCTCTCCTATCAGGCAAGAGGTACCGAATCAATAATGTTTCATTATTAATGTTTAATGTTTTATGTATCATTCTTAACTGTCACTGTATGTCATGTTGTCACCTGCGGGCGGAGCACCAAGGCAAATTCTTTGTATGTGAATACTTGTCCAATAAACTTTTTCATTACTCATTCATTAGAAGTGTGAAAACGCATACTTCCAAATTCAGGATAATTTCTTCCTCCTGGCTGGTATCCGATAACTGAACCATCCTATCACCAAATAGAGAGCGGTCCTGACCTACCATCCACGTCAGTGGAGACCATCATGAATCGGACTTTACTGGACTTTATCTTGCACTAAACATTGTTCCCTGGATCCTGTATCTGTACACAGTGAACGGCTTGATTGTAATCATTTTAGTCTTTTCTATGACTGAATAGCATGCAACAAAAAAAACTTTTCACTGCACACATGACAATAATATACTAAACTAAATAAATACCTTAATCTTGCAAGCCCAAGTAATGTTATTGTGACTCTCTTCTGCATCCTTTCCAACTTAATTTCATGAAATGTATAGAAGAACTGATTGAGCATATGTCAGCCATCCCTTGAAGTGGGAGCAGACCTTTCCTTGGTCATCAGAGCCGGCTCTAATTTGTGCAGATCGTTTTCTTAACTCTAGTTTCCCTCCCCTCTGCCTCTCAGTTTGAAGAAGGGCTTCGACCCGAAACGTCACCTATCCATTTCTCCAGAGATGTTGCCTGACATGCTGAGTTGCTCCAGTATTCTAGTGTCTGTCATATGTCAGCCATCATTGTTTTCTACTTTGAAAATTTGGGGTCTGCTGCATGATATAACCTAAGATGCAGCTTTAATATCTTGTGCTTAAATCCAATTGACCAAATATACAGGTTTTCAACCACATTTGGCTTTTCATTTAAATTGGATGGAGGAGTGCACTAAATCATTGAATGCCATCTAGCTTCTGGGTTTTAGACATTAATGAGGAAGACTGGTGATCAACTGCAGTGCCCTGAACAGTTGAGTAGCCATTTGACATTCATTAACTCAGCTTATGCATGAGGGATGGCTTTTTTGTTTGGGCAGCATTGTGCAGCTGACACTTGCAAAACAATAAATTGGGAGACAATTGAAATTACTTGCGTGGTTTGGTCTTTCCTCCTGATAATAGAAAATATAATTCAATCAAAACTACCTGTCAGTAGTTAATTGGGTGTATGTAAGGGGAAAAATTTGTAGAATTATTGCCACCAAAGTTGGACAGAGAGTCAGAGCATGCAATGGGTGATGAGAAATAGAAAGATTAAATGAAAACTTACTGTTCAAAGTTTGATCTTTATTTTATGAGAAGTTGAAGTGAGGGAATACATGAAGAGCCCACCAGCCCGCATGCGCGTCAATCTTCAGAGCAACTGTATGGAACCACAGACCACTTGCACAAACGAAAACTATAGAAAGATTAATAACTGTTGACTTACCAAATGATCTTTATGAGTTTCCGGGTTGGGAGTGGAGGGCACGTAGTCCCTCACTTCAACTTCTCATAAAATAAAGATCAAACATCAAACGGTAAGTTTTCGTTCAATCTTTCTATTTTATATCAAAGTCACGTGAGTGACTATGTGAAGTCTTCAAAGCTCTGTGGTTTCATGCAGTAAACCAATCTGTGTGTGAAACACTTAAACAGATAAACCATAATGGTATAAAAGATATGGGTTATTAACAACATAATGCTAACTTTCATACATGGCCATTGCCCTTAATTGGACCACAGTCCCAATTGGCTTTGAGTGAGACAATAACTCATGCAACACTGTACACAATTCTATCTGCAATCATCCAGGCATATTCAACCAAATGTTATAACTTCTGAAAGTGCACTATGTAAGCCTCCTGCTGTTGCAAGAAGATGATCAAATAGGAAGATCCATTATTGGCTGTTAACGAGCCAGGCCCCTTGGAAGAGCGAGACTTGAAATTAGTTGAATTCACACCCGCTATTAGCTGCTGACACTCCATTCATATTGAGATGGTCTGCACCAGCAATCTCCTGAGAAAACTATTAAATAACAATGAAGAAACTATCCTTCATCTCATAGGTACTAGCAAGCCCAGTGTACCTATATACATAATAACACCCTCAATCGCCGATCTGGTGGGTATGCTGTCAAATTGTACCCAACAATGCCCGTTTTGCTTTATTAGATCATTCCCATAACAATTTACCTTCAAGTCAGTTATGGCCCAGAGACCGAGCCGGAGATTGAGTAAATATTGTGTTCTTTGTGCTGAAATCAGTTGCTAAAAGCATAATCAACTTAAAATATACTGCTCCCATTAGGAATACAGTAGATGAATATGTGCATAATAATTTACTGATACACATTCCACACTACTATGAGTCTAGGCTTTTAGAGTGTTCATATAAAAGACACCTTGCATAACGTTAGTCAACAGTGGGTGAATAACCAATCATTTATTGTCCCACTTATGGTATTGGAGAGAATGACAAAGCAGCATAAGCAGTGTCAAATGTGCTATAACATCAAGTCAAGTCAAGTCGTCAAGTTTATTCATCACATACACATACGGGATGTGCAGTGAAATGAAAAGTGGCAGTGCCTGCGGACTCTGTGCAAAAAACAACCAAACAAACAACCAAAAACTACAAGCAGAATCACATGTTCTTTTTCATGTTAAATATTGTGGGTGGTATTGTGGTACAGTAAGTTAGTAGAGTTAGTCCCTGGTGAGATAGGAGTTTACAGTCCGAATGGCCTCTGGGAAGAAACTCCTTCTCATCCTCTCCGTTCTCACAGCATGGCAACGGAGGCGTTTGCCTGACCTTAAGAGTTAGAACAGTCCATTGCAGGGGTGGAAGGGGTCTCCCATTATCTTATTGGCTCTGGAGTTGCACCTCCTGATGTATAGTTCCTGCAGAGGGGCGAGAGAAGTTCCCATAGTGCATTTGGCCGAACGCATTACTCTCTGCAGAGCCTTCTTGTCCTGGGCAGAGCAATTCCCAAACCAGATTGTAATGTTTCTGGACAAGATGCTTTCCACAGCCGCAGAGTAGAACATAATCGCTTCTCTAAGCCCAAACTGAAAGGAACACAAAACTCTGCTACTTCTGTTTAAAAGTAGCTCACGTGTCTTCTTCACAAACATCCCATACAATCATGCAGAGCTAGCTGCACGAGAAATAGGCTGAACTAGCCTTCACTCATGACTTCGAGTAAATAGGAGCTTCTTTCAGCTGCCTTTTACAATGGACACCCTGAATGAGTCCGCCAAATTAGCACTATTAAAATTCATGTTGCCTCATCTTTAATATTGTAAGAGGCATCTACTGATAAAACCCCTGAGTCTTATCAGCTACAATAGCATGTCGTCTATAAACTCCATGACACAATGCCCTTTTGATCTGAGTAGGGCAGCATAGCTTTAAAATCTTTGTAAATAGCCTAGGCCTGAAGACAACCCCTAGGTGAACCCTAAACGTTCCACCACTGGCTTTGTCATCAAAAACACCAGATACATCTATGCCTCTCGTGTATATATATGGAATAGATATGGCATCTTCAAGATCGATTGAGGCCCTAAATCCTCTGAATCAGCTAAATTGCTGAAAGACAATTATTCATCTTAAACTGGTTAACCAAACACATGATCAGACTAGCCAAATCCTAACTGGATTTGGCATGCTACATTTTTCTTCCCCTGAGAATTCTCAAAACTTTCTGGGGTTAAAGCCTTTGGAATTTGATTTTGCATCAACTGATGGCATTAAACTACAAACCTCCAGTGTCTGATAGAATTAGAACATCCACTTGGTGTGGGAATACGAGTTCCCTGCCCTCACAGGCAGAATCACCCTCAGATTGGAAAATATAATAATGCAACTATGAACCAGGAGTTGCTGCCACAGTTCTCTGCCTGGAACGATCTATCTCAGTCGCCAGTGTGCGCAACACATTTTCTTCACCAAGGTGAGCGCGATGACCCTGGGCCTAAAAAAGGCCTCTGGCTAGATCTGAATTGAGTAGGCCTGTTGTTCCATCCAGCCTCAGAGTAACGATGCCTGGCGTTAGTTATATATAGAGGTGGTATATCCGCCAGAATACTGAAGCCTTACCCACATAGGATGGTTCTACCACCCCCGCAACCGCCTAAAATTCTTCCTGCAAGTCTTAAACTAGCTAACATAAGTCCTCTCCGAAGAGATACTTTGCAGGCTGCATGTTACTGGCCCTGCATAAATGAGCAATTTTTTAATTTTTTTCTTTTGGAATTACCTCAGGCTTTATAGCATTTTGCGAAGGCAATTTAGCTCCAACTGCGTATTACATAGAAGTGCTGATGCATCTTCTGCACTACCGAAAGCTGAACCCATCAATTGCCTTTGCAAAGGCTGAAATGACATCAGTGACCAGTCTATTGGATACGTTGAAATTTCAATTCTCTGCCCACGTATCATCACTGAGATATCCCAAATAGTGAGATTGACATTTGGAACATCCAAAGACAGGCAGTTGATCTGGACTGGCATATTTCCCAGCTGTATCCTATACCCCTCCTTAGCTGATAAGAAATTAAATCACTGATGCTCTTGGCCAGATCTTCTCCAGTGGATCTCCTATCCCCAAAGGGATGGCAAATTATGTGACAAGAGACTGAACTCCTTCATATGATTAAACTGCAGCATATCCCCCATAAGTTCAGGGGCTTCTAATTCCTTGTCTATAACCCCATAGTCGGAGTTACTTATCTAATAATCTCCAGTACTCCCCTCTACTGAGCGGGAGATATTGAAATGCAAACCTGAGCCAGGTATTGCTTCCCCTCTTCTGAACGGGAGATATAACGCAACCCTGATCCAGGTGTTGCTTCCACAGGAATCTGACTGGGGAATCCTGTAAGTGTCTCCTGAGCCAGGAGCACAATTCTATTATATACTGACTGGACAGGGCGCACCTGTTAATGACTCTGAGTCCGGCTTGCCCCCTTCTGGAGTTTCAACGGAGTCTAGAGGGGAGGAATATAATGCAACCCTGAGCCAGGTGTTGCTTCCTACAGGCATCTGGCTGGCTCCCTTTTTGAGCCTCAACGGAAGTGTCTGTACGGCCGCACCAGTCAGCTCTGCACGACCAGTCACCTGCTCCCTTGGACCCCAAAATGGAGGTGAGCCTCAATGGCGGTAGCTGCACTGGCCGTGCTGTCAGCCTACTGAATCCAGCCACCTGCTCCCACTCGGAGCCAAACGGTGGTAGCTGCACCGGCCGAGCCGTCAGCTTATTGAATGCGGCCGCCTGCTCCTTTACAGAGTCTCCACAGTGGTAGCTGCACCGGCCAAGCCGTCAGCCTATTGATTCCACCCGCCTGCTCCTTTTCGGAGCCTCTGCGGCAATAGCTGCACAGGCTGTTCCAGCTTCTATTTTCGGAGTAGCAGCCCATTCCTGAAACAAAATCCTTTACCTGCCAGATTCTCTGACCCCTGGTCACCCTCCTTGTTGGAGTTTCAGCGAAGTACCATTGCAGACCAAGTCTGACCACATCTTGAGCGCCATGCTTGCCAAACAGCTCACTTCCGGATCTCAAAATCAACATTGCTGTGCAGGACACGCCTGTCAGCATTTCTGAGACCAATAGGACAGACTGGTCCTTTGGCCTACAGCCTCTTTGGAGCCCTGCTGGAGCTTACTGTGCAGGGCACACTACCAGTTTTACTCCCAGCCTGGTTAGCCATGCCGCTCTTTCGGCCCCTTCTGTTCCTTCGGAGCCTTAGTATTCTGAGTTTAATTCAACAGCCTTTTTTGGCACATTGCACTGCCAGTTTCTCCCAGCCTGAATCGACAGACTGCTCGTTTGGCCAGCTGCTCCTTCTGAGCCTCAGCGGGGCTTACTGGACAGGTCACGCCTGCCAGTACTGTAAGCCTGGACCAACAGGCTGCTAACGCGGGGCCAGCTAGTGACTCCTGACTGCTCCTTTCTCGAGCCTCCACGGAGATGTCTGAACGGTTTGCGCCCGTCAACTTCGCCACAGTCAGCCGCCTGCTCCCATCTGGAGTCTTACTGGCGGCAGCTGCACGGGTCACGCCCATTAGGTTTCCTAATTCAGGCCGCCTGCTCCCGTTCGGAGCCTGAAGGCGGCAGCTCTATGGACCGTGCCCGACAGTTTTACTGGTGCCGGCCGCCTGCTCCCATCTGGAACCTAACTGGCGGCCTCACCAAGTTCGGCCGCCTGCTCCCGTTCGGAGCCTCCAAGGCGACTTTTCCAAGTCCGGCCGCCTGCTCCCGTTCGGAGCTCCAACGGCAGCAGCTGCACAGGCTGCGCCCGTCAGCTTCTCCGGGCCCACTGCACCTCAGCGGCCCATTCCTGAAAACAAAATTGACCTACCTACCGGAGCAGTTTCGAACTGTTCCGATTTCCGTGCCATGCGTCAACGTATTGACGCACATGCGGGCTGGCGGGCTCTTCACGTAGTAAATCACGTGACTTCAATATAAAATTGAATGTTACTTATTTTCAAAGAAAATGGTTCAGGAATGTTCATCTTGAAAAAGTACAACATCTATATAGATTCTGAGGAATTCCTGGCTTATGAGTATTCAAAGTGGAGTGGCACTGAGAAACTCGAGTTCATGTGTTAGGAGCAATCAGAACCTGCCCCACCAGTTGCCTCCTGCTCCACCTCTGGCAACATCTGCAGATCCCCCCATTGGCCTCATTGCTTACTTCATTGTTCAACAGGACTGGAGTAGAAGTGAGTCATTCTTAATTTAAAGGGGCCACCCATAAGGAAGATCCAGTTTTGCAAATAAGTACATGATGCCTTTTCCACCATGTTAATTGTAGTCCAGAAATCTCCTGGAAGATGATGTCCTTGTCCAATGCAGGATTATAGGAATACAAAATAAAATTGTTCACAATGATGGGAATGTTGCAAAAGCAGACTTTATAATACATAATGGTATAAGTATAACAGGGAAAGAATGACCAATTATCATGAACTATATTCAAGTACAATAGATAGGGGAAGACACAGAGAGTAGAATATGGTCGTCAGAATTGTAGCACATCAGTTCCATTGACAAATGTCCACAATGGGATAGAGGTGAATCAAACGTACCTTAGTTTATGGAAGGACCATTCAGAAGCCTGATAACAGATAGGAAGAGCTGTTCCTGTGTCTGGTGGGAGGTAATAGCTAGACATTTCTAATTCAGAGCTTGAATAGTAGCACCTTAACTTACATAAATGTTTCAAATGTTTTTGTATATTGCATTTACTGCTGTAAGCATTTGACATGACTGACATTAATCTTGAAATACTTTGAAAATGTATTCTGCTTTCTAAAAGCCCAGCATATAAAGGAATAATTCAACATTGCATCAAACAATATGTCATTATTGTTCAGGATCAGTGTTATGGCAAGGTCAGAATAGCATTTAGATAGCTACAATTGAGCATCATCAATAAATAGACCTGTGCAAATATCAAACTGGAAAATGTCTACTGCGGTTGCTATGTGGCGAACTGAGTCTTTGCATGTTTATCATGGGTGATTTAATCTACAAATAGATTGGGCCAACCAAATTGGTAACAGTGCTGATGAGGAGGATTTCTTGGAATGTATGCAGGATAGGTTTTTAAACCAGTATATAGAGGAACCGACTAGAGGACAGGCCATCCTAGACTGGGTATTGTGTAATGCGGAAGGATTAGTGAGCGATCTTGTGGTGCATTAAGGGCCTGTCCCATCCGCATGCGACTCCATGCGGTGAGCGCGACCTAACGTGGTCGCTTGAGCCGTCTGGCCACGCGGGGCCAGTCCCACTTCGATCGCTGGAGCTGTATGGAGTTGTGCGGAGCTGGTCCCGACATTGCGTGGGGCTCCGATAAACTGACCGTATTCAAATATTCCGCGCAGCAACGGCCTGTCGGCCTGCAGCCGCCTTGACGCATTATGCACTGCCTCAACGTCGTGCCTCCGTGACTCTCTGTGTGTGTGCCTCCGTGCCCCTCTCTGCGTGCCTCCGTGTCCCTCTCTGTGTGTCCCTCTCTGTTGATGTGAACTTACCGCGGACTTCGCTCCAACTTCGCGCAACGCCACGCCACTCACCCGACCTCCGCGTGGCCCCCGCTGCCGGTTTGGTCACGCTTGCCGCATGCTGTACGGGGATCACCCAACCTCCTCGCGGCCCCCGCTTCCAGTTTGCTCACGCTCACTGCATGGAGTCGCATGCTGGTGGGACAGGCCCTTTAGGATGGAGAGTGACACAGTTAATTCAGAGACTGGGGTCCTGGACTTGAATAAAGAGTTTCAAGGTGTGAGATGCAAATTGGCTAGGATAGACTGGCAAATTATACTTAAAGGGTTGACAGTGGAGTTGCAATGAGGAAGATTTAAAGACTGCCTGGATGAACTCCAGAAATTGTTCATCCCTGTCTGGCGAAAAAATAAAACTGGCTCAACCATGGCTCATGAAGGAAGTCAAGGATACTGATAAAGCCAAGGAAGAGGCATATAAATTGGCCAGAAAAAGTGACAAACCTGAGGACTGGTAGAAATTTAGAACTCAACAGAGGAGGGCAAAGGAGTTATTTAAGAGGGGGAATAAAAGAAAGCTTGCGGGGAATATAAAAAATGACTAAAAGTTTCTTTTGGTATGTAAAAAGGAAAAGATCAGTGAAGACGAATGTAGATCCCTTAAGAGATCCCTTAAGAGCCTCTCCCACTTAGGCGATTTTTTAGGTGACTACAGGCGACTAGGCTGTTGCCACATGGTCGCCTGTATGGTCGTGAGTAGTCTCCTCAGTCGCCCATAAAATCGTAGCGTTTTTCTGGCCGCCGCTGGATTTTGAAATGTTCAAAACTTTTCAGCTTGACGCTAATGAGTGTAGCTTGACTTCTCCTGACGAAGGTGCTGTTGTATGTTGTCGCCAGGATGACGTAGGTTGTCACCGGTGCTGACTTCAGTGAATTCAATTGGCGACTACCTACGTCAACCGGCAACAGGTACGGGCGACTGAATTGTCCTACGTTGTCTTCAGTTGTTGCCTACAGGGTCGTAACTTGTCGTAGCTTGTCGTGGGTGGACGTAGGTTGTCGCAGGTGTGATCATAGGTGGACCCCCTAATGGGTCGCCAGTTTGTTGTAGACATTGTCGTAGACATTGTTGTAGGGGGTTCCATTCACCGTCTTTTCAGCGACCTGCTATCGCTATGACAGTTGCCGGCAGTCACCGAAAAAATGACCTAAGTGGGACAGGCCCATTACAGTCAGAGACAGGTGAGTTTATATTGAGAAACAAGGAAATGGCATAACGGATAAACAAATACTTTGGTTGTGTATTCACTGAGGAAGGCACAAACAATCTCCTGGAAATACTAGGAGACCGAGGATCTAGCGGGAAGGAGGAACAGAAGGAAATCCACATTAAAGCCCTGTCCCACAGTACGAGTTCATTCGAAGAGCTCTCCAGAGTTTAAAAAAAATCTAACTCGTGATAAGCGCGGAGAATGAACGTTGCGGGTACGTCGGAGCTCGGGGACGTCTCTTAGCGGCTCGTTACGCCAACGGCAGGTACTCGGGAAGACTCGCTAACGGCAGGTAAGCACGGGAAGACTTGTGAAGATTTTTCAACATGTTGAAAAATGTCCACGAGAGCCCCGAGTACCGACAAGTGGCCATTACCGTAAATCTCCGAGTTCGAATCAGGGCAAACTCGGGAGAGCTCTTGGAATGAACTCGTACCGTGGGACAGGGCTATGTCAGAAAATGGTAGGTAAACTTTTGGGACTGAAGGCAGATAAATCCCCAGGGCCTGATGGTCTGCATCCCTGAGTACTCAAGGAGGTGGGCATAGAAATTGTGGATGCATTTGTGATCATTTTTCAAAGTTCTCTCAACTGTCGATCAGTTCCTGTGGACTGGAGGGTTGCCAATGTAACTCCACTTTTTAAGAAAGGAGGGAGAGAGAAAACAGGGAATTATAGACCAGTAATGGGCCTGTCCCACTTAAGTGATATTTCAGGCAATTTTTCAGGCGACTGCCAGCGATTGTCTAGTCGTAGCAGGTTGCTGAAAAACCAGCGACTGGAACGGCGACTGTCAGAGTGGAACACACACACACATCGCTTCCTTCATCAGCCAGTTATGCAGGCGGGGGACAGGGCAAGCGGGGCGAGCGCTACCTGAGTGAAATTCACACGGTGCAAAGCCATTGTGATACAGACACACACCACGATGAACAGGAAGATTGGCTCTGTAATTAAGATGGTGAAAGCACAGTGTACGGGAAGGGTCACGAGTCCTTTGAAAGAAGGGGGGAGATGGGAGGGGGGAGGATGGGGGGGAAGAGGGGGGGAGAGGGGGGAAAAGAGTGGAGAAGAGGGGAGAAGGAGTGGAGAAATCTTTTAAGAAGCCAGAGATACACAACTACCGGTTGGTTATCCTTGGTTCTGAAAACTATTGTTTCCGTTTTTTCCCCCAATGAGTCAATTAAATTCACCAGTCAGCACCGGCTACAACCTACGACAACCTATGACAACCTACGACCTCCTAGTGACCCACTACCACTGCACCTACGGCACGAGAATTCTCGCTACTCTCCATGGCCTAGTCGCGGCTTCTGGCGACGAGAATGAAGCCGCGACTAGTTCCAAGAATGCGGGAACTACTCACGACCATGAAGGCGAATCCCTGACAACCACCCGCGAATATGTGGAGATCATGTGGCGACTGCATAGTCTCCTGTAGTCACCAAAAAAGTCACCTAAGTGGGACAGGCCCTTTTGCCTTACATCAGTAGTGGGGAAGATGCTGGAGTCGATTATTAAAGATATAGCAGTCCATTTGGAAAACAGTGACGGGATCGGTTATAGTCGGCATGGATTTATGAAGGTGAAATCATGCTTGACTAATCTTTTGGAATTTTTTGAGGATGTAACAAGTAGAATGGATAAGGGAGAGCCACTGGATGTGGTGTATCTGGACTTTCAAACGGCCTTTGACAAGGTCCCACCCAAGAGATTAGTGTGCAAAATTAGAGCACATGGTATAGCAGATAGGGTATTGACATGGATAGAGAACTGGTTGGCAGATAGGAAACAAGGAGAAGGAATTAACGGGTCCTTTTCAGAATGACATGCAGTGACTAGTGGGGTGTCACAAGCTCGGTGTTGGAACCCCAGTTGTTTACAATATACAGTATATTAACGATTTAGTCAAGGGAATTAAATATAACATCTCTATGTTTGCGGATGACACTAAGCTGGGTTGCAGTGTGAGCTGCGAGGAGGATGCTATGAGGCTGCAGGGTGACTTGGATAGGCTGGGTAAGTGGGCAGAAGCATGGCAGATGTAGCATAATGTGGATAAATGTGAGGTTATCCACTTTGGTGCCAAGAACAAGAAGGCAGATTATTATCTGAATGGTGTCAGATTAGGAAAAGAGGATGTGCAATGAGACCTTGGTGTGCTTGTACATCAGTCACTGAAAGTAAGCATGCAAGTACAGCAGGCAGTGAAGAAAGCCAATGCCATGTTGGCCTTCATTGCAAGAGGATTTTAGGAGCAAGGAGATCCTACTGCAGTTGTACAGGGCCCTGGTGAGACCACATATGGAGTATTGTGTACAATTTTGGTCTCCTAATTTGAGGAAGGACATCATTGCTATTGAGGGAGTACAGTGTAGGTTCACCAGGTTAATTCCCGGGATGGCGGGATTGACGAAAGAATGGGTCGACTGGGATTATATTCACTGGAATTTAGAAGCGTAAGAGGGGATCTTATAGAAACATATAAAATTCTTAGAGGATTAGACAATCCTGATAGATGCAGGAAAAATGTTCCCGATGTTGGAGTCCAGAACCAGGGCTCACAGTTTAACAACAATAGGTAGGCCATTTAGGACTGGGATGAGGGAAAATGTTTTCATCCAGAGGGTTGTGAATCTGTGGAATTCTCTGCCACAGAAAGCAGTGGAGGCCAATTCACTGGATGTATTCAATAGAGGGTTAGATTTAGTTCTTAGGGCTAAGGGAATCAAGGGATATTGGAAAGAGCAGGAACGGGGCACTGATTTTGGATGATCAATCATGGCGGTCATTGGATGGCGGTGCTGGTTCGAAGGGTTGAATGGCCTACTCCTGCACATATTTTCTATGTTTCTCTATTTCTAACACACTGGTGACTTATTCTGACAAAAATGTAAACACTTCATAAAGATGTGCAGAATAATTAGGGGTCATAATCCCAATGGTATTGTACAAAGGTACATTTACAAAGCATGAAAGAATTTTAGAAATGTAACCTTTTAAGGGGAAACCTTTTATTGATTTATTTTAAAGTAATGGATGTGAGCAGCAATGTAAGTAAGGCCCACATTTATTGCCTAGCCATAGTTATGCACATAGAATGGCACAGTGGTGCAGTGGTAGAGCTACTACCTAAAGGTCCTGTCCCACTGCACGAGGTAATTCAAGAGTTCTCCTGAGTTTCCCCTGATTCGAACTCAGAGAATTACGGTAATAGCCGCTCGGAGGTACTTGGGACTCTCATGGACATTTTTCAACATGTTGAAAAAACTTCACGAACTTACCGCGTTTCCCGAGTACCTGCGTAACTTAGCGTTACGAGCCGCTAAGAGACGTCCCGAGCTCTGATGTACCCGCTACGTACATTCTACGTGCTTACCACGAGTTGTTTTTTTTTTAAACTCGGGAGAGCTCTTGGGTAAACTCGTATAGTGGGACAGGCCCTTTACAGTGCCAGGGACCCAGGTTCGATTCTGACTGCGGGTGCTTTCTGTACGGAGTTTGTATGTTCTTTCTGTGACTTTGTGGGTTTTCTCCAGGTGCTCTGGTTTCCTCCTACATTCCAAGGATGTGCTAGTGTAGGTTAATTGGCTTCTGTACATTTTTCCTTGGTGTGTAAGATAGAACCACAGTATGGCTGATTGCTGGTTAGAGTGGATTAATGTGCCTGTATCCACACAGTATCTCTGAACTAAACACAGGAAAATGGTACATAAGGTGTAGAGGAAATGAGAGTGTTTGATCGGATGAAACTCTTTACTGATTTTCCCCAAGTAAATGCTTTACTCAAGAACTAAATTAAAATCAAAGCCTTCTTGTAGTTTATAAGATCTGAAATAATTACCACAAATACAAAACATTGCATATTGTGTGCACATCCGCACGATGATGAACAGTGTTGATGTAATGCACACCTGGTATGAGGATAAATCTGTTTCCTTTGTATAGCTGTCATTTGGGACAATACTAACATCACATAAGGACTGATGTGATGAACTTCTACAGGTATACAGTAGAGAGCATATTGACTGGTTTCATCATGGCCTGGATCGGCAACTTGAATGTCCAGTAGTGGAAAAGACTGCAAAAAGTTGTGAACACTGCCCAGTCCATCACTGGCTCTGACCTTCCCTCCAACGAAGGGATTTATCGGAGTTGCTGCCTCAAAAACGCAGCCAGCATCATCAGAGACCCACACCATCCTGGCTACACATTCATTTCATCACTGCCATCGGGAAGAAAGTACAGGAGCCTGAAAACTGTAATGTCCAGGTTCTTCCCAAACAGCTTCTTCCCTACAGCCATCAGGCTATTAAACACTTCAAACTCAAATAAGCTCTGAACTACAATAGACTATTATTATTATTATTATTATTATTATTATTATTCTACTGTTGTGTTTTGTTTTAGTATGTGTGTGTATATATATATATATGTGTGTATACATATATGCGTGTGTGTGTACTTGTGAGTATATGTATATATACACACTGAACTTTTTTTTCTCCACGTTTATCATATTGTTTACAGTGTACTATGTTCACAGTACATATTCTGTTTTGCTGCAGCAAGTAAGAATTTCATTGTTCTATCTGGGACACATAACAACAAAACATTCTTGACTCTTGATATTGCTTATGTGACTCGTTAAAAATAAAAAAAGCACTGTTATCTCTTTTAAGCCGATTTCACCTTGTATTTTTCTTTAAATAATTTTATTCTGACAAATACTACTTTAAAAACAATCTTGCCTTGCATTTTTCTTAAAATAATCTTATTTCTACGAATATCACTTTTACGTCCCATACCACTGAGGTCTGCATTCTGCACCAGGCTGCACATGGTAATTAAACCTTTGGGGTTTTGCGTTGTGAATCTACATCTTTAAGCAGTGCAGCTCTCTGTCACCACACGAACATCTCTCACCACATGCTGTGGGAATTTTTCTTTAGTTACACTTGGATTCCCAGGTAAACAAGCCTGAAAACATTGTCGGCGAGGAAATTAACACCTATTCTACTTGTAATGAACCATTTGCCCTAATGAGAAATAAAGTGAATGCAATCAGCAGCTGCCGCAGAACTGGAATGTTGGAGCAACCGTAAGACTCGAGGGTTTCCTGCCATCTGCATTTTGATCTGGATAGAAAGATTCACAAATTTAATAAGTCTGGATCAGTTTGACTGAGCTGCATAAAATATAGGTAGTGGAAGCATCTGGAACGGATTAAGTGTTTCATAAAACAAAGTGCTAGTCTTCTTTACAGCACTGTGATGAATAAATTCTCAGTATTATTGATTGCATGGATAACCTATATAGAATAGCGGTAGATTAAAATATTTTGTTGTCTTGTTTTTAAGTTCTAATGATTAAAAAACTCCCATCTTTTAAATTGTGAGCACTTTTGCCTCTTCCGATCCTTATTCCTGGATTGAGGGCCCCAGCAAGTACCCGTTTTCAAGATTGCCACACACGTCACCTTTCTTGAAATAAGGTATCACATACCTTTTTTATCTTAGCTGGGGACTTCAACGAGGCCAACTCCAGAGTGTGCGACCAAAATTCTTTCAACAAGTCAACTGTCCACCAAAGGCCAAACATCCTTGCCCACTGCTGCACAACCATCAAAGGCAGCATCTCGGGACAAAAGGAATAGATGATGTTTCGGGTCAAGACGCTTCTTCAGACTGAGAGACAGGAGAGAGGGAAACTGGAGATATAAAGAGGTACAAAGAACAAATTACTGAAAGGTATGCAAAAGGACAAATCAAAGCCAACAATGTTGATCAAGGAAAGGTGGAGTCCACAACCATGAGATCCATCTTGAATGAAAACCAAGTATCAGGTGTTCAAGTCAGGTGATCCTGCCTGTCCCGTTGTTACTCCAGCATTTTGTGTCTATCTTTGGTATAACCAATATCTGCAGTTCCTTCCTACTCATTAATTTTTGTCATAGTTTGTGAACTTATTGACAACAATTATTGTTAATTTTTAATTTTTTATTGATACAGTATGGAAATGGGCCCTTTGGCCTACCAACACCACACCGACCATTGATTACCTGCTCACACTGGTTCTCTCTTATCCCACTTTATCATCGTCTCCCTACACAGTAAGGGCAAATTACAGAGGCCAATGAACCATCAAACCCGCATGTCTTAGGGCTTCGGTAAAAAAATTGTAAATTGTCCCTAGTGTGTAGAATAGTGCCAGTGTACAGGGTGATCGCTGGTCAGTGTTGACTCGGTGGGCCTGTTTACGTGCTGTATTTCTAAAGTAAAGTGTAAAGATACTCTACAGATGAAAGACGCACTACAGAATATTCAGTGCTCTGATGTGCTCTTCAATCCAGTTAATGGGTTTTAATGGTGGGCAATCAACACCAAAATCCCATTTCAAGTAAGGGAATGTGATCTGCCCCTCTGCCATTGGAGGTGGTTCTTTCCTGATCCTTGTCAAGCATCAGTAGAACTTGACACTTACCAGCCCATGCCTGAATGATGTCCAGGTTTCCCTGTAGGGTGGTCTGCTACATTATTTAAGTAGCTGTAAACGAAACTGAACATTCTGTAACCCAGTCAATAAAACTCCTTCTGATGGAAGATTCGTCATTGATCAAGACAATTCAGCATATGATATTGTCTCAAGGCACATACGCTGTGAGTCTTGAGGATAACATGACAGATCTTAAAATACCACAATTATCTTCCTTTCTACAAGGTATACCCTAAGAATGCTTACAGTACCATTGTAAGCAGACCACAGGAGTTAACTCTTGGAATTGATTGTCCGATTAAGAGAAGCAAAATGAGTTTGGTCTGTATTCTTTGCAGTTGTAGTTTGGTAGAATGAGGAGTAATCTTATTGCAATATATAAAATCTTCAGGGGATCTGGCAGGGAATTTTGAATGAGGGGACTGGGAGTTTGTAACTAATGGCATACCCAAAGTCAAGTCAAAAGTCAAAAGAGTTTATTGTCATGTGTCCCTAACAGGACAATGAAAATCTTTCTTTGCATAGCACAACAGAACATAGAAGGCATTGACTACAATTCTATACATAAATACATTAATTGATGTCATAGAATCGTCGAGTTGTAGAGCTATACAACACAGAAACAAGTCCTTCAGTCCAATTATCTATGCTGACCAATTGACCAACTGAGCAAATCCCACTTGCCAAGCCTGGTCTATATCCCTTCAATCCTTCCTTATCCACGCACCGGTCCAAGTGTCTTTTAAATGTTGTAATTGCACCTGCCTCAGCCACTTCCTCTGGCAACTCATTCCATGTACGCACCATCCTTTGTGTGAAAAAAGTTGCCACCCTAGTTCCTTTTAAATCTCCCCCTCCCTCGTCTGTAATCTATGCCTTTCAGTTCTAGACCCCTTCCTGGAGAAAAGACTACCATATCTGTACCCCTCATGATTTTTAATAAGCCTCTGTACGATCAACCCTCAGCCTCCTCTGCTCGGGAGAAAAATACATCGAATCCGGCCTCTACTTATAATGCATAAACTCTAGACGTGGCAACATTCTCATAAATCTTCTCTGTGCCTTTTCCAGTTTTAGTGGCATCCTTCCTATAGCAGGATAACCAAAACTGTGCACAATCCTCCAAATGTGGCTTTAACAATGTTCTGTACTGTAATGGTGATTTGTAATTTGTTGTTTGCAATATAAATAAATGACTTGGATGTAAATATAGGTGGAACGATTAGTGAGTTTCCAGATGATATGAAAAATGGTACTGTTGTTGAGTGATAAACGTTGCCTAAGAGTGCAGCAGGTCATGGATCAGCTGACAAGTGGGAGATTATGCATTTTGAGAAGTTACATTCTGGTAGGACCTTTAGAGTAAATAGCAGGAACCTTAAGATATTAATATACAGGAAAGCCTGCGATGCAAATCCATAGCTCAATGAAAGTGATGACACAGAGTGATTGGGATCGTGGAAAAGGCATGTGGTATGCTTGTCTTCATAGGCCAACACATTGAGTATAAGAATTAGGACTTCATGTTACAGAAGTACAAAATAATGGTTGGACTGCACTTAAAGTATAGTGTATTGTTCTGGTTGCCACACTACAGGAAGCAATAAAGAGAGAGCAGAAGAGATTGATATTCTCTAGAATTGAGCACTGCAGTATATGAAGAGAAAGGATAGGCTGGGTTTATTCTCACTGGAACATCAGAGGCTGAGGGGTGACCTTACAGGGTTATAATATTACCAGGGGCAAGATAGAAATATAGGCAGAATCATATTTTCCTAGGGCAGGGAAGTTAAGGACTAAAGGATGTTTAAGAAAGAACTGCAGATGCTGGTAAAATCAAAGGTAGACACAAAATGCTGGAGAAACTCAGCAGGTGAGGCAGCATCTATGGAGAGAAGGCTCTATCCCCTACTCCCAATTCCTCCGTCTGTGCCGCATCTGTGCCCAGGATGAGGTGTTCCAGACCAGGGCATTGGAGATGTCCTAATTCTTTAAGGAACGGGGGTTCCCCTCTTCTATTACAGATGAGGCTCTCACTAGAGTCTCCTCTATATCCCGCAGCTCCGCTCTTATGCTCCCTCCCCCCTCTCATAACAAGGACAGTCCCCCTTGTCCTCACCTTCCACAGCAGTCGTATACAACATATAATCCTCCAACATTTTCGCCACCTCCAAAGGGATCCCACTACTACCCACATCTTCCCATCACCACCCGTTTCAGTTTTCTGCAGAGACTGTTCCCTCCTTAACTCCCTGATCAACTCGTCCTTTCCCACCCCCTCCCCAGGTACTTTCCCCTGCAACCGCAGGAGATGCAACACCCCTCTCGACTCCTTCCAAGGACCCAAATAGTCTTTCCAGGTGAGGCAGAGGTTCGCTTGCACCTCCTCCAACCTCATCTACAGCATCCGCTGTTCCAGGTGTCAACTTCTCTCCATCGGCGAGACCAAGCGCAGGCTCAGCGATCGTTTCGCTGAACACCTCCGCCCAGTCTGTCTTAACCTACCTGATCTCCCAGTGGGCCAACACTTCAACTGCCCCTCTCATTCCCAATCTGACCTTTCTGTCCTGGGCCTCCTCCATTGTCAGAGTGGGGCCCAGCGCAAATTGGAGGAACAGCACCTCATATTTCCCTTGGGTAGTTTACACCCCAGCAGTATGAACATTGCCTTCCTTAACTTCCCAGGTTTAAGGTGAAAGAGGATAATCTGACGAGTACGTTTTTTTACGCATAGGGTGGTAAATATCTGGAACAAGCAGCCAGAGAAGGTAGCAGAGACAGATATAATTACAACATTTAAAAGGCCGAACAACGTCTGCCCATTCCCTCCAAAAGTAATGCGTGACCTGAAGAGTTCCTCCAGCACTTTGTTTTTGCACAAGATTCCAGCATCTGCAGTATTTTATGTCAACATTTAAAAGCCATTTAGACAGGGATTTGGATGGGAAAGATGTAGAGGGATACACGTATAATGTGAGTAGATGGGATTAGTAGAGACAGGCATCACTGCCAACATGATTGAGAGGCATTCATGTCTGATGATGCAGTGGTCTACAAGAAGTCCAGATACGACAAAGGTAAGGCCATCAAAAAGGCCAAAAGGGAGTTCTGCTCCAAGCTGGAGGATGAGACAGATGCTCGCAGCTGTGGCCGGGCCTGAATGCAATCACCTCCTACAAGGTGAAACCAGGAGGCAGCTTGAATATTGGCGAAACAACACTCCCTGATGAGCTCAATGCGTTTTACGCACGTTTTGATAGGGAGAACACATTTTACGCACGCTTTGATAGGGAGAACACCGATGTGCCTTCCCGAGCCCCCATTCACTGCGATGGTATTTCAGTCTCAGTCACAGAGTCCGACGTCAGGAAATCCTTCAGAGGGGTGAACCCTCGAAAAGCGCCTGGACCTGATGGTATACCTGGTCGTGTTCTAAAAACCTGTGTGGACATCTGGCTGGAGTTTTCACGGACATTTTCAACCTCTCACTTCTGAGGTCTGAGGTTCCCATCTGTTTAAAAGGGCATCAATTATACTAGTGCCCAAGAAGAGCAAGATGACTTGCTTCAATGACTATTTACCTGTGGCACTAACGCCTGTGGTGATGAAGTGCTTCGAGAGGTTGATCATGGTGCAAATCAATTCCTACCTCGACAAAAACCTGAACCCACTGCAGTTCGCTTACCGCCACAACAGATCAATGGTGGATGCGATCTCGTTGGCTCTCCACTCCGCTCTGGACCACTTGGACAACAAAAACTCATATGTCAGGCTGTTATTCATCAATTACAGCTTGGCATTTAATACTATCATCCCCTCCAAGCTGGTTACCAAACTCGCAAAACTGGGTCTCTGCGCATCCCTCTGCAATTGGATCCTCGACTTCCTTATTCACAGACCACAGTCTGTATTGGTGGTAATGTGTCAGACTCGATAACAATTAGCATGGGGGCACCTCAAGGCTGCGTGCTCAGCCCTCTGCTGTACTCACTCTATAATCATGACTGCGTAGCCGGTCATAGTGCGAACTCCATCATCAAGTTCACTGACGACACCGCTGTTGTGGGACGTATGACTGTGGGGATGAGTTGGAGTACAGAAGAGAGATCGAGCAACTGTAGCACAATAACCTGGCCCTCAACACCAGAAAAACCAAGGAACTGATTGTGGGCTTTGGAAGGAGTAGGATGGGGACCCACAGTCCCGTTTATATCTATGGGTCGATGGTTGAAAGAGCTTCAAATTCCTCTGCGTGCACATCTCTGAAGATCTTTCCTGAACTCTGAACATCAGTGCCTCTACTTCCTGAGAAGATTACGGAGAGTCGGTTTGTCAAGGAGGACTCTCTCTAACTTCTACAGTTGCACAGTAGAGAGCTACCAGTTGCATCGTGGCTTGGTTCGGCAACTTGAGCGTCCTGGAGAGGAAAAGACTACAAAAAGTAGTAAACAATGCCCAGTCCATCATCGGCTCTGACCTTCCTTCCATCAAGGGGATTTATCGCAGTCGCTGCCTCAAAAAGGCTGGCAGCATCATCAAGGACCCACACCATCCTGGCCACACACTCATCTTCCTGCTGCCTTCAGGTAGAAGGTACAGGAGCCTGAAGACTGCAACGACCAGGTTCAGGAATAGCTACTTCCCCACAGCCGTCAGGCTATTAAACCTGGCTCGGGCAAAACTCCGAACATTAATAATCCATTGTCTGTTATTTGCACTTTATTTATTCATGTGTGTATTTACGTATATAATGGTATATGGACACACTGATCTGTTTTGTAGTCAATGCCTACTATGTTCTGTTGTGCTGAAGCAAAGCAAGACTTTCATTGTCCTATCAGGGACACATGACAATAAACTCACTTGAACTTGAGCGAAAGGGAGTGTTTCTGTGCCGTATGAATCTATGCTTCTGTGAATGTGGTGAGACAATGTAAACAAAATGTTGTGGTTTTTAGAGGGAGCAGAAATGTGACCTTTAACTCTATGAGCAGCACAAATTAGGAAAAGTTATACTAAATGTTTATAAAGCTCTGGGCATGCCTCAGCTGGAGCAATGTGTAAGAAGGAACTGCAGATGCTGGTTTAAACCGAAGATAGACACAAAAAGCTGGAGTAACTCAGCAGGACAGGCAGCGTCTATGGAGAGAAGGAATTGGTGGCATTTCTGGTCGAGGCTCTTCTTCAGACTGGTTAGGTATAAGGGAAACGAGAGACATAGATGGTGATGTGGAGAGATAAAGAACAGTGAATGAAAGATATACAAAAAAGTAACGAAGATAAAGGAAACAGGCAACAGGTAAGCTGTTTACAAGGTGAAAATGAGAAGCTAGTGCGATGTTCTTCTTTAAGTACTGTTGTTTCTGTGATGGGGTGAATGATTACAAATAACCTACATTCTATATTTTGACATAATGTGGCTGAAACAATGGCATATTTTGTGATATTTATTGAGATAGAAAGATACAACTGAGTTTGGGCAAAATATGACCTTGCCACATTCTGTATGTCTGATAGATATTGTGAAATGGAACTCAAAACTATGGGAGGATTACATAAATCTACAATTCAAAAGTAATGAATATACTGTGTATTCGTATTTTCACCATGAACATACAATAATGATATAGTAGCAATGTTACAAAATTTTGAGATTTTAAAAATCAAGTCTGCAATTTATCCCATCAGATAAAGCATAAAAAGAAGTTTAATTTGACACCTAATTTACTTTCATATCTTCAGTATTAAGAAAGTTATGGCCATTTTCATACTCGGAAACGAGCATCTTGCTTCCCATTGCCTTTCAATTGACTTAACTCAAAAGCTGTGATCTGGAACCGTTAAAAACCCATAACATTCTTAAAAATTAAGAGAACTCAATGAAATTTTCAGTTATTATAGATTGAAGCATTCTGAAACAAATATTAAACAATCTTACTTGGATTACCTGAAATTAAAGCATATAATTAGTTAGTTATCTAATTGTAGCTAATTACAAAATTCAATGAGTAGATCTAAACATCTATCAATTTCTTAAGAAAAGATAAACTTTTTTTAAATTGCCTAAGTGTCCAAATAACATTCACACAATAATCCACAATATAACATAATTTTTAAATTTCATTTTCATGAATTTCTGTGCCAAATGGAAGGAATTTAGTGTTTTATGCCTGTAAATTAATGGCCATTTAAATCAACTAGCGAGTGGGTTTTAGTGGAATGCGGTGGATTAGAACGTTGCGGTTTGCGGTGAAGTCGGGGGGAAAAATACTGGGGATTCATACATTTTTTGGGGACCCCATTTCGCAACATAAAAATATTATTAATGCCTCCCGAAAAACCAACTTTTAATATAAAAATAAAGTATTTACCTTTTTTTCTCCCCTACGCAAAATGCTTCCGGTTGTCTGCGCTCACGGCTTTTGAAGGTGATTTTTAAATTACTCTAGTTAATAAATAATCTAGAGTAATTTAAAAATACCACCATTCATGAAATGTCGGAGCGATTTTTCTTCAGCAACCAAATCGCCCGACATTCATCGATTATCCAGGCCTGTGGAAAAACGGCACTTTAAGCCCGCCCCCCTCTGCAAGGCGCGAAAGTCGCGCACACGGGGAGCGGCAGAAGTGCAGCGCCGCTAAAGGTAAGTTTTGTAACATACCTAGATATAGGACACCAGGTTCTACTACGATAAACTGACGAGCTTCTACGGTAAACTCATGAGCTACTACGGTAAACTCACGAGCTACTACGGTATAACTAAGTTAAAAAGTATCAAAAATTTTCATCCTGAGTATATTTTACTCGTGGACATTTCTCAACATGTTGAAAATTCTTCACGAGTTACCACGTTTCCCGAGTACCTGCCTTTAGTGTTAAGAGACGTCCCGAGCTCCGGCGTACCATCTACATTCATTCTACGTGCTTACCACGAGTGATTTAAAAAAAAAACTCGGGATAGCTCTTGGGTGAACTCGCACAAGGTCTCGCGGTCCGGAGCCCTTAATCATGATGTTGAGTTTTAAGAAATTCTCAATGTCATCAATGCATCGATCTACATTCCTCAGTAAATTTAATTGTGTTTTGTACAAGTATTAATGACGCCGCGTGAATTTTATTCAAAGGAACGTGGCGTCATTAAGGTAGACAAAAGTGCTGGAGAAACTCAGCAGGTGCAGCGGCATCTATGGAGCAAAGGAAATAGGCAACACTTTGGGCCGAAACCTTTCTTCAGACTGATGTGGGGTGGGGGGTGGGGGGGGGGGGGGGGGGGGAGGCAGGTGGGGAGAAGAAAGAAGAAAGGAAGAGGAGGAGCCCGAGGGCTGAGGGAGAGCTGAGAAGGAGAGGAGACAGCAAGGGCTACTGAAAATTGGAAAAGTCAATGTTCAAGCCGCTGGGGTGCAGACTGCCCAAGCGGAATATGAGGTGCTGCTCCTCCAATTTCCAGTGGGGCTCACTCTGGCCATGGAGGAGGCCCAGGACAGAAAGCTCGGATTCAGAACGAGAGGGGGAGTTGAAGTGCTGAGCCACCGGGAGATCTGGTTGGTTTTTGCGGACCGAGTGGAGGTGTTCGGCGAAACGATCATCAAGCCTACACTTGGTCTCACCGACGTAGATCAAATGACATCTAGAGCAGCGGATGCAAGAGATGAGGTTGGAGGAGATGCAGGTGAACCTCTGTCGCACCTGGAATGGCCGCTTGGGTCCTTGAAAGGAGTCGAGGGGGGAGGTAAAGGGACAAGTGTAGCATCTCTTGCGGTTGCAAGGGAAAGTGCCCGGGGAGGGGGTGGTGCGTGAGGGAAGGGAAGAATTGACAAGGGAGTTGCGGAGGGAGAGGTCTTTGCGGAAAGCAGACAGGGGGGGAGATGGGAAGATGTGGCGAGTGGTGGGGTCACGTTGGAGGTAGCGAAACTGACGGAGGACTATTTCTTGTATGTGACGGCTAGTGGGGTGAAAGGTGAGGACTAGGGGACTCTGCCCTTGTTACGAGTGGGGGATGGGGAGAGAGAGCAGTGTTATGGGGTATGGAAGAGACCCGGGTGAGATCCTCATCTATAGTAGGGGAGGGGAACCCTGTTCCTTGAAGAATTAGGACATTTCCGATGCCCTGGTGTGGAACACCTCATCCTGGGAGCATATGCGACGTCATTAATACTTGTTCAAATCACAATTCCATTTACTGAGAAATGTGGATCGATGCATTGATGACACATTGTATAACTACTTGTTAACTACTGTCTGCTAACAGTAGTAGTTAACAAATCGTTTGTGTCTGATGGCCGTGCAGCGGTCATTATCTGGATGGCGAATGTTTTTTTTGTGACTTTCTGTTGGGTGCTCCAGTTTCCTCTCACATCTGATGACATTCCGGGCCGAGAAAATTTCTCAGCTGAGGATCAACAATGGGACGGAGCAATTGACCTCGGCATCACTGGGTCAGAGAAGGTAAAATCAGTTCCTCTCAACCTGTCAGTATGGATTTAACTTACAGAGAAGCAGCTCGAAGTAACGCCCATCATTCACTCTGACCTGAGCTAAAACACAATGCAACCCAGATTTCTCCTTACTTCATATATGTTATCAGAACTGACATTTAGAAGTCATTACATTGGCTCAACTCTAACTTTTCTTGTTTGAAAACTAACGATAAATCTAAAAGTAACCTGCTTTATTCTCGAGAGAGAAAGCATTTGGAGCTATTTGTAAAGGGAGTGACTCAACATCATGTAACAGTGGGATCTGCACCCATGACTGGTTTCTGGCTCATTAGTGTCACCTATTAAGTTGGGCAATCTAGCAGACTATAAAGTTCAAGAGGCCCCAGGGTTTTAAAGTTGTCCTTTCTTTACTCACAGAGAAAAGGAGAGTCAAACAAAAAGTATGTTAAAACATGGCATTTTACAAGAGAGGAGAAAAGCTAAAATTGGCAAAGAGAGAATGCATTTTACATTTTACAAGACATCTCATTCACTCCTACCAGAGGTAAAAAAAGACACTTTGTTAACATGGACCATGGAAACAAGCTTTATTAAAGTTATGTGTAAGAAGGTACTGCAGATGGTAGTTTACAACAAACACAGACACAAAATGCTGGAGTAACTCAACGGGTCAAGCAGCATCCCTGGAGAAAAGGAATAGGTAACATTTTGCGTCGAGGCCCTTCATCAGATGGATTTTATTACAGTTTAATAACTTTATTAGTGGGGTCAAGGAAAGTGCATTCACGTCACAGCCCTGTTTCCACCAATCTTTCCACCACCACGCACAAGTAGCACAAGAAACGACAAGACAGACGCCATTGTATGCAAATGCCGAGAAGTGCGCTCAGCTCTGGCTGAACAACTTCTAATCTTGTGTGTGGACTCGATAAGAAGAAGACTTTATTAGGTAGTTTGTAGTTTAACGTTCGATATGCCTGGCACAATAACTAAGTGGTAAATGACCAGTTTGTAGGAAGGAACTGCAGATGCTGGTTTAAACCGAAGATCGACACAAAATGCTGGAGTAACTCAGCGGGACAGGCAGCAACTCTGGAGAGAAGGAATGGGTGACATTTCGGGTTGAGACCCTTCGTCAGACTAGTCAGGGGAAAGAGAAATGAGAATTATAGACCATGATGTAGAGGAATATAGAACAAATGAATGAAAGATCGCCCTTCGGAGATACCAACTGCATTTCATTGTCTCTGTATTGTACACTGCATAAAGATTGAATTGAATTGAATATCTCTCTTTTCCCTTTTCCCTGACTTGTCTGAAGTTGGGGCTCGACTAGAAACGTCACAGATGCCTTCTCTCCAGAGATGCTGTCTGTCCCACTGAGTTACTCCAGCATTTTGTGTCTATCTTAGGTAAAATGATCAGTCTTGAAATTCGTAAGAAGATGTTTTGTCACCCGAAGAGCAGGGAAACTTGCAAAGCTATTCTGCATTATTTCTTATTATGCTTTGTGCAGTGATCCTGAAATTTAGTTACTTCTGAAAATTTGCCTCTCAGAAATGATGTGTTTCAGTGGACAGTTTGTCCAAAGGATTTGGAAGGGCTCCAAAAACTGGACCATAATGTACTCCCAAGATAGAAAAGTAGCAGCAGAAGGATTTCCCCCTTCAACTGGCAATTGGCAGTACAATTGGCAACAAAGACACTGGATTACAGAAGGTTCATGAATTCATACAGGGGCAGAATTAGGCCATCAAGTCAACTACAGTTACCAGGCAATTGGGATCAACCCGAGTTGTGCTTATCCTATGAACCATCAAACTGCTTGCTTCCTCCAGAAGTTCACTGCCTGAGATCAAGAAGTTGCTCTAAATAGGATTACAGGGACCATCAACAGGAGCAGTACAATTGGCAACAAAAAACACTAGATTACAGAAGGTTCATAATAGAAGATTGAGGGGGGAATCTTATAGAAACTTACAAAATTCTTAAGGGGTTGGACAAGCTAGATGCTGGAAGATTGTTCCCGATGTTGGGGGAGTCCAGAACAAGGGGTCACAGTCTAAGGATAAGGGGGAATTCCTTTAGGACCGAGATGAGGAAAACATTCTTTACACAGAGAGTGGTGAGTCTCTGGAATTCTCTGCCACAGAAGGTAGTTGAGGCCAGTTCATTGGCTATATTTAAGAGGGCGTTAGATGTGGCACTTGTGGCTAAAGGGATCAGGGGGTATGGAGAGAAGGCAGGTACGGGATACTGAGTTAGATGATCAGCCATGATCACATTGAATGGCGGTGCAGGCTCGAAGAGCCGAATGGCCTACTCCTGCACCTATTTTTCTATGTTTCTATGTTTCTATGTTTCTAAATTCATATAGGAGCAGAATTAGGCCATTTGGCCCATTATGTCTACTCCACCAATCAATCATGAACGTTCTATCTTTCCCTCTCAACCCCATTCCCCTGCCTTCTCCACATAACCACTGAAACCCGAACTAATCGACAACCTATAAAATCTCCACCTTAAAAATATCCATTGATTTGGCCTCCAATGCAACAGTCCCCATCCCACTAATTATCCATGTTTTTAGTCTCCACTCATGCTTGATTCATGATTCATCATCCTGACTTGCCAACACACACTGGGGGCATTTGGACACACACCGAGGTGCCAAGAGTTGACGTTTCTGAATGAAGCTGTAACCCAATGAGTCAATCTCCAGAGGATGTGAGGAAAGTGTTGGACGATATAAAGATAGGAAAACATCAAGTTTGTGGAAATATCGCACCTGAGTCACTGAAATGCTCACTAGATCCTGAAATAAAAGCAGAAAGTGTTAGAAACTTTCACGGGTCACATCGCATCTGCTAAGTGAGAAAACTGCAAGCTTATATTTCCTTGACGTGCCTTCCCTTAACAAGAACAGACTGAATTCAAGCACCCGGCAGATCATAAATGACTGGCCCATTCTCAATGTTCTTTGATTTTGTAGCTACCAGCTTTCACACAAGCTCTGCCCATGTCTTCTCCTCTTCCATCTTGTGGCTATCCCCTTGGTGCATGCATGAGAATGACCACTGAGTTGGGGCAGAATCTTTGAATCTTAAGAGAAAACTCCTCAAACTGAGTTCCACGTCAACTCCATGTTTGCACACAAACCTGCTATAGACACTGCCGGATAGGTTTAAAAGGGAGAATGCAACTCTCTCCTCACTCGATCTTGAATCTCTTGCACTCATTGGCAACATTGCTGTATCCAGTCTGAAAAGCCTTTAGTATTCATCTTGTTCTCTTCCCCTGTGTTGCTTAGGCTAGGTATAGTGTCTCAATATCCCAGGTGAGGAACTAAACTGGCAAAGCTGAGGGAGCAAAACACAAAGTGCTGGAGGAACTCAGCAGTCCGGCAGTATCTATGGAGGGAATGGACAAGAGATGTTTCAGGTTGGGAATGTCACTTGTCCATTGGGACCCTCTCCATGTGTGAACAAGCCCCCTGACCCAAAGAGTTACCTATCCATTCCCTCTACAGTTGCTTCCTGACCCGTTCAGTTCCACCAACACATTGTGTTTTTTGTTGAAGACTCCAGGATCTGCAGTTTCTTGTATTTCCTTAGCTGTTCTGTCAAAACTGTCTTAATCAGCCGAGTTACTCACACATTGAAAGTTGTGTAACTTCTTGTGTCAGATGGTATCATAATAACTCTAAATCGCAAATATGGGTTCCCAAATATCAAAACACAATCAGAAGATGCTGGAAACTCTCAGCAGGTCAAATGCAATCTGAAACTATCTGATGAAGGGTCTCGACTTGAAACGTCCCCTATTCCTTCTCTCCAGAGATGCTGCCTGTCCCACTGAGTTACTCCAGCATTTTGTGTCTATCTTCGGTTTAAGCCAGCATCTGCACTTCCCTCTGACACTATAACTTTAAATTTCTTTTGACGAAGCAACCTGGCGTAGCAGAGTGTTTCCAACATTTTCCATTTTTGTTTCAGATTTCCAAAACATTTTGTATTTCATTGCCAGATATCAATCCACCTGTTCATTCAGTGGTCATTTGCAGTGACTAGTGGGGTACCGCAAGGCTCAGTGCTGGGACCCCAACTATTTACAATATACATAAATGATCTGGATGAGGGAATTGAAGGCAATATCTCCAAGTTTGCGGATGACACTAAGCTGGGTGGCAGTGTTAGCTGTGAGGAGGATGCTAGGAGAATGCAAGGTGACTTGGATAGGCTGGGTGAGTGGGCAAATGTTTGGCAGATGCAGTATAATGTGGATAAATGTGAGGTTATCCACTTTGGTGGCAAAATAGGAAAACCGACTACTATCTAAATGGTGGCCGATTAGGAAAAGGGGAGATGCAGCACGACCTGGGTGTCATGGTACACCAGTCATTGAAAGTAGGCATGCAGGTACAGCAGGCAGTGAAGAAAGCCAATGGTATGTTAGCTTTCATAGCAAAAGGATTTGAGTATAGGAGCAGGGAGGTTCTACTTCAGTTGTATAGGGTCTTGGTGAGGCCACACCTGGAGTATTGCGTACAGTTCTGGTCTCCAAATCTGAGGAAGGACATTATTGCCATAGAGGGAGTGCAGCGAAGGTTCACCAGACTGATTCCTGGGATGTCAGGACTGTCTTATGAACAAAGACTGCATAGACTCGGTTTATACTCTCTAGAATTTAGGAGATTGAGAGGGGATCTTATAGAAACTTACAAGATTCTTAAGGGGTTGGACAGGCTAGATGCAGGAAGATTGTTCCCGATGTTGGGGAGGTCCAGGACGAGGGGTCACAGCTTAAGGATAAGGGGGAAATCCTTTAGGACCGAGATGAGAAGGAATTTTTTTACACAGAGAGTGGTGGGTCTCTGGAACTCTCTGCCACAGAGGGTAGTTGAGGCCAGTTCATTGGATATATTTAAGAGGGAGTTAGATGTGGCCCTTGTGGCTAAGGGGATTAGAGGGTATGGAGAGAAGGCAGGTACGGGATACTGAGTTGGATGATCAGCCATGATCATATTGAATGGCGGTGCAGGCTCGAAGGGCCGAATGGCCTATTCCTGCACCTAATTTCTATGTTTCTATGTTTCTATTCTCATTTTCATTTGCCCAGTGATGCAGAAACTAATTTTATGGCATTGACGTTCCTGTATTCAGTAGACAAGAAAGTTTGCACCTGAAAGTTTTTTTTGGATAGGCACATGGATATGCATTGAATGGAGGGATATGGTTCATGCAGAGAGGGTTAGTTTAACTTGGCATTATGTTTGGCATGAACATTGTGGGCTGACGGGCCCCGTTCCTCTGCTGTACTGTTCTATATTCTTTAATCAGAATCTCACACTCATTTTGATTGCACTGGTAATTCCTGCAGTGCCTTTCTACTGGAGAAAGATCTGAGAGGAATTATAAGCAACGATCTTAAATTACTGACTTAAACTACAGTTCCCAATAGGTTACCAATGGGAAATGCCCGTCGATACGAACTATCATCTTCAAAAAGTAGAAATAAGCTCTGGCAATGCTCAGCAGGTCCGCAGCAGCTGTGAAAAGAAAGAGAGTGTGTTCCCGCAAGCAATAAAGTATATCACAGGTAGAACTAGCATAAGATTTCCATAAGATTATCATTAGTTTAGGCTGACCCATTCAGGATATCAATATTTCAAGTGAATGTTCTATCATGAACATTATTTAAAAAGGCATTGCCACTTATTTTCTGTTGCAAATGAACAGCTTTTTAAAGTCTATGTTATTTTGTGATGTGTTTAAGTATACTGTTTTACTTGTCACAAGTCAAGTCAAGTCACATTTATTTATATAGCACATTTAAAAAACAACTCTCGTTGACCAAAGTGCTTTACATTTGTTATACTTGAACAAATATTTTTAGCAAAACACATAAAGGACCCGAAACGTCGCCTACTCCTTCACTCCATGGATGCTGCTTCACCCGCTGAGTTTCTCCAGCATTTTCGTCCACCTTTGATTTTTCCAGCATCTGCAGTTCTTTCTTAAAAATATAATTGACTATCTTTTAACTTAGGCCAACTGTAACCTGTTGCCTAAGATTTTCTTCAGCTCCGAATCAAATGTAAGGTACCTAAAATATTCAGCTTCAGGCAAAATAGACCTCAAAGTTGTCATCTGTGCATGGTGTGACACATGGCACCATGTTTGGGATGTCACCAGATATGCCACATGGCATGATGTCATTGTATAATGTATAGTACATAATTGTACACATAACACATAACAGTTCCCTATATATGTATGGTATGATGCATCCATATACAACGAGAGGTGAGAACTATTCCTGACAGCATACAGACATTTGATCTTGCATACACAGAGTTGGATATCCATCTGTGGAGCTATTTCATCGGGCAGACCATCTAAATATGTAAAATAAACCAAAGAGATATCCAGTTATACAAAAGAAAAGCTATACTTGAGTGGAAGACAGTCCCACCATGGGATCTGTGCACTTCTGTTAAGGCAGCTGCTTTGGTTGCATTTTTAACATCTAATAGTAAGATTAAACTAGTTTGAAATTTGATCTTTATTTTATGAAGAGTGATTACGTGAAGAAGCCCCGCCAGCCCGCATGCGCGTCAATCTTCAAAGCAGCGGTATGAAATCACAGGTAACAGTAATTGAAGTAACATTGTAAGATCAGCAACTTGAGAACTACCAGATGACCTTTGTGAGAGAGAGTTGGGAGTGGAGGGCATGAGTGAGTGAGTGATTCCGTGAAAAGTTCAAAGCTCTGTGATTTCATGCTGCAGATTTAAATCCCAGCGTCTCACTGCATCGATTGACTCAGGATGAGTGAATAATCAATAATACATTAACCATGACATTGATTCAAATGTATTAATGGATTACGTTAATAAAGAAAATTAATAGCAATCCCTCTATCTCAGGGGAGGCTAAAGTGGACGCAAAACAGAATGGGCAAATTGCCCGTGTCAGCAATCGGCCTATGGTTAAAAACATTTGAAAATCAATTCAGTTGACCATCCTGCAGTCGCGAGGATATGGTCAATGGGAACGTCCATTGCCCTGGCCGCTGACGTTGATGCCGCCCTGGTGGAATGAGATGTAAAATTGTCAGTGTTAATACCTGCATAAACCAGAACCTGCTTTAGCCACCTTGAAATAGTCTGAACCGACCTTTTCTTGTGTGGTTTTTTTGGCTAATAAACAATGCTGATTCCACACCTCTTAGGGTTCTGGTGGCCTTGATATAATATAGCAAACCTGCCCTCACACATAGACGTGAGTCTGTGGGGTATGCCGAAATATGATCTTAAATCCTGCCACCACTGGTCTGCTCTGCTTGTGTAGATCAGAAATGTAAAACGTAATGGCATCTGCAGCCATTTCCATCCTAGCTAGTCACAGCTTTTGCAATGTCTGCCCTCATTGTGCTGATACTAGTGTCATGACTAAGGATGTAGCTGGAGCCCCCTGGTGAAGTATTGTTAACACACTGTCAATATCCAATACTGCATATACGTGTAGTTGGAGAACTTGTGTTAAAGATATCTTTTACAAACTCGATATCCGGGGTTGAAACCCGACAGAGTGGGTCCCATTTGCTGCAGCTAATATGATGGGAACAGTTGGGCACAATTAGTGGCCTTATAACTGAATTATTGTCAAAGACCATTTAAGAATGAACTGGAAGACGTCAGTAATCTGTACCGTATTAAATGTGACATTAACATTAAACAAACTGCTGCCGATCTCCTCAATAGGAAAAGTACCGCTTTTTTGGTGCTATCCCTGCACTCTGCAGTGAGCACATCCATGGATTGATGTGACAACCTGAGCTATAAGGCAGTCCATTCAGAATGTGTAAGTCAATAATTGTTTTATTATGCAGAAGCTGGTTTCCTGAACCAGCAAAGTTTTTGTTTTTTCGAATAACTGTATACGGTTGTATTATTATGCCTGACGGAAGCAGGAAGCATGGCTGCATAGCCAGTCAGACAGTACGAAAACTAAAGCGAGATCTTGCTGACTTTATTTCAAGACCCGACTGATGAAGCAAAATGGAGGAAGACATAAAAGAACATTCCTCCTTTTGTAGCGAGAATGAGCTCGCTACAAGAAGCTCATTCTCCCCACTGTTATGCCCCATATTTTTGCAATCAGTGAATAAGCATAAAAACATGTCGATATTCGGTGTTCCATTGAACCATACTTTCATAATACTTTGTGATCCAATACCTATTCTGTGTTGTCATCGATCTGAACTTGATGATACACCAGTGGCACAGGTGATTAGGTAAATTATTCCAGGATACTTTTATTTGATTGCCATGTGACTAACATATGCCACCACCGTAGTGTATCAACTTGAAGTTGAGCATGTAGATTATGTATATTCGCTCAATAGCCCTTTACCCATGGGGTGCATTTAGTGTATATAGTTAGTTGATACCAACAACTGAAGAATTGGCAACTCATGCAAATCTCCTCCACCTCCAAACTAGAGATGATATTCGCAATTTCCCACCTTAAAACACTTAGCATCAGTTTGTAAATAACTGAAATTCGACTGACCAAACTACTGGAGCAATGCTGAATACTGTTTATTCATCATTGTGACTTACGTAGCTTCAGCTGTTAATAGCATAAGCTTGTTAACAATGATCTACATGTCATTTGAGAGGTTGCTACTTTGCACAATATCAGTTCCCCGGCTTGCACAGCTGAACACAGCTACTATATTGCCAATTACTCGATGAATAGAAGTCAGCTTTATAACAGGTTTCTATTAACTCCAATCTCTTGCCGCAGGGCGGAGTCATAGGCTAATTAATAGTTAAAATTAAATCCCAATGATCAACAAGTCTATTTGGTAACAACTTACATTTAACTGGGTGGATGAGCCCAATTTCTCAAATATAGTTTGAGGCTGAAACAAATGATTTTAACAAATACAGTATTAGAATATCATCCAGACAAGACATAACAAGTCTTTTTTAATTCTGAGTCCAAACACTGATTTTATTAATTAGTTAAATAACATGGGGAAATAGTTTATCCCATTTAGCAATGTTTTACTGTTATTAGTAGTTATCATTGCCTTTTGATACATTTCCAATGTCTCCGATAATCTCTGTAATGGGAACTGCATAGAATGGATCTTTGAGCCCCTTATGAATCTGCTGTTAGTCAGTAAAGAAGTTTCCTATTCGGAAAGTTCAAATGCGAGTTAACCAACGCTCTCCATTTTTCATAATGAACAGGCCACTCCTGCCATCATTCCATGGGTGCTTTGCACGATAACTCTGGCCCAATTTCCGAGTCTGTCTTAAAAGACAATCCTGGCCATAATCAAACTTGCTTGGAATGCTAGTATTGTACAATTTTACATGGTTAAACGCCTCTAAGCAGATGCTTTTATCAGTTGTGTGCTGTACAAACAAGTGTAAATATTACCAACTTGTGAGTGGTCCACTTACCAATGTTTTGGAAGTGCCAGACCCACCTTGTTGAGTAGGACTGGTAGGGTGCGTGGAACGTCTGCCCAGCTGTCATGCTGCCACCAGCTTCAGTGAACCGATTACTGCCGATGAGCGCCTGGGGTGCGTTCTGAAACGATGAACCTTTGCCCGCCGTTGGTCTTGATTGGTCTGACAGCCAGGTTTTTCTTGTTGAATAGGCCTTACCCGAATAGAAGTTTTGGCGGCTGGCTCTCATATCCCCCTGTTAGCGCTGTTCACTGCCAGCACGCATGTGCTCCAGTATGTTCCACCGACATCTTTAGAATCTGGAGTCAGTTACATCTGACCTTTCGCACTCCCCTCCACAGAGACGGCAATTCGTAGGCAGCCCTAAACAGGTGCTGCCACAGGTCCCTGAGGATACCTGCGCTGATACGGCCCCCAATGAACCTATACCGGGATGGCAAATGTTGTTGTCAGGAATGGTACCTCTGACATGTGCCCTTCTTCCCTTGGGGTATGCTCCACAGCTATACCCTCAGACTCGGCGTAAGAATTACACTGACCCGGCATGCTCTCCTCCTCCAAGAGGGAGACATGAAGCAGCCCTGTCCCAGGTGCTGCTGGTGCAGGCTCTCCTACAAGCCAGTGCTGTCACACATTAAGCAGCCCTGTCAATAGGTGCTGCTGGTGCGGGCTCTCCCGTAGGCCGGCGCTATGACAGATTCGGTATCAGCAGTACACTGACCCGTCATGGTCTCCCCCTTCAACAGGGAGACATTAAGCAGCCCTGTCCCAGGCGCTGCCTTGCGCGGCCTTTCCTACAGGCCGGCGCTGCCACACATTTAACAGCCCTGTCAACGGGTGCTGCTGGCGCGGGCTCTCCCATAGGCCGGAGCTGTGACAGATTCGGTATCGTCTTGTTCTCCTTGTAATTCGCCAATCCTGCGAATATCCTTTGCACAAAATTATGTACTTCCGCATCACTCCCGTAGAGTTCCACTGTGTACAAACATCTGTGGCAAATTCTTTCAGTTTATATCCTACCATTTAACCCGTAATTTGGCATCAGGTTTGGCACAGGCATCCTGGGCTGAAAGGTGGATTTCTGTGCTGTGTTCAAGACATTAATTTTGGAGTGTGGAGCTTCACCTGTGAAGGGTTAAAATGACACCAGCATCCCTGCAAATACACAGTTATTACCAGAGGAGAACCCTTGCAGCCCGAGTCCAATAAGGCGGATCGATTTATCGGTGATTTCACCCCATGCCTGGGGACCACCGTGTCTGTGAGCCGCTGACCGCACTGTCAGCAACTCTGGCGGTGATACCGCATTCCTGCTTGATTTGCCGCTCCACGGGCATCACAGCAGGCTCAAGCCACTGAGGGCCTTGTCAGTGGCTGGAATCGCAAACCCAACATCTACCGACTATCCGCATCCGCGGTCGGAACCGGCGTCTCGCCACAGCCCATAGCCGGTTCACTCGCCGGCCTTCGCCATAAATCTAGCAGGAAACCTCTGTGAAGAGAGGTTCCTGCTCGAACAGCAAACCCTGGTAAGTAATACAAAACTTACCTTCTTGGTTTAAACTTACCCGGCCAATCCGGATTGGCAGGGTAAGATGCCCTGCCAATCCGGTGCTTTGCCATGTGATGGACGATATGACGCACATGCGGACTGGCGGGGCTTCTTCACGGAATCAATCACGTGACTTCGAAGTAAAATAAACCTTTTCATCATTCTGGAGAAAATCGGCCTTATGAGTTAAGTGAGTAATACTTACAGAATTCAGACACCATGGTAATTAAGGAGGAAAAACAATGGAGTTTTGTATAATTGTACAGACATTTGAGAAGGTAGCTGATATTATTTTGGAAATTATACAAACCCCACTGGGCAGGAATGCCATTGTTTTCTCATCATAGGCATGGACATTAACAAGACAACAATACGGGAATGTCATCTATAATAAAACCCTGAACTGATTTATTGAATTAGAGCACATTGCAACACAATGGCAGAATACATTTTACAAATGGACAAGGCCTTGAAACTGTCTCCGGTTGGCATTGTCCGATTTTATACCATAGCTTTATGACAATTCCAACCTGCATTAATTGGTATTATTTTACATGTGGATATTTTGAGGTGGGAGAACAGGGATTTGGATGGGTCGGAGGTTTAGACACTGTAATTTACCTTGGGTTCAAGTTCAATGAAACAACCTTTCTGATTAACTCTCAGCATCTGGTATGAAATCAGTCATAAGCCCTTTGTATATTGAATGTTGATCTAACAACTTTGTTGATCTAACAAGCGGTAGAGTTGATGCCTCACAGCACTAGAGACCCAGGTTCAATCCTGATGATGCGTGCTTGTCTGTACGGAATTTGTGCGTTCTCCTGTAACCTGGGATCACCGGTTTCATCCTACACTCCAAAGACGAACAGGTTTGTAGGCTAATTGGCTTGGTAAAATGTAAATTGGCACTCATGTGTGTAGGATAGTGTGAGTGTGCAGGGATCGCTGGTTGGCATGGACTCGGTGAGCCAAAGGGCCTGTTTCTATATTGTATCTCTAAACTAAACACAACACAAAATTGACCTGTAAATTGGCAAAAAACACTCAAAACCATTGAAAAGGGTAATGGAAAATTGTTGTTGGCGCATAATAAAATGCAAAGAAAAATAAAATAGGGGTGAAGCCTTCTCCACCTTGAAGATCTTGCTCGATGGTCCACCCACAACTCTTCCTTCCTTCACGGTCCATCAATCCCTTCATTCACCTTTGTTCCACATGACAGTTGATCTCTGTCTGGACATGCACAGCGAGGGACATTTCACAGCCTGCTCGGAGGGAATTCCTATTTTTCTGAAGTTATAAATGTTACCTCTTTGCCATAGAGTCATACAGCATGGAAACAGGTCCTTAAGACCAACCAGCCAACATGTCCCATCTACACCAGTCCCACCTGCCTGTGTTTGGCCCATATCCCTCTGTACCTGTCCTATCCATGTACCTGTCTAAATGTTTCTTAAACCTTGTGATAGTTCCCACCTCAACTTACTTGCTTCTCCATCCTAAGTAACCAAGCACTTATTTTAAGTCTGTATTGCAGATTTTAGTCTCATACGTACGGGAAGGATAATCCTTCCATCTATTTGTCACTCTCTGTATCTTCCCCTTTGCTCTGCCTACGGTGCTTGAGTTTAACTAGATTCTCTTTATGTTTATTATTATCTGATCAGATTGGATCGCATGCAAAACAAAGCTTTTCACTGTACCTTAGTACATGTGATAATAATAAGCCTAAACCTACTTTCTGGTTGGTTCGAACTGTTTATCCTATCCATGCCTCATAATCTTATATACTGCTTTCAATTCTCCCCTGAATCTCCAACATTCCAGAGGAAACAACACAAGTCTATCCAACCTCTCCCTGTAACTGAAACCCTCTGGTCCAGGCAGCATTCTGGTAAACCTCCTCTGTATCCTCTACAATGCCTCCGCATCTTTCTTGTATAGGGGCGACCAGAACTGCAGGCAATATTGCAAATGCAGCCTAAGCAAAGTCCTATAGAGCTGTATCATGACTTCCTGACTCTTATATTTGATGCTAATAGCTATGAAAGAAAGCATACTAAACACCTTCTGTACCATACTATCTTATTGTGCTGCCATCTTCAGTGAGCTATAAACTATAGACTCCAAGAACCCTCTGCACATCAATACTGTTGTCTTGCCATTAACTATATACTTTCCACTTACATTCAACCTCCCAAATTGCAACACCTCGCATTTGCTCGGGTTAAACTCCATCCGCCATTTCTCTGCCCATTTCTGCAGCTGATCTCCATCCCTCTGTATCTTCTGTCAGCCTTTCTCACCCTGCAACTCTTCCAATTTTGGTGTCATCAAACTACCACCAATCCATCTGCATGTACTGTACGTCCGGGTCATTTACCTGTATATATAAATGAATTGGATCCGTTTTCCTATGTGGCTTCTGTTACAACTTTGGAGCGCAAGTTGTAATTTCAGGCATTTAACATATTCAGCAATATTAGAAACTGTTTTACAATGTTCAATAAAGCACATTTTTGCTGTAGTCATGTCAAACATAAGAAAACAAAAAGATTACTCATTACCACAAAGTGTTCTTCACACAAACCTACGTCAAGAGGCATGTCTGCCTTGTTTAGTTTCCAGAGAAAAGATTAAGCATTTTGTTTCCAGTCTGAGATGGAAAAAAAGCATAAGATCCTGCTTTGAGATTATCTCTCGGTCTTCTAAATGAGGATGAATATGGTTCAGTATCTAAATTGCACTCACTATTATATTCAAACTTTATTTTTGTGAAATCTTATGTATCACTTGTTTTCTTGATTGCTTGCTGTGTGATATATCTTAGCACTCACAGGTTTGTGCTCAAGGGCACAAAGAGGTCCTTTTTAATATTATAATTCTTTAGTAATTTAAAAAAAATGTAAATCCTTCTGAATACTTTTTGTATGCCGCTGATCATCAGATGTAAAAAGAAGATCAAAAGTTCTCAACATCAATGAGAATCAAAGTGCCATCTGTGTGATTTGTGCAGGGTCTCAGGATCTGCTGTTTCAGACTCGGTCATCGTGAGTAGATCACATTGCCTCGTGAGATATTTGTGGAGAAAGGGACTCTTGAAAAATTTGACCCACTGACCACAAAACCTAACTGTGAGAACATTGTGGAAAGTGAGCGCACCCAGAGCACCAAATGGTAAGATTAAACAAGAACTTACTAGTTTGAAGTTTGATCTTTATTTTATGAGGAGTTACGATGAGCGATTACGTGAAGAAGTCCCGTCAGAGCGCACGTGTCAATCTTCAAATCAGCGGTGTGAAATCACAGATAACAGTAATTGAAGTGACATAGTAAGATTAGAGAACTAGAACTACCAGATGGCCTTGATGATATTAGGGTTGGGAGCGATGGGCACGTAATCGCTCATCGTAACTCCTCATAAAATAACGATCAAACTTCAAACTGGTAAGTTCTCGTTTAATCTTACTATTTTACTTCGGAGTCACGTGAGTGATTCCATGAAGATTTCAAAGCTCTGTGATTTCATGCTGTGGAAAGTCCACACAAACACAACTGCATTAATTGACAACAGTTTATTTTAAGAGAAACATTGATAATGCATACAACATGGCATGATTTTAAAACATGCTGATGCTATTTAATGAGCAAATAATAATAATAGTAACCCTTGTCATCTGGGAGGAACTATAAAATAAAACCTAAAATAGAGCTGGCAAATACCCCCGGTCTGGCTATGGGTACATTAAATGTTTGGAAAGCTCACACGTTAGACCATCCTGCAGTCGCTAGGATGTGGTCCAGCGAAACGTACATAACCCTTGTCGCTGATGTTGTAGCAGCCCTGGTGGAGTGAGATGACAAATATTAGTACCTACTCATGCATAAGCCAAAACCCCATTTTAACCATCTGAAGATGGACTGAACAGACACCTTCTTATGAGGTTTTTCGTAACTAACAAACATTGCTGGTATCAGAGCCTCTAAGGCTCTAGGTGACCTTGACGTATTGTAAATGTGTGACCATACATAACTGAAGGTTCATGGGGTATGCCCTGAGAACTAGTTTGAAACCTGACGCCCCTGGCCTGCTCTACTTAACTAAATCATAAACGCAAAATATTATATTATTTGCAGGTGTAACCATCCTGTCCAGTCGCAATTTATGTAGTGAGTGGACCCGTTGTGCTGAGACCAGCGCCCTGAGGATAACTACCTTATGAGAGCCTGGCCAAAGATAAGGATGTAGCTGGAGCCCCCTTGTGAAGTAGTGTTAACACAATGTCAATATTCCATACTTCCGTGTGCTTGGTTCTGGAAGAACTCATGTTAAAGATATCCTTTATAAACTGGATATCAGAGGGTGAGACCTGACAGAATGGGTCCCGCTCATTGCAGGAAATATGATGAGAAGGCCCGTTGGGCTTAGTTAATGGTTTTATAACTTAATTTATTGTCAAGGACCCATTTGAAATGGACTCCAAGACAACATTAATCTGTGCCGTATTACATGTAACATAGTTTTTAAATAAAACACTTCCCATTTCCTGAAGAGGAAATGTACTGATTTTTTTGGTGCTACCCTTGCACTCTGCAGTGAGCACATACATGGATCGGTCTGACAATCCGAGCTGTAGGAGCAGTCTTCTTAGAGTCTGCAAGTCAATGAATTGATGTTATCATGCAGGGCTGGTTTCCCGGGGCACATGCTGAACCAGCAATTGTATGTTTAGACTAACCATATAAGATTCGATTATATTCCCAACATAAGCGGGAACCACAGCTGCACAAGCCAGTTAGACAGTACGGAAACTGCTGAAGCGGGATCTTGTTGAATTTATTGCAAGACCTGACTGATGAGCCAAAATAGAGAAAAGACATAAAAGAACATTCCTCCCTCGTGCAGCGAGGATGTATCTCTCGTGAACCTCATATTTTGCAACCGGTGAATGAACCTGGATACAAATATATCGATATTTGGTGTTCCATCGAACCATAATGGCTTAAAAGGCTTTGTGATGCAACATCCATTCTTTGTTGTCATTGTTTTTACGTGATGGTCCACTAGCGCCAAATGAGGTTAGGTAAATATGGCCAGAACTTCCACAGGGTTGCACCCAGTGTATCAATTTGGAATTGAGCATGCAAATTATGCATATTCGCACAATAACTCTTTAACCCCTAGAATGCACATAGTGTCTAGAGACTATAACTGGAGAATTGGTAACTCATGCCAAACCCTTCTGCCTCCATGACTAGAGACGGCATTCGTAATTTTTTCATTTTTGAGTACTAACATCAGTTTTGTAAGATAACTGGAGATTTAGTGACCAAAACCTACTGGAGCAATGCTGAATATTGTTCGTCCACCATTGTGACTTTGGTAGCTTCAGCTGGTAATAGCATAGGTCTGTTAACAATGACCTATATGGCACCTAAGAGGTTACTACTTTGCACAATGTAAGTTCTGATAATGCAAAGGTTCAATTTGCACAGCTGAATCACAGCTGCTATATTGGCAATTACACTTGATGAATAGAAGGCTGCTTCATAACAACAAGGTTGTTACAGGCTTCAATTGTTTCCAATCTCTTGTCCCAGGGCAGAGTCAGAGACAAATTAATAATTAAAGGTAACCCCCAAGAATCAATAACGCTAGTTGGATCAACCTAAATTTAACCAGATGGATGAGGAACCTCAATTTCTCAATTATAGTTTGCAGCTGAAACAGTTGATTTTTAGCAAAATACAGCATTTAGAATACCATCCAGATAAGCCATAACAAGTGTTTTTGAGCTTTTGGCAGTCCAAGCACCGGTTTTATTATTTAGTAAATAACCTGAGAGCTGAAGTTAGCCCATTTTGCAATGCTTTAATTGTTATCATTGTCCCATTCAGATAAGTTTTCAAATGTCTCCGGTGATCCCTGAGAATGGAAATCAGTTGTTTAACAGTACCAAAATTCCATATTCTGAAAAGTCTCTGTTGCACATGTGAGTTAAATCAAAGATGAACCGACATCGTCCACTGTTCACAATGAATAGGTCACACCTGCCATAATTCCGTGCCTATCTCAAACGACAATGACAACCAGATTCCTACCCGTCTCAAAAGATAATTCTGGCCATAAACTGAACCTGCCTTGAAGACAACTCTGGCCATAATACTGGGCCTGCCTTGAAAGACAACTCCGGGCATAATTCTGAGCCTGCCTCGAAAGACAACTCTGGCCATATTTGCGAGCTTGTCTCGGCAGGCAATCCTGGCCGTAATACTGAGCCTGCCTCGAAAGACAACTCCTTGTATACTGTGTAAAATAAACCAATCACATGTTATCATTTTAGTTTATAAACAGATCTGAATCTCATGTTATCATTGTCATTTGTACAAAAATACAAGTGTAAATATTACCAACTTGTAAATGGTCCACATACCCCATGTTTCGGAAAAACCAGACCCACCTACCTCCATGACTACCGGTGGTCTTATGGTAAGCCCAAAGGCCAATGATGCGGGTTATATTCCCGTCCTTGATCGGAGAGTAGGACTGGTAGGGTGTGTGGATTCCATATTTCCTGAGACCGGCTTGGACCTTGGCGTGAAAGACCTCTGCCCAGCTTTCAAGCTGCCCCCAGCTTCAGTGAAATGCTTACCGTCGATGAGGCGGGGGGGGGGGGGGTGTTGTCGCTGAAACGATGAAGCTTTGTTCGTCGTTGGTACCTTGATTAGTCCGACTGCTTTTGCTTCCTCATCCAGGTATATTTAGTCTTACCTGAAGAGAAGCTTCGGCGGCTGGTTTCATTTCTCCAATGTCACCCCTGATAGCGCTGTTCACTGCCGGCTGTGAGGGGAACTGTGGCCCCTTCCGGGTTATCTGCCCACGGCAGTAACCCTTTTGTTTGCGAGTATTTCCTTGGAGCCATATGCATGTGCTCCAGTATGTTAAAACGGACATACTTCGAATTTGAAGTCAGTTACACACTGATCATTTGCATTCCCCTCCACAGAGAGGGAGATTCGTAGACAGCCCTGAAAACAGGTGCTGCCTCAGGTCCCTGAGGATACCTGCGCTGACATGACCCCTCCTGCGGACCTATATCAGGATTTTTGCTCTGAGTCAGACAGGAACTGGCTCCAAATGCTCCCCTCCTCAGAGAGGGAGACATTGTGCAGCATTGTAACAGGTGCCGTTATCGTGGGCCCCCAAGTGATATAACTCCCTCCTTTGGAGCATATCATTGTGGAGCACCTGTCCATCAGTGCTCCATGTGGGTTAGAATGTTCAAAGACGTTACCCATTGAAGGAGGGGATCCTCTCCATCAGGAATCCTCCTGGCCCGACTCGTTTGAGTCAACGGGCCGTCAGAACTTTGCTCTTCCCTACGCTCACCTCCTCAGCGAGGGAGATATAATATCATGGCTTACCCTCCAAGCAGAGTTGCCTAGGTGCTACCGGCACCAGTCTGAAGCCGCTGGCTCCACTGCCAGCGACTCGGAAGGCAAATTCAACCGCCGCCCGCTATCCCCACTTCCACGGTCTCCGTAGCGTCCGTGGCCAGGATTCCCCGAGGTCATGATCGGGATCCCCTGCAGTCCGTGACTGGGATTCCCTGCGGTCCATAAAGGTTTCCCTGCGGCCCGAGCAGCCTTCGCCCCGAAATCCAAGAGGAAAACTCTGTAAGAAGAGATTCCTACAAAAAACACATAACCTGGGAATAAGTTTGACACTTACCTTCAGGTTTAAAGTTACCGCTGGAAGTAGCAGCGCCTGCCAGTTGGTCATCTCTGCACTTCTGACTCCGAAGTAAAATTGGCCCATGACTTCCTTTTCTTTATCCTGTGTCATGATTTTGCCAGGTTTTCGGTCAAAAGCAAGTCACTTCTACTTTTTTCTAAGCATTTGTTTTTTAATTGCCACAGCAGCTTTTCCAATTATTCCTTTTCCAATTGTTATGTCCTTTGCAGTGTCCCTTGCTAGCTTAATCTTGAATTCTATTCTTCTATCTAAGTCTTCCTGTTGAATTCTATAATCCACCCCATCGTCAGGGTTAATACAATTCTTGACACAATCACAGTCAGTGCAGTTAGGTTCCGTTTTAGGTTTATTATTGTCACATACTGAGGTACAGTGAACAACTTTGTTTTGCATGTTAACTAATCAAATCAGAAAATACCATGCACAAATGCAATCTAGCCACACTCAAGTGCCATAGGTAGAGCAATGGGAAAGATACAGAATGCAGATTACAGTTCTCAGCATTGCAGGTTTCCATTTCCAGAGACAAAGTCCAACGTCTGCAAAGAATAGATTGGAGAGTTGGACTGTACCCTAGTTTATGGAAGTTATAGGGATATTATAACTAGCCTCTGAACTTCTGTGTTAAGGAGAGGAAATGGCCCAATGCTGGCCAGACAATTGGACGTGAAAATGGGTATCAGGAAAGTGTTTCCGCTAAATTAGTTCTGTCTCATATCTGAAGAGGGGGCACTAAATTAATCTAGACTGTTAGACTGTGAAATGCCCATATCCCATCTCTTAAATGATGCAGAGACCCAACTTGAAATGTCACCTGTCCATGTTCTCCAGAGATGTTGCCTGACCTGCTGAGTTGCTCCACAACTTTGGGTGCTCTTAAATGATGAAGGCATTCTATTCAACAGAATCTAACATTTAAGCCTGCGAATTTCATGCTTATGGTCTACCTATTCTCCCAACCCTGTTAAGACCTCACTGAGAACTTAAAACCATAACTTTAACAGAGGATAGAGACATCAAGGAGCTTGGGCAGGTCTATGGTGTTTAGGCAAAAGGTCAGATGAGGTGTGCTATTAAATGGTTGTCTCTAGGGCCTCCATCGCTACTCCTGCTTTGATGTTCTCATTTGTTTCTGATGTTGTAACTGTGCAGAGTTTCCACGATGGTGCATTGGGTAGAGCCGTCCATTTTATATAGTCCCCTGGTCATAACCTTACTTTGTAAAACTTTAGCCAAATGGGTCTACAATCATAAATACACTTGAGGAATTACTTTGAGCTCTCACAGGGATCTATACAAATTTAAAATTTCAGGCATTTAACAAATTCAGTAATACTTGAATATGTCTTACAATTTTCAATAAGGCACATTTTTGCACATTTTTGCTGCATAGTGTCATGCCAAACATAAGAAAACAAAAAGATTATTCATACCACAAAGTATTTTTCACACAAACCTACGTCATGGGTTATGGCTGACTTGTTTATTTTCCAGAGAAAAGATTCAGCACATATTTTTTTTCCAGTCAGAGATTGAAAAAACATGAATGTTGGAATTCTGAAATAAAAACAGAAGGTGCCAGAATTGCACAGATGTAAACAAGTTAAAGGCATCTGTTGGAGAAGCAGGAGAAATAAAATTTATGTTACACTAACAAAACCAGGGAATGCACAGTTTTTAAGAGCAGTAATCCTGAGGGTGCCGGTCTATTAAAAGTTAAGAAAATTAACAGTCAACTGCCATCATGTGCAGTATGTGCATATGCTCCTGTTTCTCTCAAGCACCCGAGAATTCATCAGCATACATTTCATTTCATCGGCATTCATTTTGAAAGGTTTCTTTATCTGTGACTGTCACATTGGGGCTAACTCTTAATCCTGGCCATTGCCATGAATTAGCCAGCCCTGTACAAGCTCCTTTCTACCAAGTTCAAACAGACAGTCCACAAGTTCCTGACAGTGAGAATCTGAAGATATGAAAATAAGAGATTTGATGAAAATAAAGAACCCCCTGTAAATGTTATTAACCTCCTCTGCTTGTCTTTTATCATCAGAGTCTGAAGAAGGGTCTCGACCTGAAACGTCACCCATTCCTTCTTTCCCTCCAGAGATGCTGCCTGTCCCGCTGAATTACTCCAGCATTTTGTGTCTATCTTCTGTCTATAATCTTGCCAGCTTAGGGGTTTGGGAGACCTAATCAGCCAAAGGTCCACATATGCAAGTTGTCATTTAACATGTATTGTTTCCTTCCCACAATAAAAGAGCTAAGTGAAAAAAGTTTCTCCCAGTCTGAAGAAGGGTCTCGACCGGAAATGTCACCTATTTCTTTTTTCCAGATATGCTGCCTGATCCGCTGAGATACTCTAGCTTTTTGTGACTATCTAATGTTTCTTCTCAGCTGTCATCAGGCAACTGAACCACAGTCTTGAGCTTCCACCTACCTCATTGCAAACTCACAGACCATCTTTACTTGGACTTTATCTTGTACTACACGTTATTCCCTTCATCCTTCATCTGTACACTGTGGATGGCTCGATTGTAATCATGCACAACATTCTGCTGACTGGATAGCACACAACACTGTACCTCGGTACACTTGGCAATAACCTAAACTAAAGTTATGCAAACAAGCTACTAATATCTGGGCCCTTATCCATTTAGACAATTCTCTTTGAATCACAAGCTAAAATATTTTCAAGCCCAATATTTCCCAATCAAATGGAAAGAATGGAGAAACTCAGCAGGTGAGGCACCATCTATGGAGTGAAGGAAATAGGCAACGTTTTGGGTCGAGACCCTTCTTAGATTCTCCAGCATTTTTGTTTACCTGTGATGTAATTAAATCTTCCTTCAGCATTTCATTGGAAGTGCAGCTGACCTATCATTCTTTTCATTTGATTGAGAAATATTGGGCTTGAAATTACATCATCCTACTTTAAGGCTTTGCTTAAAACTAGATTCCTGTCTTTGCTAAGCAAGTGTAAGCTACAGGCATGCCATCAGGAGTTAATAAAAATCGTTCTCTGCAACACATATTACTGAATTTTATTGTCCTTTCCTGTATCTAATTTTAGATCTTTTATCTACTTTTAGAAACAGGCACCACAATGTTTTTCGACCTCCTTCACCTATGTCTTATACCATGTGCTGTGGATGTCTCTACTGCCAAATGCACCATCACTGTCTCTCATTCTGACCACAGAGGGTTCCTTGTGCTTGTTATTATGGGAGATGGGAAGCTGAGTGTCTGAGACAGGGAGTTAACAAAATGGGCGAATGGAGGGAATATAAATGACTGAATGATCTCAAGCCTAGCATCCTATTGCTGATTTCTTCTGTTGCTCTTGCCACATGTACTCTCTTTGCAGCTCATGCCTGTGCACTTCAGCTCAATGTAATCAAGAACCACAAGTTCAAATCCCACCTCCGCAGCTGAGGAATGTAAATTCCACTAATAAAATAAATCTGGAATGAAAAGCTGGTGTCAGTAATGTTGACCACAGAACTACTGGATTGTTGTTAAAATCCATCTGGCTCATTAATATCCTTAAGGGAAGGAAATCTGCTATCCTCACTCATTGATTGCAGGCCCACAGCAAAGCAGTTTAGTATTAACTGTTCCTTAGAATTGCCTCACAAGCCACACAATTTAAGGGCAATTATGGATGGGCAATTAAAGCAGGGTTTGCCAGCAACATCTATATCCGGTGAATGAATGTTTCAAAAAATCTTTCAGAAACATTGGCCTTAAGGGAAGGATGCATTTTGGTAGGAAAACCGTCCAGTCTGATATCAAATGCTATGGGTCACTATCTTTAGACACTCAATGGGATTTCAGTTGAAACGGTGCTTATAAAGAATCTCAGCACATTGCAGGATAAGGCAGTGATCAGATGGCAATCTGTGGAAATAATCATTTTCAGACATTAATCCAAACAACTAAACATACTTCAGCAGAGTTGCCGCCTCTATTGTCAGGGTGACGTGGTGGTGTTTGGTTTAGTTTAGTTTAAATTGCAGCATGGAAACAGGCCCTTCAACCCACCGAATCCATGCCGACCTGTGATCACCTGTACACTGGTTCTATCCTACATGCCGGGGTCAATTTACAGAAGCCAATTAACCTACAAACCTGCACATCTTTGGTGTACGGGTGAACACCAGAGGACCTGGAGAAAACACCATAGTCACAGGGAGAATGTACAAACTTCGTACAGACAGCACCCATAGTCAGGATTGAACCTGGGTCTCTGGCGCAATAAGGCAGCACCACCGTGCCCAGCACAGGAGTGGAGGAAGGCCTGAGATGGAAAGAAGGCAAATGGCTCTGTGAGAAAAGGAGTGGAGAGAAGTGAAGAGTGAAGCCAGAGAAAGGGCTATACAGTATGTGGAAGGAGATGGGGGGGGAAAAGGGAGAGGCAGCCGGGATATTTGGAGAAATGTATGCACCTCCGGGCGAAAGCACAGGGAAGAGAGGGCAATTAATGGAAATAGGTTGTGGAACAGATTAGGGGGGGAATGAGACTGTTCAAAGAGCCAACATAGAACTGATGAGTCAAATATCTGCCTCCTATGTCTTATGGAAAATTAAATATGAATATACAAATCCTCTGAATGTTAATCCATGAAGTTGCGAGTTTGCAGGGAGTGATGGAATAATGGTGGTGAACTAAAAAGATGAGTTTTGATTCTATCTGCCACACAGCACCAGTAACCCAACTGGGTTCGATACTGACCTCGGGTGCTGTCTGTTTCGTTTGCATGTTTTCCCTGGGACCATATGGGTTTTTTCCGGGTGCTTTGGTTTCCACCCACATCCCAAAGACGTGCAAATTTGTAGGTTAATTGGCGTCTGAACATTTCATAGTTCATAGGGAATTGATGTGAAAGACGGATAACATAAAACTAGTGTGAAAGGTTATTCAATGGCCGGCATGGATGTGGTGGGCCGAAGGCCCTATTTCCATGGTGTATCTTTCAATTAATCAAACAATCTGTCAAGAATCCATTTCACTAATACATAGATCTTGTATCGTTTGCTGTTTTCCTTTCTTCTTTGTGAAGCTTTTTTTTTTTGGGCTTTGTTGATGTTTTTGTCTGGAATGCTCTCACTACATTTCCACGGTAACTGCATGTAAATCATGCAGGAAATTTAAAGCAATTATTCCTGTTATTGATTTTTCCGCACTCAATGTCAGTGCTGAGTTGCCAGTAGTTTGAGACTGGTCTGAAGATTGTTTGCCATTCCAAATCATGCCACAACACATTCCCAAAGGGTTTATGAAAGAAAGAAATAAAGAGATTTCCCAGACTACAAAATCATGAGAGGAATAGATCAGGTAGATGCACAGAGTCTTTTACCCAGAGTAAGGAAATTGAGGACCAGAGGACATAGATTCAAGTTGAAGGGAAAAGGATTTAATAGGAATCTGAGTGGTAGCTTTTTGACACAGAGGGTGGTGGGTGTATGGAACAAGCTGCCAGAGGAGTTGTTAAAGAAGGAACTGCAGATGCTGGAGAATCGAGGGTTACACAAAAAACTGGAACTTCCGGTGGCGCCATGTTCTAGGAGAACAGCGCCAGATCAGCTCCGTAAAAATCGGTTAAAAAAACGGGGTTAAAGGAGGGTGCTAACGCTACTTACCGCAGGAGATCGATTTAAAATGGCTCCGGTGCGATTGAAGGCTGCGTGACGTCATCAGGCGCGCGACTTCGGTAAGAAATTTAAAATGCAACCCTCCTCCCCTCCCCCGAAGAAAACGGGCCTTAGAAGAGAGGCTGGCCCCACTAAAGCCTCGGGCTCGAGTCTGACTTCCTCCCAAGAAGAAATCTCACAGAGGAAAGTGGAAATGGAAGAATTTAAAAATTCTTTGATGGGGGAGATGAAGAAACTGGTGAAAGAAATAAAAGACCTGAAGAAGGAATATAAAGATGAATTTAAAGACATGAAGAAAGAATATAAGGATGAAATAAAAACTCTTAAAGCGGAGATTCTGGTGTCTCACGAGAGAACTAAAGTGGAATTAACAAAAGAAGTTACCGAGATGGTAAAGAATATAATGAACGAATGGAAAAGAAAGGTGGATGCTGAATTTCAAAACCGAATCTCTGAGGTAAACGACAAGGTTGCTGGGCTGGAACAAATGCTGAATGATAAGATAGATCCTATTGTCATCACACTCGACCAACAAAATGATGCAATTAAAGATTTGGCTGATTTTGCTGTAAAAAGTGCCAAGGAAACTGAGAAGTTACTTGCCGAGAATAAACGCCTCTCAGAGCTACTTCACAAAATAAATGAGAAATGTATTGATTTGGAAGGTCGACAAAGACGTAAGAATCTGCGAATAGTAGGATTGCCTGAGGGTCGGGAAGGAAATCAGGACCCGCGAAAATTTGCTGCAAAACTCCTAAAGGACATTCTGGATCTGGACCAAGAACCACTGGTGGGCCGTGCCCACAGGGCTTTAAGACGGGCACCTGGGAGTGGTGCACCACCAAGACAAATGATTGTAAAGGTGGCTTACGATCACGAGTTTGAAGAAATGATGAAGATAATAATAAGAAAGAGGAATCTGAAATATGAAGGAGTTAAAATCAGTATCTTCAGAGATTACCCGGCTGAAGTGGCTAAGAGAAGATCTTTATTCTCAGAAACAAGAGGTATTCTTCGGAATATAAAGGATGCAAAGGATCTCAGATATGGTCTGATGTACCCAGCAACATTGAGAGTGACCTACGACAACAAGGAATTCCGTTTTGTTAAGCATACCAAAGCACCGGAATTCGCCCGAGGCATACAGAAGAAGGCAGAAGAGGAAGCAGAAGAAGAAGTAAGCGCTGAAGAAGAAGAAGAATGAACTTTTATCACCGACCTGCGGTTATGAATTATTCATTAAGAAAGAGGGGCAATAATGGACATGTTGTTATAGCTTGATATTAATTAGTAAAATTTCAATTGTCCCCCTAATATAGTATTACTTATTATAATATTAATTATATTAGAAATTAATAACTAGTAATTAGTAATATGAATAATATAAATATTTACTAAGTACTTAAAGTTAGTACCCCACCCCAATATACATAGTATTATAGACAGGAGCTGGAACACTTAACATCTCTTTTCTTTAAAAAAAACGGAAGTCAGTAGATTAATAGCCACGCTAGTGTGGCTCTCACTAATGCACACTACACACTATACCAGTGTAGTTTCTTTTTTCTCTGGGCACCCTGCTAACACCCCTTTCTCTTTTTTTAATTACACTTTGTACTTTTTCTTATATATTAAATATTTGATTTTGCGTTATATATTATATGAATGTAGTTATGAACGATATTGTATAATCGCTCTAAGAAGATATGTATATGGATTACTGAAGATAGAAATTCTCATCGGATTGGCGTTTGGGTATACTGCTGGGCTGGAGGGGTCGAGAAGGCTACTCCAAAAAAAACCACCCTAATAGTAAAATGCAAGATATGAATGTGAAGACCGGGGGGGGGGGGTGGAATTACCTTCTGTAGTTGGAATGTTAAGGGAATTAATGAACCAATTAAAAGGGGAAAGGTACTAGCGCAGTTGAATAGATTGAAATCAGACGTGATCTTCCTCCAAGAGACTCATCTCAAAAGAGATGCTCAATATAGATTAACAGCAAAATGGATTTCCAAGGTATATCACTCTTCATTTATACACAAATCAAGAGGAGTTGCAATAATTATCCGTAAAGGTATACCTTTTAAACAAAATTCTATAATAGAGGACAAAGAGGGTAGATATGTAATAATTACAGGGGAATTATATTCACAGAAAATAATTTTGGTGAATATATATGCCCCTAATTTTGATAACCCACTATTTTTTAAGAAAATATTTAATAATATTCCTATCTCCACTCAATATAATTTAGTTATTGGGGGTGATTTTAATTGCACCTTAGATAGCTACCTAGACAGGTCTTCTACAAAAAGGAAAGCTACCTCTAATTCAAGTAAACTTATAAATTCTTTTATTAATACATCGAATGTTAAGGATATTTGGAGATTAGATAATCCATCCGGACGAGAATACTCGTTTTTCTCGCCCGTACACGGAACTTATTCTAGGATAGATTATTTTTTAATAGATTCAAAATTACTACCTTTTACGTATGATGCAAAATATCACAATATTATTATTTCAGATCATGCGCCTCTTACATTTAAGATAAAACTAAAAGATATACTTAATAAAACGACTACTTGGAGATTTAATCCCCAGATATTAAAGGATAAGGACTGTTGTAAACATGTGATGGAACAGATTAAACTATTTTTTGAAACTAATGACAAACCGGAAACTTCACCATCGTTACTCTGGGACACATTTAAAGCATTTTTGCGTGGTGCAATAATATCTGCACAGGCTTATCTTAATAAAGAAAATAGAAAGATGGAACAAAAGTTAGAACACGAGATAAAACAACTAGATAGTGAAAATATAAAACGCCCTTCTAAAGAGCTAAGTAACAAAATTGCAATAGCAAAATATAGACTAAATAAAATATATTCTAACCAAGTCATTAAACTATTTCAACAAACCAAACAAGTGCATTTCGAGTTTGGAGACAAACCACAAAAACTATTAGCAAGACAACTTAGAAAATTAGAAAATGAAAAATTGATACATAGAATTAGATCGGTGGAAGGAAATATATTGACGATACCAAAAGATATTAATGACAGATTTCTACAATATTATCAAAATCTTTATTCATCTAAATTAACAGGACAAACAGTGGATATGGAAACATTTCTACAAAAGTGTCAAATTAATAGTTTAGATCAGGAAGGTAGACATTTGTTAAATGCCGAAATAACAGTAAAAGATATTGAAGAATCAATTAGTTCGTTAAAGAATGGAAAAGCAGCGGGCCCCGATGGCCTAAGTGCAGAATTTTATAAAACATTTCTAGATCTGATTTCCCCAAGATTATATACAGTATATAGATATGCATATGAACAAGGTAAATTACCAGAATCTTTAAACGAATCTACAATTACACTTATTCCTAAGGCAGATAAGGATTTGGAAGATCCAGGATCATATAGAGCAATCGCACTTCTAAATACAGACCAAAAAATACTAACGAAAGTTTTATCTCGGAGATTAAGTTTGGTGATTTCTAAATTAATACATCAAGATCAAACAGGTTTTATCGCAAAACGCTACTCATCTCATAATCTCAGACGCTTGCTTAATATTATATATTCAAAAAGAGTACGGGACAGGGAATTAGCAGTTGTATCGCTAGATGCAGAAAAGGCATTCGATCAGGTGGAATGGTTATATTTATTTAATATAATGGAAAAGTTTCAATTGGGGGATAGATTCTGTAAATGGATAAGAATTTTATATTTGAATCCAACGGCAAGAATCTTAACTAATCAAATATTATCAGCTAAATTTAAGCTCTTTAGGGGTTGTAGACAGGGTTGTCCGTTATCGCCTTCACTATTTGCTTTGATGATAGAGCCTTTGGCGGAAAGAATCAGATCAGAACCTGAAATCTATGGCTATAACACTGACACAACAACTAACAAAATATCTTTATATGCAGATGATGTTTTGATTTATATTACAAAACTGGAAATTAGTATACCTAAGTTAATTAATGTTATAACTATCTTTGGCACATTTTCAGGATTTAGGATTAACTGGAATAAAAGTGAAATTATGCCTATAACAGGAATTAACTTAAATATATTACAACAATATCCATTAAAAATAGTTAAAGACAAATTTAAATATTTAGGAATTAATGTAACTAAATCTTATAATTCATTAATTAAATCTAATTACCCTCTATTATTAGATAAACTTAAAAAAAATATTTTGTACTGGAAAACACTTCCTATATCCATGATTGGTAGAATAAATGCTATAAAGATGGTGTTTTTACCACAATTATTATATTTGTTCCAGGCTATTCCTTTTTTTCTCCCAAAGACCTTTTTTAAAAAAATAGATAATATTATTTATAGTTTTATTTGGGATTATAAAAATCATAGAATAAGTAAAAAACATTTATGTAAATCTAAGATAAATGGAGGATTAGCACTTCCAAATTTTTTATATTATTTTTGGGCAGTCCAGATTAAGAATATGAATTTTTGGTGGGTAAATATGGATTATGAACCAATGTGGTTAAAGATGGAAAAGGAAGATTGTTTACCCTATAATATAGGCTCGGTTCTCTTTGCCCCAAAGGAAGTACAAAAAAAAATTTATAGGGACAACCCTATAATTTATAATAATAGACGTATTTGGAAACAAATAGTTAAGACTTTACAGCTAGATAATCTTTCACTTAGACTACCAATAATGAATAACCCATTATTTAAGCCCTCTATATTGGATGGAGGGTTTAGACATTGGGATGATTTAGGAATTAAAAGGATAGAGCACCTTTATAGAAAAGGAAAATTTCTTTTATTCCAAGAGTTACAAGATATCTACGGATTGTCTCCGCATCACTTGTTTAGGTACTTACAAATTAGAGATTATATAAAATCAAACACATTAGATTATAAAAATAAAGTACCAGGATTATTAGATGATTTGTTTAATTTACACCCAAATACAGAAAAATTAATAGCCTATATATATAACATAATCTTGGATAAGGAGAATCCAACAACTGAAACATATCGGCAAGCATGGGAAAAGGAAATTGGTTTATCCATAACAAAAGAAAATTGGGAAGCAAGTTTACAGCAAATACATCGGTGTTCGTTAAATGCCAGACATACATTGATACAATTCAAAGTATTATACAGATTACACTATTCAAAAACTAAATTAAATAGTATCTTTCACAATCTCTCTTCAATTTGTGATAAATGTAAGAACTTAGAAGCAAATTTAACACACAGTTTTGCTACATGTTCCAAACTGAATTACTATTGGACAGAAATTTTTAAGGTTATTTCTGAGGTTCTAAAAATTAGATTGGATCCAGACCCAAAGTTAATAATACTGGGGATTTTGGATTCAAATTCAGTACTTACAGGAAATCAAAGAAATTTCTTTGATTACTGTTTGATAATAGGGAAAAAAATCATATTGAAATTTTGGAAGGGAACATTATCCCCCACAATCAAAATGTGGGCAGCAGAGATGTTGGAGACGTTACAATTAGAAAGAATCAGATTTGTCCTATTGGACAAATATAATACTTTCGAACAAATATGGTCTCCATATATACAGTATCTAGAGAAGTAGCTGTTCTTGACGTCACAGCCTGACGGGTACCCAGCGGGATTTGATGAGAATAATTGATTCTTATACTAGGATTAATAGGCATGTCTTCATTGATATTATTATTTGTAATAGTTTTAGATACAATATATTTTGTTGATTTTCATTGACATATATATATATATATATAATATTTTTTCACTTTTTGTTAATCTATAATCTTTTTTCCTTGCTCTATTTTCTTCTTCTTTTCTATATAATCAAATTATTATTTAATCACTTTCTTATTGATTTAAAACTATTCTATTCTTTTCTTTATTTCCAAAAAAAATAGAAGATGATAACTGTCAATGGGTTATTTAAAAAATAATATGTAATTAAGCTGAGGTTTGTAAAGCTGTTTACATTATTGTAAATAGATTACTTCTAATAAAATAAAGTAATCAAAAAAGCTGGAGAAACTCAGCGGGTGCAGCAGCATCTAAGGAGCGAAGGAGATAGGCGACGTTTCGGGTCGAGACCCTTCTTCAGACTGGTCAGGGATCAGGGAAACGAGAGATATAAACAGTGATGTGGAGAGATAAGGAACAATGAGTGAAAGATATGCAAAAAAGTATTGGTGATAAAGGAAGCAGGCCATTGTAAGCTGTTTGTGGTGTGAAAATGAGAAGCTAGTGCGACTGGGGGGGGGGGGGGGGAGATGGAGAAGGAATGTCAGGGCCAGAGGGCTGAGGGAGAGGTGGGGGGGAGGCAGTCTGGGTTAACAGAATTGAGAAAATTCAATGTTTAAGCCCAGAGGATGCAGACTCCCCAAGCGGAATATGAGGTGCTGTTCCTCCAACTTGCGGTGTTGATCACTCTGGCCGTGGAGGAGGCCCAGGACCGAGAGGAGATGTTCGGCGAAACGATCGCCCAGCCTCCGCTTGGTCTCACCGATGTAGATCAGCTGGCATCTGGAGCAACGGATGCAGTAGATGAGGTTGGAGGAGGTGCAGGTGAACCTCTGTCGGACTTGGAATGAATGCTTGGGTCCCTGAAAGGAGTGGATGGGGGAGGTGAAGGGACAAGTGTGGCATCTCTTGCGGTTGCAAGGGAAAGTGCCCGGGGAAGGAGTGGAGCGGGAGGGAAGGGAAGAATTGACAAGGGAGTTGCGGAGGGAGCGGTCTTTGCGGAAGGCAGACGGGAGGGAGATGGGAAGATGTGGCGAGTGGAGGGGTCACGTTGGAGGTGACAAAACTGGCGGAGGACTATCTGTTGTACGCGCTGGCTGGTGGGGTGAAAGGTGAGGACCAGGGGGACTCGGCCCTTGTTGTGAGTGGGGGAATGGGGAGAGAGGGCAGTGTTGCGGGGTATGGAGGAGACCCTGGTGCGAGCCTCATCTATAGTGGGGGATGGGAAACCCCGTTCTCTGAAGAACAAGGATATTTGTGATGGCAAGAGGTTCACCTGCACCTCCTCCAACCTCATCTACTGCATCCGTTGCTCCAGATGCCAGCTGATCTACATCGGTGAGACCAAGCGGAGGCTGGGCGATCGTTTCGCCGAACACCTCCGCTCGGTCCGCAATAACCAACCCGACCTCCCGGTGGCTCAGCAGTTCAACTCCCCCTCCCACTGCGTATCCGACCTCTCGGTCCTGGGCCTCCTCCACGGCCAGAGTGATCAACATCGCAAGTTGGAGGAACAGCACCTCATATTCCGCTTGGGGAGTCTGCATCCTCTGGGCTTAAACATTGAATTTTCTCAATTCTGTTAACCCAAACTGCCTCCCCCCCACCTCTCCCTCAGCCCTCTGGCCCTGACATTCCTTCTCCATCTACCGCCCCCCCCCCCCAGTCGCACTAGCTTCTCATTTTCACACCACAAACAGCTTACAATGGCCTGCTTCCTTTATCACCAATACTTTTTTGCATATCTTTCACTCATTGTATCTTATCTCTCCACATCACTGTTTATATCTCTTGTTTCCCTGATCCGTGACCAGTCTGAAGAAGGGTCTCGACCCGAAACGTCGCCTATCTCCTTCGCTCCTTAGATGCTGCTGCACCCGCTGAGTTTCTCCAGCTTTTTGTGTAACCCTGCCAGAGGAGTTAGTTGATGCTGGGACTATCCCATCGTTTAAGAAACAGTTGGACAGGTACATGGATAGGACAGGTTTGAGGGATATGGACCAGGCGCAGGCAAGTGGGCCTTGGGTGGCTGTGACATTGTGTGGGCGAGTTTAGCCGAAGGGCCTGTTTCCACACTGTATTAATCTATGACTCTATGACTGCTTCTCCAGGAAGAAATTGAATTATTCTGTGGAAACAATGATTTCAACTCATCACCAATACTTGGCTGGGGTGAGTCAGCACCTTTATGATTAGGGATAGAAAGGTAAAGCTATAGGTATATAAGAAAAAGCACCACTGACAATCTTACAGCACCCCAAGGGTTTGTACCTTGCTGAATACTCTGCAAAGGTGGGGAAATCACACATCATGTTTTCAAATAAGATCCTTCATAAAAACAGTTTGGGTATAAATGGGTCTAATTTTGTTTAAAAAGGTTTGTTGAAGAATTAGTTTGGCCAGGACATTGTGCTACGGGTACATTTCCACCCCTTTGAGAGAATAAGCATCTGATCAACGCTCCCTGAGCACTGCACATTGATGGCGTCATCTTAGATTGTGTGTCAATGTCTCAGGAGTGAAGCTCCAACCCATAACAATCATCCAACACAGGGCCAAGAGTGTTACCATTAAACCATGGCAGACACTGTTAACAGTGCAACATAATCTTACATGTGCTGAAGCACTTAACATAATTTTCGGGTTGATGCAATGTAGACAAACCACATTCGGCTTTTTCACTTCTCCTCACACTAATTTATATTTTTCTACATTTATTGATGCCATTCAATGTAAAGTATGTGCACGCAATTGGTCCTTAACCTTTAACAAAGTCCACTGCAGAATGAGCAGGATTACATTGGAGACATATCGAGCTCAGTCAAAGTGTGTGTTTTTTTAAGGGCTCTTGAAATATGGCCTCTCAAGAACGGACTAGAAAATAACTTGCAACTTGCAGTTTGCAAAGTGGGGAGGTCATGTTGCAGTTATATAAGTCACGAGACTAAGTGGGAGCCATTGGGTCCCAGTCACACGGCAGGCCTGGTCCCCCACAGCAACTCGGTCCCCAACGCAATATTCCACCACTCACCCATACCCCCAAACCATGCAAGCGCTGCTCATTTCCCCTCATCCCCCAGCACTCCCTCTCCCTCCTCTTCATGTGTAGGAGGGGTGGGGAGGGGGATGTGGGGTTGGAAGAGAGGAGAGGGGTGTGTGGGCAGAGGTTGTTGTGGGGGCCAGGGGTGGGGGGGGTGTGTGGGTGGGGGGGTTGTGTGGGGGGGCTTGTGGGGGGAGGGGGGTGGGGGCGGGGAGTGTGTGTGTGGGCATTGGGGGGGTTGTGGGGGGAGGGGTGTGTGTGGCCGTAGGGGGGGGGGTTGTGGGGGGAGGGGTGTGTGGGCGGGGGGGTTGTGGGGAAAGGGATGTGTGGCCACGGTGGGGGGGTGTGTGGGCGGGGGAGGGGGTGTGTGGGCCGGGGGGGGTTGTGTGAGGGGGAGGGGTGTGGGCGCAGGGAGGAGGGGTTGTGGGGGGAGGGGGATGGTGGGCAGGGGGGTGGGGTTTGGGGGTGTGGGGGGTGTGTGCTTGAGGGGGGGTTGTGAGGGGGGTTACAGGTGGAGGGGGGGTGTGGGTGAGGGGGAGGGTCATGGGGCGGAGGGGGTTGTGGGGGGAGGGGGGGTGTGGGCGGGGGGGAGCTTGGTGAAAATACGGGCGAAGAGCCTTGGGGGTGAGGGAGATATCACAGGGGAGGGGGCAGGAGTCAGCGAGGGGGACCAGAGGGGAATGGGCTGGAGCTGGAGGTAAGATGGGGACTCACAGCGGGTGGTGGTCGCTGGACGTTCTCCTCCGCCGGGATCAGATTCTCCTCTTTCCGTTTGGCGACATCTCCCACACTGCGCTGGGCTGCTTCAGGTCCCTCCAAAAATTGTGTCCAGTTGGAAACCTCCGCCGGCCATCCTCAGCTCCAGTAAAGACGTGATGGTGCAGGAAGGGGCGGACCATCCTGCAGAGTGACAGGAGAAAAGACCAAACCACGAGCCGCTGACTTGCAGGAGGGGAGATCGACCTGTGCAAGCACGGTTGTTAAAATTTTTAAACCTTGCTTAATTTTACAATAGACCACCGATCGGAACAAAACTTGGTGCACTCGCAGCACAGGAGAACGGTGAGTCAGCTGGTGAAAAATCGTAGCCCTATCGCATACCGTTTTTGCGCAAATAGAAAGACCACGCAAAACAGAAGAGCACAAGATCAGAAATTTTAGTTATGTATAGATTGGTAAGGCCACATTTAGAGTATTTTGTTCAGTTCTGGGCACAATGTTATAGGAACGATGCTGTCAAGCTGGAAAGTGTGCAGAAAAGATTTATGAGGATGTTACCCGGACTTGAGGGTCTGAGCTAAAGGGAAAGGGTGAGCAGGCCATGACTCTATTCCTTGGAGTGCAGGAGGATGAGGGGTGATCTTATAGACGTGTGCAAAATCATGAGAGGAATCATGAGACACGCAGAGACTCTTGGCCAGAGTAGTGGAATTGAGAACCAGAGGACATAGGTTTAAGATCAGGGGGAAAAGATTTAATAGGATCCTGAGGGGTAGCTTTTTCGCACAAATGGTGGTGGGAGTACAGAACCTGCTGTCGGAGGAGATAGTTGAGGCAGGTACTATTGCAATGTTTACGAAACATTTGGACAAGTACATGGATAGGATAGATTTAGAGAGATAAGGGCCAAACCCAGGCAGGTGGGACTAGTGTGGATGGAACATGCTGGGCAAGGGCCTGCTTCCACACTGTGTGACTATGATGCTATAACTCTGATTGGATAGCTTTATATGCTATCCAATTAAATTATATAATACTACACATAAATACAATCCAACCATTCTCAAGTGCAATAAGTAAAGCAAAGACTAAGAGTTTGCAGCACCAGTTTCAGATAAAGTCCATGACCGCATTGATGTAGAGGGAATTTGACAGTACCCACTTATGGAAGGACCATTCTGAAGCCTGATAACAGAGGGGAGGAAGCAGTTCCTGATTCTGACAGTGTGTGCTTTCAAGCTTTTGTATATTTTACCCAGGGGGAGTGGGGAGAAGATGCAATGACCAGGGCTTAAAAGAGAAGGATGTAGAAATGTTTTAACTTCAGGCTTACCTCTTTCTCTCACTAGAAAAGTTCGAGTCAATGCAAGGCAGGCATGCTAGGTGGCCATTTCCTTTGCTGCTGACAGGTCTGTTGCCAACAGAGGCTTTGCTGTTTCTCTTGGGATGGGTGTCTTTGGAGAATGCATCAGTTTAACAGGAAAAATAAATGATCCCACCCTCAAAGTGATAATCTCCCAAGTTCTGGATTCATATCAACAGTAATATTAACCAGTCTAAATAAAGTCACTGATCACAGTACTTACGCTAACTATACATGCCATTTGGGTTGACAGTAATTGGGGAACTATAATTAGTCTCAGTGCCTTGGGTTGGGCAGGGTAGCGGAAGATGGAGAGGGAGATCATGAGGATATTTTCCTCGTACCTTCACAAGGTATGATGTATGGAAAGTCAGTGATAACAGATATAAGGTTGAACAAGTCTGAAGTGTCCGACCTGAAACGTCACCCATCCTTTTTCTCCAGAGATGCTGCCTGACCCCTGACCTGTTGAGTTCCTCCAGCACTTTGTACCTATCTTCGGTATATACCAGCATCTGTAGTTCCTTTCCACACAGGGTCAACTGTGATGTATCAATAGAGTGAATAGCCCTACCCACAACTGCTCTTGGTGAGATCAATTAATTCAGTGGACACCAGAATTCAAACAAGGACATTGCTGATCCATCAACCCAGAACACCATATGTGAAGCATTAACCCAGCGAGACAATTAAATGGAATGCATTCATTAAATGAAGTGTGATTTTTGATTGTATTTCCGTGAGGGACTGCCTTGGAAGAAGGGATCGTCCTAATGATACGGTGCAGGGAGTTCCCCTGATCGCGCCCGAGGCAATCCTGCTAGGAACAAGAGCAGCATCAGCAGTGGAGCAGGATGCAATAACTCTTGCTCTGATGGACAAACACTTCATCGCCAAGCAACCAACTGCACTTCACTTTGCACAAACCTCCGTAAATCAGGGGACAATAAGGAAGCAATTAGCAATCGTTATAATATAGTCATGAACATTTCTGGAGATTTTTCAACAGCCTTTTGGTTTGATAAACTTAACACTGTTTAACATTAAATTTGATTACAATTCTGGGCTTACAATTAAATAGGGGGAGAAGGTTATGGGGATAAGGGAGGAGAATGGGATTGAGAGGGAAAGATAGATCAGCCATGATTGAATGGCGGAGTAGACTTGATAAGCCAAATAGCCTAATTATGCATCTATCTATCTATCTATCTATCTATTTTTAAAACTCTGTGCATGTGTCTGTGTTTGTGTGTGTGTGGGTGGGTGTATGTCATTATGCCTTTGAAACGTATCTCCTTGAAAACCAGATGCAAATACGTGAAGATTTTTACAATTTCAGTAGGGAATTAACTTATGATTTCATAAATCCACTCCTCTCTAAATTCAGTTGATTATTTCCCCAGATTTTGAATAAAATTGTTCACAAAACATCAAAAACATTTAAAATCAAACTGCTGCATGAGTCACAGTGCCACCTCACAGATGTCCAATCACAATGGATCTAATTTACATATATGACATCACAATGGAACAGGGGTGGGAGATTGGAACCTTCACACTAAAATCAAACTGCTGCATGAGTCATAGTGCCATCTCACGCCACTGCTGCCCAGCTGCTGACGTTATAATAACAGTTACATTTTTACGTCTTTTGGTAGAAATTTTCCATATGATTTCAAAAATCCAATCCTCTATACATTTGGTCAATTATTTCCCGATATATTTACTAAACTTTATAACCAAACTGACAGTTTTTTAATATTAAGGTTGCCCAGGTGCTGACCTCACAATGCCTTTGCACCTGGCCCAGCCTGCCTGCTGGCCTGGCCCGGCCCAGCCCCGCCTGGCCCTGCCCCCACCCGGCCCTGTCTGGCCCCATCCAGCCCTGCCCAGCCACGCTGACCTCACAATGCCTTTGCACCTGGCCCAACTGCCTCCTGGCCCCACCCAGACCCACCTCCCCAGCCTGCCAGATTGTTGATTCCATTGTTTTTCAATGAATTGAATTCAATTATTTCTCACTTAACATCACTAATTCTTAACATTAACTTTTAATTTCAAAGACAGTTTAAAAAAAAAAAAATTGCTGTCTTCATTGACAACTTAGATCGGACCCGCTGTGTGTGTGTGTGTGGGGGTGGAGGGAGGGAAGAGGGGGGGAGGGTTAGTGTGTGTGTGGAGCAGCGGGCTTCTCCCCTGATTCCATAGAGCTGCCGACAGCTTTCGTGCATGAGACGGGCGCACGCTTCATTTCCAGAACATTCTTAAAGCGTGACGCATGGTTGCATTTCATTCTCTCTGTCTCTACCCCTCTCTCTCTCTCCCCCTCTCTCTCTCCCCCTCCCTCTCTCTCTCCCCTTCCTCTCCCCCACCCCCTGCCATCCCCCACCCTCCCACCCCTAAACCCCCTTCCCCTCCACCCCATCCCCTCCCCACCCTCCCCCTCCCTTCCACCCCCTCTCCCCCTTCACTTCCTTCTCTCTGCCCCCTCTCAGATTCAGATTCAATTTTAATTGTCATTGTCAGTGTACAGTACAGAGACAACGAAATGCATTTAGCATCTCCCTGGAAGAGCCTCTCACCCTCTCTCCTCCCCTCTCTCTCTCCTCCCATCTCTCTCATCCCTCCTCCCCAACCCTCCCCCCCTCACCCACCCTCCCTCTCCTCCTCCCCTCCACCCCCCTCTCCCTTAGTCTCTTGCCCTTCTGTCTCCGCCCCTTCTCTCTGCCCTCTCTCTCTGCCCTCACTCTCTACCACCCCCCCCTCTAGACGCCTGCCAGTTGGGGGCTATGCGTCAGTGGATAGGGCAGTTATGGGGTAAAATTAATAATATTTATATAATATCAAGGGGGGTAGTTAGCGTGTGTGTGGGGGGGTAGTTAGTGTGTGTGACGCCGCATGCCGCCCTCCCCCGCAACCACATATTGGGGGAACAGACCCAACGGGTCTGCATCTAGTCTAGTATTATTATAAAACTCTGATCTTGGGATTTGCTGTGGCGCCATGGAGCACTGAACAGGTGAGGCATTTAGCTCCGCACCATAAATATGCGATAACTCGCTTAAAAAGCGGGATTGGAAGACAGGATCAATTTAAAAATACTTACCGCAGCTGCCTGACATCGCACTGGTGACGTCATCAGAAATCGCCATGAAAATAACGATGGTTTAAGGCACTTTTAAATGAAAAAAGTGATTTCTTCACAAAGCCCTCAAAGATCGTTTACAAAACATCTTTTGAAAAATCAGCACGCATCTGAAGAATTAACCTCTGAATTAACCTCTGAAATGGCTACAAGGGCTGCAAAGGCTGAAATGGCTACAAAGGACAAAGAGCTGGAAGAAATAAAGCTGTTGGTAGAGATTTAAGTGATGAGATTGCTGCAGGGAGTAAAAGTGTGCTGGAAAACATTAATCATGGGAATCAGAAAATTATTGACTCAATTGGTAATTTAAGTAAACAAATTGATAATGTTGAAGATGAGTTAACTGTGAAAATTGATCGGGTGGAAAAAGATTGCAAAGAAAAGTTTGACTGTTCTCCAAACTACTACAGCATATCAGACTGATATGAAAGATATGGAAACAATGTTGGTAGAAATGTCTGAAGATATGCAGAAAATGAAGAAAGTTCAGGAGCGTGTCTTGGGGCAATTGGCTAAAATGGCCGCTAAATGCCTTGATTTGGAAGCACGTTCAAGACTGCAGAATTTAAGAATAGTTGGAGTGACAGAGGGAAAGGAGGGGAACGATCCTCGTGAGTTCGCTGCCAACTTACTTAAACAAGTATTCAACCTGCCCATTGAACCGAAAATAGATGTGGCACATCGGGTGCGAAGAGCACAATCAAGGCAAGGAGCGTCCCTAATAATGATTAACTCCCCCGGGGAGGGGATAGTAATGGAGAGAGAGGATTGTTCCTCTTTTAATATAGGAGCGATCCTTCTCTCACCAATAAAACTGAATAATACAATATACAGGAAAAATCCAATTATTCATAGTACTATTAGAATTTGGAAACAAATAAAATTAACCCTTAAATTAAGAAATCTATCGCTTCTCCCTCCCATGGTTAATAATCCGTCATTTAAACCATCCATTATTTAGCAATGTTACAAAATTTTGAGATTTAAAAAATCAAGTCTGCAATTTATCCCATCAGATAAAGCATAACAAGAAGTTTAATTTGACACCTAATTTACTTTCATATCTTCAGTATTAAGAAAGTTATGGCCATTTTCATGCTCGGAAATTAGTATCTTGCTTCCCATTGCCTTTCAATTGACTTAACTCAAAAGCTGTGATCTGGAAAAATTAAAAGCCCATAACTTTATTAAAAATTAAGAGAACTCAATGAAATTTTCAGTCATTATAGATTGAAGCATTCTGAAACAAATATTAAACAATCTTACTTGGATTACCTGAAATTAAAGTATATAATTAGTTAGTTATCTAATTGTAGCTAATTACAAAATTCAATGAGTAGATCTAAACATCTATCAATTTCTTAAGAAAAGATAAACTTTTTTTTAATTGCCTTAGTGTCCAAATAACATTCACACAATAATCCACAATATAACATAATTTTTAAATCTCATTTTCATGAATTTCTGGGCCAAATGGAAGGAATTTAGTGTTTAATGCCTGTAAATAAATGGCCATTTAAATCAACTAGCGAGTGGGTTTTAGCGGAATGCGGTGGATTGGAACGTTGCGGTTAGCGGTGAAGTCGGGGGGGAAAATACTGGGGGTTCATACATTTTTTGGGGAACCCATTTCGCAACATTAAAATAGTATTTATGCCTCCCAAAAAAACTACTTTTAATAAAAAAATTAAGTATTTACCTTTTTTTCTCCCCTACGGAAAATGCTTCCGGTGGTCTGCGGTCACGGCTTTTGAAGGTGATTTTTAAATTACTCTAGTTAACAAATAACTTAGAGTAATTTAAAAATACCTTAATGGATGAAATGTCGGAGCGATTTTTCTTCCGCAATTAAATCGCCCGACATTCATCGATTATCCTGGTCTGGTGAAAATCGGCACTTTAAGCCCGCCCCCCTCTGACAGGCACTAAAGTCGCGCACACGGGGAGCGGCAGAACTGCAGCGCCGCTAAAGGTAAGTTTTGTAACATACCTACATTATTGATAAATCACTTACACATTGGGAAAGAATAGGAATTAAAACGTTTTAATCTGAGAAGTAATCAATATTTTAAATATTTTCAAAACCGTGATTATTTGAAAAAAAATATACACAAGAATACCAAAATTTGACTCCAAACCTATTAGATGAAGCTATGAATAGAAAGGCAGACTGAACAAACTTCATATCATAATTGTATAATATCATCCTAAATATAGAAATACCATCATCCGATAGAATTAGAAGAGATTGGAAACAAGAACTAGTTATAAAAAGCTTGAAAGAGAGTTGGGATAAACACTTGCTATATGTGCATAAATGCTCGATCAATATAAGACATATTCTAATCCAATTGAAAATCCTACACAGATTATATTATTCAAAAACTGAAATAAGTAAAATCTTTCCAAATGCTTCCCCCATTTGTGATAAATGTCTATCTCAAGAAGCAACTACAGCACATTCCTTTGTTTTTTGCATAAAAATCCAAAACATTTGGAATGAAAGCTTAGAAATTTTTACAAAATTATTTAAAATAAAATTGAAACCGAACGCAGAATTGATTATTTTTGGAACAATGGAATTCGGCTCTGAGCCGACTTCGTTCCTAAAGAGTTTACTTAATTATGGCTTAATAATGGCAAAAAAACTGGAATAATCTGGAAAAACGCTCCCACACCAACGGTAAAAATGTGGATTTCAAATATGTCCGAAATGCTACACTTCGAAGATATGAGATTCGTCCTAGCAGGCAAATCAGACCAATTCCAAAAGATTTGGTCTCCATTTATCGACTTATTACAAGCATAGGGTGCAACATAACTTTGAAAATAAACGGTTTCAGGACTTGGTGAGTGGTGTGTAAAGATAAGTAGGTACACCCCTTTTATCTTATCTCATTTTCTTATATTTTCTTTTTTCTATTTTTCTCTTTCCCTTTTAAAAAAAAAAATTCTCTCTCACGTTCTACGTCTTTACGGGCTCTTCCTTTTCACCGTCTCATGTACTTACTATCTTATCTAACTTTCTCTATTTTCTTCTTCTTTCTGTTACTTTCCTATTATTAAAGTTTAAAACAAGAAGTGGTACATGAAATGTATTATGTTATTTTTGGCTTATACAACTGTACTGTACATTACTTCTAATAAAAATAAATTAAAAAAATAAAACTCTGATCCTGGATGTTTACTTGTGGGGATGCTTGCTTGAACTTTTTCTTTGATTCACTTCTCCTCGAAAACTCTATGTAGTAACGGTGATATTTTTACATATTCCGGTAGAGATTTATCTCATGATTTCAAAAATCCCCACATCTGAAAAATTGATTCATAATTTCGAGTTTTTTACTAAAATTGTTCACCAATCTGACATTTTTTAAATCTAACGTGCTGAAGTGAGCTGGATGACGGCACAATGCCTTTGCTCCTCGCGGCAAGCTGGCAGTTTTCAATGCGCTGCCTGCTGGGCACTGTTTTCCAGGAGTGACGTCACCACCCTCCCCCCCAGTTCTTCAAAAGACGCAGAAAGAACGAGCAAGCGGGCTCTGTTCTGTAGATCCTGACGGCTTCCGAATGTACTTCCGAGAATTTCCAACCGATGAACACAAAGTACGCTCACGCTTCGGCTCGGGCTTTCTGAGAGGACCTGAGATAACCCAAGGGCATGTGCAGCGCAGCACCCAGCCCCACCTACAGCCCAGCTGCTGAACATGAAGTACGCTTGCACCTCGGCTTGGGTTTCCCGACAGAACCCGAGATCACCCAAGGAGCACCCGAATGATGATGTTGCAAAGAGCTCTACAACCTGGGCAGGTGCTGCCTCTACCCCCGCCCCCTCCCTCTCCACCCCCTCCCCGGGGCAGAGAAAGAGAGAGAGAGTGGGGAGACGGGGGTAGAGAGGGGGGGAGAGGGGAGGGGAGAGAGGAGGGTGGAGGGAGGGAGAGGGGGGAGAGGGGGTGGAGAGGGAGGGTGGATGGGGAGAGGGAGAGATGGAGAGTGGGGGAGGAGAGTGGGGGAGGAGAGTGGGGGAGGAGAGTGGGGGAGGAGAGGGGGGAGGAGAGGGGGGAGGAGAGGGGGGAGGAGAGGGGGGAGGAGAGGGGGGAGGAGAGGGGGGAGGAGAGGGGGGAGGAGAGGGGGAGGAGAGGGGGGAGGAGAGGGGGGAGGAGAGGGGGGAGGAGAGGGGGGAGGAGAGGGGGGAGGAGAAGGGGGAGAGGGGGCCCTGTTCCCCCTCTGCCCCCTCATTCTCTGCCCCATCCTCCTTCTCTGCCCTCCCCCCCCCCCCCCTCCCTCTCTGCCCCCCTCCCTCCCTCTCTAGGGAGTGGGGAATATTAGGACCTAAGGGTGAGTGGTGGAGTATTGCGTTTAGGGACCAGCCCTCCCATGTGACGCCGCCCCCCCACCACCCCTCAACCTCCACCCCCCTCACTCTCCCTCGCTACCACCCTCCCCTCCCTCTCCACCCCCCCTCTGTAGCCATGCCTGTGTAGTTGGGAGTTATGTGTGAGTGGATTGGGCGGGGGATAAAAGGAGCGAATGAATAATATTAATATAATATCAAGGGGTGTGTTAGTGTGTGCGAGGGGTGGTTAGTGCACGTGTGTGTGTCTGATGCCGAAGGCCGCCGCCCCCCCCCCCCCCCGCCCGCAATCATGCGTTGATGGGACGGTACCCAACGGGTCCCCCTTGGTCTAGTAACTCATGAACTTACGAAATAGCTAGTTGAGGTTTGGCTACTTTTTTGCCCCTGAGCTGAGCCTCTGATTCCATGTGTTTCCCATTAAGACAGCTTCCCTCTACTGTTATAACATCGCCCATATCCACCATGCCTTAGCTGACTGACTGCAATAAACCTCAACCATGCCTTTGCTCATAAGTGGCTGCTGTAATTCTCACCCATCCTTGCGCCCTCTGCAAATGTAAGTTCAGTAAATGAGGATGCCAGAAAGGGTTCACGATGCAGTCAAGAAGCACTTTGGCAAGACGAGCTTGTAAAAGACACTTCGAAACTACCATCAGCAAGTCTCCTGCAGCAACCAGAGGACCAAAGACTCTTGACCACTGCTACTGCATCATCAGCTCCATCCCTCACCCACACCTGGCTGCGTCCCTTCTTCGTGCCTAACGGCCTTTAAGAGCAGCACGGTGGCGCCTTAGAGTTGCTGCCTTACAGCGCCAGAGATCCTGACTATGGGTACTTAGAAACATAGAAACATAGAAACATAGAAATTAGGTGCAGGAATAGGCCATTCGGCCCTTCGAGCCTGCACCGCCATTCAATATGATCATGGCTGATCATCCAACTCAGTATCCCGTACCTGCCTTCTCTTCATACCCTCTAATCCCCTTAGTCACAAGGGCCACATCTAACTCCCTCTTAAATATATCCAATGAACTGGCCTCAACTACCCTCTGTGGCAGAGAGTTCCAGAGACCCACCACTCTCTGTGTGAAAAAAGTCCTTCTCATCTCGGTCCTAAAGGATTTCCCCCTTATCCTTAAGCCATGACCCCTTGTCCTGGACCTCCCCAACATCGGTAACGATCTTCCTGCATCTAGCCTGTCCAACCCCTTAAGAATCTTGTAAGTTTCTATAAGATCCCCTCTCAATCTCCTAAATTCTAGAGAGTATAAACCGAGTCTATGCAGTCTTTGTTCATAAGACAGTCCTGACATCCCAGGAATCAGTCTGGTGAACCTTCGCTGCACTCCCTCTATGGCAATAATGTCCTTCCTCAGATTTGGAGACCAGAACTGTACGCAATACTCCAGGTGTGGTCTCACCAAGACCCTATACAACTGAAGTAGAACCTCCCTGCTCCTATACTCAAATCCTTTTGCTATGAAAGCTAACATACCACTGGCTTTCTTCACTGCCTGCTGTACCTGCATGCCTACTTTCAATGACTGGTGTACCATGACACCCAGGTCGCGCTGCATCTCCCCTTTTCCTAATCGGCCACCATTTAGATAGTAGTCGGTTTTCCTATTTTTGCCACCAAAGTGGATAACCTCACATTTATCCACATTATACTGCATCTGCCAAACATTTGCCCACTCACCCAGCCTATCCAAGTCACCTTGCATTCTCCTAGCATCCTCCTCACAGCTAACACTGCCCCCCAGCTTAGTGTCATCCGCAAACTTGGAGATATTGCCTTCAATTCCCTCATCCAGATCATTTATGTATATTGTAAATAGCTGGGGTCCCAGCACTGAGCCTTGCGGTACCCCACTAGTCACTGCCTGCCATTGTGAAAACGACCCATTTACTCCTACTCTTTGCTTCCTGTTTGCCAGCCAGTTCTCTATCCACATCAATACTGAACCCCCAATGCCATATGCTTTAAGATTATATACTAATCGGTTATGTGGGACCTTGTCGAAAGCCTTCTGGAAGTCCAGATACAGTACATCCACTGGTTCTCCCCATCCACGCTATTAGTTACATCCTCGAAAAATTCCACAAGATTCGTCAGACATGATTTACCTTTCGTAAATCCATGCTGACTTTGTCCAATGATTTCACCACTTTCCAAATGTGCTGCTATCCCATCTTTAATAACTGACTCTAGCAGTTTCCCCAATACCGATGTTAGACTAACTGGTCTGTAATTTCCACGTTTTCTCTCTCCCCCCCTTCTTAAAAAGAGGGGTTACGTTTGCTACCCGCCAATCCTCAGGAACTACTCCAGAATCTAAAGAGTTTTGAAAGATTATCACTAATGCATCCACTATTTCCGGAGCTACTTCCTTAAGTACTCTGGGATGCAGCCTATCTGGCCCTGGGGATTTATCGGCCTTTAATCCATTCAATTTACCCAACACCTGCATGGAGTTTGCACGTTCTCCCTGTGACCACTTCTACGGAAGCTTTGGTTTCCTCCGACATTCCAAAGACATGCAGGTTTGTAGATTGACTTTGTAAATTGCTGCAAGAGTGTAGGATAAAACAAATGTATAGGGTGATTGTTGGTTAGCACGGGCTCAGTGGGCCAAAGGGCCTGTTTCCATACTGCATTTCTAAAACCTAAAGACAGCAACTAGAAAGTGCAGCTCCAGCAAAAAGGATTGAGACAGAAGAACAACTTTGTGGTCCCTTGGACTTCGTGGACTCGGTGATGTTCAAGGACTCAGCAAGAAACCTGAACAATTGGTCCTTAGCAAATTCAGAAGGAAATATCTGAATAGCATGTTCCTAGCAAGCCTATCCAAGTGATCCTTCACCGGAAGCCTTGGATGAACCAGGAGATCTGCAATCTACTCGGGATCAAATTTGCATTGCCTATGTCAAGTGATTCTGCAACAGGCAAGAATTCCAGGTACAGTCTCCAGCAAGCCATCAAGAATGCAAAGAGATGCTTCTGGACTAAATTAGGGACAGATAAATGTTCAGCAACTCTGACAGCACTTGCATGTCATCACTTCCTACAAGGTGAAACCAAGTAGCTCAAGTGACAGGGATACATCACTCACAGAAGAGGCTTTCAAGGAGTGACAAAGGGTTACATAGTGGAAATGGAAATGGTTGAAGGATGTTCTCAGAATCTCCTTCAAAATGAGTGGCATTGCTACTGAGAGTCGCCAGATCAAAATAGGAATGGGGTATTTAGGATGGCACTGTGAATCTTGATCCCATATATTGGTGGCTCAGTGAAACCCAGCATGACTGGCAGAAGGAGAGTGCAATTTCTCAGAGCATCTATCCACCTGTTGCGACTAAAGTGGCATTGAATCTGACTTGGCAATCAAAGATGACCTTAAACACTTGGCCCCGTTTTTCAGGCAGGTAAAGGTCAGAATGGGTAACCTTCAGTTAATTAGCTAATAAACTGTTGATTTGTCATTGAGCCTCTCAGCGTGGAAACAGGCCTGTTGGCGCAGCATGCCCACACCGGCCAAAATTTCCCATCGACACTAGTCCCACCTGTCTGAGTTTGGCCCATATCCCTCTAAACCTGTCCTATCCATGTACCTGACTAAAATTGTGTAAATAGGCAATTTACAAACTCTAAAAGTGTTCAACACATTTTAATGATAGCACAAGGTATTACATACATCCTCAAATACTGGCTACATTCTTCTAGTGAACCGTATCCAGGAAGGGGAAGGCGTTATGATTGATGTTAACTAGGCGGGGTTAATGGTACTGAGGTAACTATGTTATTGGTTGCATGCAAAACCATCTACATCCTTCCCCTTAGAAAATTTAAAAGAAACAGACCGTTGTCACTACAACAGAATTAAACAGAATTAAACAGAATCGCCATAACGAACAGGTGGCTTGCTGATCCGGCCCGAGCGCGTACGGATGCCTCCTCCTTCCCCCGGAGGAGCAGAAAAAACAGGGGGACCCGAGACAGCACGGGAACCAGGGAAGGGCGGTGGGGTTGGAGGAACAGGAGAGGGAGAACCGCGACCGCCAACAGGTGACCCGCGCAGAGGGGAACCGGGCGCTTGATATGGGGACCGAGACATGCAGGGAACGCTGGCTGGGACAGGAGCCGGCTGCTGGTATGAGAGCGGCGGGGCATAGGGGCCCGGGGCCTGCGGCTTTGGCTCATTAACCGCAAGCAGGTGTTGTCGGCTTCTACGGTAGATGGTTCCCTCATAGTCGACCAGATACGAACGAGGTGAGTCGGCCACCCCAACCACAGTAGCCAGACGGGAGTGACCACTGGCGGTTTGCAATCGAACAACCTGTCCAGGCAACAGAGGATCGAGTGGTCTGCACGACCGATCGTGGGAACGCCGCTGGCTGTCATGTTTCTCTTGAATGCGCCTCTGCACAGAGGCAGGCTCCAGCACCCGAGGTTTCAGCTGGCGCTGGGCAATCGGGATGGTAGATCTGGTTGTTCTGGACATCAGACGCTGAGCAGGGGACCCCATGGCCGGATCTCTGGAAACATTCCTGAGGTTCAGGAGATCCAAATACAAATCAGAGTTAGACAGTCTCGCTTGTTCCATCAGAAGCTTGGCGCAGCGGACGGCCCGTTCAGCAAGGCCGTTGCTCTGTGGGTACTCCGGGCTGCTGGTGAAATGCACAAAATTCCATTTGTCAGCAAAACTTTTGAACTCACGGCTGGTAAACTGCCTGCCATTGTCAGTCTGCAGCCGGACAGGGGACCCAAACGTGGAGAAGTGTTTCCGCAGCTTCCGGATCACCATCTCCGACGTGAGGGATGTCAGCAAATCCACCTCGAACCAGTTTGAGTACGAGTCGACCAGGACAAGGTAGTGGTTACCACCCCACTCGAAGATGTCGGCAGCCAGCGAGGACCAGGCCAAGGCAGGAGCGGGCTGTTGCAGCAGGGGCTGTCGCTGCTGATTTGGAGCAAGACTGTTGCACGTGGAGCAGGCAGAAACATGGTCTCGAATATATTTGGCCATTCCAGGCCAGTAGAATTGGCACTGAGCGTGGGCGAGTGTTGCATCGACCCCGGGGTGTCCGCTGTGGGCTGCGCAGTAGTAAGAATCGAACAGGGAGGACGGGACCACCACTTTATGTCCCTTAACGATAACGCCATTCTGGAGCACCAGTTCGTCACGGACCAAGAAGAAGGGCTGTGTTTCAGGCGGTGCAGCGGAGCGCTTTGTTGGCCACCCTGATTTAATCACAGACGCAAGCCGTTGCAAAACTGGATCGGCAGCGGTGTGCTCGGCCAAAAGCTGCAGCTGCTTGGTGGGAATAAAATTGACGCCCAGTACGAGCAAGTCCTCTGTTTCGTAGGGGTGGCGAGCACAGGAGGCCCGCGGGGCGCGCGATAACGTGTCCGCGATGTGCATCTCGGTGCCTTTCTTGTAGACGATGTCGAAATCAAAGCGCTGGAGCTGCAGCATCATACGCTGCAGCCTGGCAGGGGCAGCATGAATCGGCTTGTTCAGGATTGTCACCAGTGGCTGGTGGTCGGTTTCGACTGTAAATCTGCTGCCAAACAGGAAGTCTCTGAACTTGGAGCAGGCAAACACCACCGCAAGCAGCTCCTTCTCGATCTGAGCGTACCGCTGCTTGGTGTCCGTCATGGTGCGGGAGGCATAGGAGACAGGATGTAACGATCCATCGACAGATTGGAGGCATGCCGCGCCCAGGCCGAACTTAGAAGCGTCACATGTGACGGTGATGGGGCGACTCGCATCAAAAAATCGCAACGTCGGAGTGTTAATCAGTTTCGACTTGAGACAGTCAAACTCCTGCTGGTGCTGTGGGAGCCAGACCCAGGCGATATCCTTTTTTGTCAGCTGCCGCAGGGGAGCACTCAGCTCACTGAGATTTGGTACAAACTTCCCAAGGTAGTTCACCATGCCCAAGAAACGTTGTAGACCTGGCACGTCGGTGGGGGCTGCCATCTCAGAGATGGCCGCTGCCTTCAAAGGGTCGGGTTTTAGTCCGTTAGAGGTGAAAACGTGTCGAACATACGTGACTTCTGAGACACGAAACCGGCACTTCTTTGGGTTCAGCTTCAGGTTGGCATTTCGCGCCCGATCCAGGACGCGGCGGAGGTTCTGGTCATGTTCGGCAATGTCCTTCCCATAGACTAAGATGTCATCCACGATGATGGCACATGGCAGGCCCGAGAATATCTGCTCCATCGTTCGCTGGAACACCTCACTAGCGGAATTGATGCCGAATGGCATTCGCAGGAATTTGAATCTGCCGAATGGTGTGGCGAAGGTTGTCAGGTCGGAAGATGCTTTGTCCAACGGGATCTGCCAGAACGAGTTCTTAGCGTCTAGGACCGAAAAGACGGTGGCTTGCCCGACCTGAGCCGCCACGTCCTCAACAGACCGCATGGGGTAGTGTGGTCGCCTGATGGCAAGGTTTAAGTCCTTGGGGTTGATACACACACGTATTTCATTCTTGTCTTTCTTTATCGTGGCAACCATGGTGGAGACCCAATCGGTGGGCTCGCTGACCGCTTCTAGCACCCCCTTGTCGACCATGTTGTTAAGCATCGCCTCGACCCTGTCTTTCATGGCGTGGGACACCCTGTGAGGTGCGCGGACCACGGGTTGTACATTTGGGTCAATGGAAATATGGTATGTCAGTGGTAACTTTCCCAGGTCATCGTTGAACAGGTCCTGGTATTCTGCAATCGGGTTAAATGACAGTTGCAATTTGTGGACCGTGTGGTCGAAGGACACCAGGCCAAGATCTTGGCACGCACGGTTTCCCAGCAGGGTAACACAGTCAGAGTTCAAAACATAAAAAATCAAGTTTCTCGTGGCCTTCTGTAGCCTGCAAGTTAAAGTGGCCCTCCCCACAGGCCTGAGAATTTCTCCACCATAGGCGTGCAGAGTAGCATTGTCAGCGACCAAGGCCTCATTAGTCCTTATCTTGTTGAAAAGATTTATTGACAAAACATTGACCTTTGCCCCAGTATCTAACTTCGCAAGGAAGGTTACATTGTTGACAGTCACAGACACGGAGGGATCAAGACGTTGGCCAGGTGCCTGGAGGAGGGTAAACACATTCGAATCCTCGGGAGAATTAATTGGATCTGCATCATAGGATTCAGCAACATCGGGCTGTGGGTTGGAACAGCTATCAGATTGTTTAAGCATGTTTAGACTGGGTCTGGAAATCTGTACCTGTCTCCCACGAGAACGGAATAAGCGGCAGGCAGAAGCGAAATGATTCAGTTTGTTACAAAAATTACAAGCCTTGCCATAGGCAGGGCACGACGACCGTCTGTGGTGCATGTAGTTACAGTTAGGGCACCTTTTTGGGGGCACATCAGCAGGACCAGGGTTGGCACGCGGCAGAAAAGCATTGTTTCCCCTCTGAGGCAGGGCTCTACTAAATCCAGCCTGGTGAACAGACTTATCTCCCAAGTCCCGGTGATCATCTGGCAATACAACGACCTCAGACAATCTGCAGGCATGCATGGCTTTTTCTAACATTAGATCCGGATCCCTAAGAAGCTCACATTGCAGCTTCTGGTCACGCATGCCAGTTACTAAAATGTCTCTAGTGAGCTGGTCTGTCATGTCACCGAAACGGCACCGCTGGGCGAGATAACGCAAATCGGCAATAAAACATTCAGCAGGGTCCTCCGGCAGCTGTCTCCTTGTAAAGAACCGTGCCCTCTCTAGAATGCGGTTCGAGGGCAGGTCACAAATCTCCCTGAACTTACGTAGCAGGCAAGCAGGGTCACTGGCAGATTCTGCAGGGGTAACCACCACGTTGTTGTCGTCCAGGACCGCTGGAGCATAGATGAAAGTTCTGGCTCTCTTCATGGCATCAGGTCCGACAAGGTTGAGTAGGAGGGAGGCTTTGAGGGAGTCAGGATCATTGCGGTGAGCGACGTTGACAAAGTGGGTGAAATCAATTTCAAACGTAGCCCAGCGCTCAGAAATATCAGCATCAAAGACAAGCTGCGCGGGCTTTCTGCACGAGGATGCCATGGTCAGAGAGATAAAGCACAAAAGGCACAAATCAAATAAAAGAAATAAAACCCGATGGACAGGTAGGCGCAAGTATCTTCCAGCTCCGACACCATGTAAATAGGCAATTTACAAACTCTAAAAGTGTTCAACACATTTTAATGATAGCACAAGGTATTACATACATCCTCAAATACTGGCTACATTCTTCTAGTGAACCGTATCCAGGAAGGGGAAGGCGTTATGATTGATGTTAACTAGGCGGGGTTAATGGTACTGAGGTAACTATGTTATTGGTTGCATGCAAAACCATCTACAAATTGTTTTTTAAATGTTGTGATAATACCGGCCTCAACTACCTCCTCCAGCAGCTCGTTCCATACACCCACCGCCCTTTGTGTGAAAAGGTTACCATGCAGGTTCCTATTTTCTCCCCTCATCTTAAGCCAATGCCCTGCATTCAGTTCCAGTGCTTAATAGACCACCAGCAATGCACAGAAATAGTAAGATTAAACGAGAACTTACCAGTTTGAAGTTTGATCTTTATTTTATGAGGAGTTGCGATGAGGGATTTCGTGAAGAACCTGCCAGGCACGCATGCGCGACATTCTTCAAAGCAGCGGTGTGGAATCACAGAACCAACAACAGAGAAATGACTTGTTATAGTAAGATTGAAGAGACTCTATATACCAGTTGATCTTATGGTAGAGGGTTGGGAGCGGAGGGCACAAAATCCCTCATCGCAACTCCTCATAAAATAAAGATCAAACTTCAAACTGGTAAGTTCTCGTTCAATCTTACTATTTCATTTCGGAGTCACGTGAGTGACTTCGTGAAGACTTCAAAGCTCTGTGATTACACGCCCTGGACCACGTCCATGCTCACACACTGCCGTAATACTGATGGAGGAAGTATGTTAACGTATTTCAGACTTGAACAAGCTGAAAAATAATAACATTATTGTTAATACAACAATAAACCCCTGAACTCGGGGACAAACGTTTAGGGACAGCACTTAACGTGCGTAACGTTGCGGGAAACGGCCACAGGTTAGTTATGAAACCTACTGAAATGTAGTTTCATTGGCCCAGCCCGCTATCGTGAGGACATGCTCCATGAACACCTCCATGGTCCTCGTTCCTGATGTGGATGCAGCCTTGGTAGAATGACATTTCGAAATGTTTAGTGTCTTACCTGCTGCATCGAATACCACCTTAAGCCATCTGGAGATAGTCTGCACCGTCACCCTGTGACGTGGGTTTCCATGGCTGACAACAGATCCGCCTCCATATTCCTGATGGCCATTTCCAGACCTGTAGTCGCAGGTCTGTATAGTTTAAGTAACTCTTTCATAAAGAAGTTACTTTTTTATGGGTCGATCATTCTATCCAGGTTTAATTCCTGTAGAGTCTGGACCCGTTGTGCTGTATTCAGTGCTATTGCCATCACCACTTTTAAAGGTGAGTAAGTCCAGTGGTATCTCCGTCATAAGCGACCATCTCCTGAGTAGGGTCAATACCACCCTAATCTCTCAGATATTATATCGTGGTCGGGAAGGGATGGATAGAACATATCCCTCGTAGTTTGGATACCAGCTGGTGAGATCCCACTCCAATGTTGAGCTAGGATGACAGTGCACTCCTGGCACTGTATGCAGCACTGTAACTGAGGGCTCATCATAATGAAGACCCATGAGGATGCCAGCACATTGGAGATCGTAGCAGATATGTAGGTGGTCCAGGTCCGACTACAAAAAACCTCTCATATCCTGTGTAGGTGAGGTAGTGCTTCCCAGTGGACTTTCTCTGCACGATCTATATGACGTCCATGGTCCTGTATGTTCCAGACCTGGGTACGTTTTCTGCAACACCTGTCTGATGAGGCAGAATGGGGAAAGCATAGAAATCCATTTCCCCCAATGTAGCGAGAACTCGTCCATCGCCACACTTGGAGAGCACATTCTGCAGTTTCTCCTGGGTTTCCTCAGGTACTATAGGTTCCTCCAGAACTGAAGGACATCTGGTCCAGCTGCAGAGACTGTGCTCTAGGATACCTCCATCATGCGCTTCATCCGAGCCATGCGACCACTGCCGCATCTGCGGACAATAAGTCGACTTCCTCAGGTTCTGGAGAATCTCTGAGGCTTCTGTCATTGCCCCACACCTCATCGAGGTGATGACAAGGGTGCCAAGACAGGATGTCGCTGCCTGCCGCTCCTGCGTGGCTAAGCGACTCCCGCGCGGACCTGCCGCTGCTCCGCCGTCTTCCGGATGGAGGCAGCCCGCTGGTCTGATAAGACATGATAGCAGTGATGAGTCGGTCCCGGCCGCCGAAGCGTGGTACCCCGACGTCCGCGCGGGCTTGCCGCCTGTCCTCCAAAGGCGACGTTCGGTCACGTCCTCCACTACAAGGGGGTGCGGTGACCGAGATGAGACTACACCGACCTGCCCGGGCATAAGAACACAGGAAGTAAAAATTACAGAAAATCCTTAAACTGCTCACATCTGGGATTACCGCTTTTGCGAGGTCGGTGGACGGGATGGACTTGAACACTGAACAGGAGGATGCTCTTGAATCATTACGTAACACGCAATATGAAATAAATGCGTTTCGAAAAAGTTCCATCAAGCTCACGCTAAATCCCAAATTTGCGGGGCTACGCAGAGCATCTCCAACACCACCACCCAGACAACTATTCGGGGAAGACCTTCTGAAGCAGGTGAAGGATTCAGACGACCATGCCAAGACAGTGGGTCTTATGAGGTCGCACACCTTGACCAGACAAACGGCCAGGAAACTCCATATTCCAGGCCACGGGGTCAAACCGGAAGGCCAGCAAGGACCTACATACCAGCGCCTCCAGATGTGAGTCAACGCCCACCATTCCTGGAGCTGCCCGCAACGTCGGCAGCACCCGCTCTGCGGGTCGGGATAAAAACGCGGAAATCAGGGGAGCCCTGCGCAGTCAGGACCCGATTCTCCACCACGACTGACCATGGTGCCGTAAGTGGTAGGAGCACCGCGCAGGAGCAGGGTAGGTAAGACCCTGACTCCCTACCTCTGTCACTTAACCATAGCGACAGTGGAGCAAAGGTACGTAACGTGTTATATTCTTGGCACGTTCTCTCTCCACAAATATGCAGGTCACCAGAGAGAGGACCAGGGGAAGTATCGCACAGCAGCCTGTAAACCCGCCATAGAGCCGGGGTCGACTTCCACCGGAGCAGGCCACCAGATCGTGGACCGGTGAAGGATTGAGGCCTGGGTCTGTAGGACCACATGTGCGGCCGGCACAGACTCAGCACCGAGGGAGCCTGCCTGGTTGCAGGTTGGTGTAGTCTCATCTCGGTCACCGCACCCCCCTTTAGCGGCAGGACGTGACCGAACGATGCTTTGTCCCAAAGGAGGACACAGACTCAGCACCGAGGGAGCCTGCCTGGTTACCTGAGTGGCCCTTATGAAGGGCTGGTGGTGAGCCGCGCTCTACGGGCTAGCCCCCGGGTATGTGAACCGACAGCCCACAGACCTTGCGGGCTGCAGTGCAGATGAGTGCTGTCGTTCTGCCATTGCTGTGCAATGGTGAGTGTTGAGCCCGGACCCCACAGGGTCAACGAGCTGCCCCATTGTAAAAATAAGTTGGGCTTAGAACAACATGATAATGGCTGCAACTCCATTCCCTCTTAATTACAGCACTGGGATAATGCAGGCTGTGTAGAGTTGACACAGGCTAACCCCTTACTCTGAGTTAATGCCGACAGCCCGCAGTATCCTGTTGCTGCTCTGCCATTGCTAACCGCGAATGGCGAGCCTGCAAGCCCCTACTTCAATATAAATGCCGACAGCCCGCAGTATCTTTGCGGGCTGCGGTGTAAAATTGGGCTGTGCTCTGCCGTTGCTTACTGCACACGGCGAGTCTGCAAGCCCCTACTTCAATATAAATGCCGACTGCCCGCAGTATCCTTGCGGGCTGCGGTGTAAAATTGGGCTGTGTTCTGCCGTTGTTTACTGCACACGGCGAGTCTGCAAGCCCCTACTTTAATATAAATGCCGACAGCCCGCAGTATCCTTGCGGGCTGCGGTGTAAAAACGGGAGGTTGCTCTGCCGTTGCTCACTGCACACGGCGAGCCTGCAAGCCCCACTCACTTATAAATGCCGCCAGCCCGCGACCTGCGGGCTGTGGTGTAGAGTCGGCTGCCTCTGCCGTCCTCCGCCGGCGAGTGTGAACCCGGACCCACCTGGGTCAACGGGCTCTTCCCGACTCCATGAGTTAGAGCCGCCGCTGACTGCCCGCATTCCGCGGTCCGCAGTCAGTGCCGAAGCGGCCTGGAGCACTCTGAACAGAGTCTCTGAAAGAAAAAACAGACGGCGGGTTAGTTTTTCCACTTACCGGCAGGTCCCAGCAGTGGAGGAGCAACGCTCCTCCCTGCCCGTCGCTTGCACGCGCGTCGACGATATGTCGCGCATGCGTGCCTGGCGGGTTCTTCACGAAGTCACTCACGTGACTCCGAAATGAAATAGGTGAAATAACATGCCAGGAACTGAAATAGCAAGTTCATGGATACCAGTAAAGTAGCCTTTATAGTTATAGGGAGGATGATTTAGAGAGAGGTTGTGCTCAATCTCAGACATTACCTTCCGCACAATGAGGCATTGCTGAGCATCCTTTTAGCCCACAACAATGAGGCTAACTAAATCTAAATTAATAAGCCACTTTAAACTTTTGGTAATTAGGGAAATTGAATTTATAGATTTACAATTTCATTAAATTGAATTATGTAGCATATCATGAATCAGCTGAAGGGCACATTTAATTACAATCACAGACTCTTCTAAGTGTTTCTCAATAATTTTCACTGCCTGGAATTAGTTTTAATTTGTTGAGAGGATTTGTGCATTTGGTATGGCTTTCTCCTCACAAACTCACTGAAGGTTGTCCTGCTGCTGTTCCCCCACTGCTGCACGCTGCAGAGAAATTGTCCTCAGTCCTCACTATGGATCCTTAACAAAGACTCAGTATCTCACTCCGTTTTAATTGGGAGTCAAAGGGCATTACTCACTTCTTGAGACCTCTTCTGTGAACCCAGAGGGAGCAGAATCCTGAAGGAGTAGCCTGTTTGCGTGAGAAATTAAATGCAGCATCTGTCCCCATCAACAAATTCTATAAAGTAGCAGAAGCAGCAAAGCATCTGTCGGCAAAGGGAGAGTGAAATGGGTTTCTATCAACCTGACTCTTTTCAAATTGCATGGTACAAAGAAGTATTGTGGTTTTAAATAGTGATTTGTTGTGTCAATGTTTTAGCAGCGCCCATGATGGTTCAGTGAGTAAATATGGTGACTGTGTGATGGTCAGCTGTGCAGACCAGAACAGCCTCAAGCTTTGTTGAGATCGCTAATTTGAGTAAATTAACCAGCATCTAAACCAGATTATCTGTTTATTCAATTCATTAACATTTGCAGTCTCTACTGAGCACAAATTAGCTCCTGAATTTTCCATAGTTGCATTGTCCCACTCCACTGCCTAAATATTGCATTGGCTAAGAAAGGGCTGTTATTTACTAAACTCATGAAAGGTGCTAGAAAGGGGTGACACGGTGGCACAGCGGCAGAGTTGCTGCCTTACAGTGCCAAGGACCCAGGTTCGATCCCGACTACGGGTGCTGTCTGTACGGAGTTTGTAAATATTCCCTGTGAACTGTGTGGGTTTTCTCCGAGATCTCTAAACTAAAAACTAGACTAAACTAAAACTAAACTATTTATTTTTAGTTGCATTATAAACTGATTTCTCTGTCCTAGGATTATAAGAAGAACGAAACAATCCCGATTCCTGATGATTGTTCAGTGGCCCTCACATGGTAAAGTGAGTGTGTGCATTGTTATAGGAATCAATTAGACACAGCTATAAACAGATTCATTCATGGCATTTGAAGGGTTAACATACCCAATCAAAGTATCCTACACCAGTTTCAGCTGGTGTTAATTGAACTCCCTCACATCAGTGAACTCAGTCCCTGTGTATCATTGTTTAGCATGTGAGAAGAAATTCTTCAAGTTTGGACTCGACATATTTCTGTGCCAAGTTTTTAATTTTTTGAGAAAATAATAATAAGCATCCATCCTTCTTTCCTTTTCATCCGTAACGCAGTATTAATTTTCTGCTTATACGTTGCAGCTAAACCCTTTCCGCTACTCAAAGCTACTTAATGTCTGATTGATCAGTTGATCAATATGGCAGTGACTGATCCACTGCACACAACTCACTCTGATCAGCACGGCTGCAAGTTGCTTTGTTCATTCCTGATCAGTTCCATCAATCAAGTGATCTTCTTATTGTTGTCTGCTCATTTCACCTGTCATAGTGTGAGCTCCTTTACTCCAGCAATTGATATCTGTGCCAGTGACCTCTCCACTCCACATCCATGGTTCCTGGCAATCATGGATCCAGGCAGCCAGCAGTAACTGATGGAGGTCGCCACTGTCGATAAGCTTGCAGGACTAATATTGATCCCAGGAAGGGAAAGGATGCATTATTAAAATGGATTCAGTTCAGAAATATACATTTCGTGCAGATCCCTTTTGCTTAATCTTCAATGTGGAATCCATTTCATTATAAAGCATATTCATATCAATGGCATTAGAAAAGATATTCCAGGTTGCTTTCTTCATTCAGACGATGTTATCTACTGAACAGAAGAAAGGAGAAAGGAATTTTTCATTTGCTTCTTTGTTTCTCATATCCCACTGTGTTTTAGAATTCATTTGAACAACAGTCACTGCTACAGTATAGGGAACTATAGAGGCCAATTTTTACATAGCAGGATTCCATGAATGGTGGCAAATAAATTGTTTGCAATGTTTGCCAGAAGACAGAAAAAACATTCCGGATCTTCTCCAAGTCATAGAATCTTACAGTTTTACAGCATGGAAACAGGCCCTTTGGCCTAACTTGTCCACACCGTCCAACATGTCCCATCCACACTAGACCCACCTGCCTGCATTTGGCCTCACTAAGCCTGTCCTAAACCATAGTACTAAACTATGTACCCGAGTAATTTTTTCTGAAACGTTGCGATAGTTCCTGTCTCGACTACCTCCTCTGGCAGCTCATACCAGACACCCACCACCCTTTGTGTGAAAAGGTTACCCTTCAGATTCCTGCTAAATCTTTTCCTCCTCACCATAAATGTCATGGAACTAATTTTCCCTGACTGAATGATAGGGAACGCTAGGCTTCGGTTTAATGTCTAATCCAACAGCCCCTAGCCCCGAACGAACTGACAGCTCCGTACGTGTTCGTCAGTCGCAAGAGTGGAAGCCAAACCTACAATCTTTTGGGCTCAAAGGTGAGGGTGCTGCCATATCCACGGCCGACACTGCAGGCCCCCTTGAACCGTGAGTAATTGCTTGGTCATGTAGATTAAGAGTTTGACTATGCTGATAGAATATACATCTTTCCAGAACCTCTTTGTGGCTGAGCAGTGGTGGCATCAGCCACAGCTGCAGCATACATTACTCTTCCATGTACAGCAGCATGACCATTGTCTTTGCATCCCTTTAAAGAATGCCACTCCATTGATGACCGTCGGACGAAGGCATCGCAGGAGCTGCCAGGGTAACGAGCATTCATGTGCTTAATTGTGTTCCTATGGTCACAGACTGGCTATGCATTCATTGACGAGTGGACCTCCTCTGTTCGAGAAGTGAGGGGCATCAGGGTGAAGAACAAAGGGTGTATGAGCACAGTCAGCGATGCCTGCATCCTGGGGATTCCTCCCCTGTCGTAGAATTGGAGCCTTTTCTAAAGGGGAATCTGATGAATCTGCTGGCACTGACAGACAATTCGTCAGTGAGATGCAGGATGAGAGATGCAAGAGCGCACTGAAGGTTAGGCAGTCACATTCATGCTACTCTCTACAGACGCTTGGAAGGAATGTGTAGGACCGAACTGCAGATGCTGGTTTAAACTGAAGATAGACACAAAATGCCGGGGTAACTTAGCAGGACAGGCAGCATCTCTTAAGAGAAGGAATGGGTGACATTTCGGGCCAAAACCCTTCTTCAGACTCAGAGTCTTGACCCGAAACGTCACCCATTCCTTTTCTCCATAGATGTTGCCTGAGTTACGCCAGCATTTTGTGTCTTTCTTGGAAGGAATGTATTGGATGAAGGCTCAAATGTGTTTTACCCTTCACAGCAAATGGCATCCTTATTAGAGTCCGGGCAGAGAATCAGATCGCAATATTCTAGTGTCATAATCTTGGGATTCGTCCCACATACTAGCAAGGATAAAACCAGGACTAAGGGACAGATAAATGTGTGGCCAAAGACCTGGTACAGGAGGGAGGGACTTAGGCACATGGAGCATTTGGTTCACTTCTGGGGTAGGCGGGACCAGTACGAGAAGTGTGGTTGCATTTATACCGGGGAAGGAGACCTAATATCAGGAAGATTTTGGGCAGCATAGTGGCGCAGCAGTAGAGTTGCTGCCTTAGAGCACCAGAAACCCGGATTTGATCCAGACCACGGGTGGTGTCTGTATGGAGTTTGTACATTCTCCCTGTGTGCTCCGGTTTCTCCCCACACTCTAAAGACCTGCAGGTCAGTAAAGACTGCAAATAGTGCCTGGCAGGTAGGGTGGTGCTAATGTACAGGGATCACTGGTCAGCGCAGACTCTGTGGGCCGAAGAGCCCGTTTCTGCACTATATCTCTAAACTAAAAACTAATCTTAACTAAATTTGCTCCACGCTGCTCAGGAGGGCTTAAACTAATGTGGCTGTGGTGGGGGGAAGTTAAAAACCCAATAATAGTATGGACCGATGGGGCAATTGACTTGAATGTCTAGGATAAACCAAACAAGTCCAGAGCAGAGCAGACACAGGCATGTTAGAGAGAGCCTGTATCTTCTACTGCATTTACACCAATTCAAGGACATTGTTTTGCGCGCTTTGCAACTCCAGCTGTAATACA